>VXBT01008722.1:18897-228910 GCA_013400235.1 Oriolus oriolus
CTGCAGGCGCTGCTCGAGGGCCGCGGGCTCTGCACCAACGCTACGGCGGGCGGCAAACTGCGGGCCTTCCTGCTGCCAGGACCGCATGCTGCAGGTAAGGGGCTGCGGCCGGGGTGGGAGTCGAAGGGGTGGCTTTCCTGCGCGCCGCTCTCCCTCTTCGCTGCTTTCTTGTTGGTTTTTTGGGGTTTTTTGGGGGGTTTTTTTGTGTCGCTTTCTTTTGTTTTAAGTTACAAAGGGAGCAGCACGAGCGGGGAGGCGTGGGCGAGCTCGCGGCACAGCTCAGTCTCCGGAAACGGCCCTCGCTCGCTGTCTGCCTGCTGCCGGCCCGTGGGCGGGGGGCTCTGCCGGCAGCCACGTAGCCGAGCCTGGGATCGTTTTGAAGGAGGTGTGCTTTGGCCGAAGGAAAGGACAATTTACCTCTTCCACCTTATTTATGTATATACTGGTTTTCTTCAACACCGATGCTGAGAAGTAGCTCCTCACAAAAGAGGCAGTTGTTTTTTTTTTTTTTTTTTTAGAAAAAAGGGGACTGGGGGAGGGATTGCATGTGGCTTCTGTGGGTGCATGGGACTGGTAGGCTACAGAGCCTGGATGGAGAGAGAGAGAGAGTGAAACATTCGCCGTTTGTCCCTGGTGTACCTGGAAAGAGAGTGAGCAACAAACTCGGGAGAGTGGGCTCTTAACTCCTGCACAGCAACGTGGGTAAGTCAGGGAAGTCTAAACACAGAGAGGAAAAGAAAGAAAAGACCAAAAAAAAAACCAAACCGCCAAACAAAAACCCAAACAAAAAAAACCCCAAACGAACAAAACACAACTTATATTTAAACATCCCTTTGGCCTGGAAAGGTGGTTATTCACAACAAAGCGTTTGCACAACAGTGTTTAAGAGGACGTTGGTTTTCGTCTGCACTGCAAATAAATCTTGGGTCAAATGAAGATTTCCTGTACCTCTTCCATGTCTTGTAAGTGAGATGTTCACAGCACGGGTTTTGTTTGAAAATGAAGGGACTGCTGGAAAAAGTTCTGTTAGCATGCACATTTTGAAACTTAAGACAGGGAAACTTGGGATTCAGATTGAGAGAGCACAGTCCCTCTATGGAAGCATTTAATTAAACTGTTTGCTAACCAATAGCAAGTATGTTAACATTTATTTAACAGAAAAGTGTGTCAAAAGGCTTTCCACTGTTTGCATTTTTAAAAAGCCAGAAGATTTTCTGCTAGGTTGTAGGGGTTCTTTGAGTAGACATTCCTTAACTGAGAAAGTGGCACCAGTGCTCCAGTTAACTGCCTGTTAGAAGTATAGGAGATGCTTTATTATAATTATTTATGTGCTGCTTCCAAGCTGAGACAATTTGAATGAGAGTTTGAGGTATTAACTGAAGTTTTTAATCTCCTTGGAACATTGAGCAGCTTCCTTCATTACATGAGCTTGGTTCATCCTATTCATCCTTGGAGTAACACTGGAAACAAGAGGCATCTCCTCAGTACGCAGGAGTTGGTGGCGTTTAATCTAGGGGTAGTGCTTTTAACTGTGACTGTTAGAGAAGGAGAAAGGGAAAGACAGAGTTGTATTTAGCTGAAAATCTTTCCATTTTCAGCTGAATTCTTATTTCTGTGTTCTTGGCTGCAGGAGAACTCTGATTTTGAAATCAGGAGGAACTTTTGATTCCTTAAAAAATGCATAGTAGGACCCTTAACAGTTCACATTCAAGGAGTGAAGGTTGAAAACCTGGTGTGCAAGAAGTACCCAGAACCTATGTGACACACAGTGCCCACCTCCTCATGAGGACCACTCCACTTCCAGCTCTAAAGCCAACAGTCCCAGGTATACACCTTCTCTGAGCAGGATCACATCATCTCCTTTACACACAGCTGGGTCCTGCATCACGTGCTATACTGTTCATCATTCCTAGTTCACAGAAATTGCTAGAAGTTGGTGGAGGGTAGAGTATATTACAGTAGCATTGTAACAGAAACTGTAGTAGGCCACTGAGTTTCCAGTTGGTATTTTTGGGCACAAAAGTGTTAAATAGTAGTGTGCATTTGCAACCGTTTTAATCTCTTTTGAAAAAAGAGAGTGGGTAACTCTCAAGGCAGTTCTGTTTCTCTTATGAGGATGTAAAGCTAACATGGCACCAAGTTTTGTAAAACTGAGTTAATCAAATATGCTTTACAGTTTAAAATGTGGCAATATGACCATTTTAGTCTGAAGTGTAAGAAGTGCTATTGAGCTATGATGGCATGTCTAAAATGAAATGGCCAGACGTGGTTATGGATACTTAATGCGTGTTAAGAATATTTTGTACTTATTTTTTGATAGAAGAGAAAAACTAATGAACTGGACTGATTGCAGAAAACCTAGGTTCATGTTCATAACAATTTAGTGACTCATTTATTGCAAATTTCATTGAGAATGTGGGGAAAAAAATACTACTGTTTCAAAACAGGACATTAAACTACCAAAAACATGTTCAAATACCGCTGAGAGTCTGAGTTAAACCCACAAAAGCCAGGAAATTTGGACTTAGGACTTAAACTTCCTTAATCCATTTGCACTGTGATTTGGATTTTCATGGTCAATTAAGTCCATTGCCAGCAGTGGCTGCACTAAAACCACCAGTACCAAAATGTTAACTCAGAACCCTCTTCCTCTTATGTTCCTTTCCCTGTTCCTGTGTATTGGCAGTGCCACTGTACTCCCTGTGTTGAAATATTTAGCATCAATGAACTATGTGAACATGGACTTTTAGCACTGAATTTCTCAGCTTTTGTGATTTTTTTTTTTTTTTTAGTGAGTCATCAAGTATAATTTTAGTATTGGATATTATCATTGTGCACTCACACTGGGGTTTTCTTAAAAAAAAAAAAAAAAAGTTGGTCAGCGGCTAAGACAACAACTAGTGGGGCTTAGCTATTACTGAGCTGTTAGGAATACCTTAACTGGAAGAATTCCCTGGAGGAAATGCAAGTAGTTACAGTTGCACTGCAGGAGTCTCCTAACAGAGAGAAATGCAGCGTAGACAAATACCTTAGAAGGTACAGGAACACTGAACTTATGGAGTATGTTAGAAAAATGTGCTTCTCCTGACTTTTTTTAGATGGTAGTTTAAAGAGAAAATATTTTGAAGCTCAAGCTGAAAACAGTGTTTGTCCTTGGAAACACTACAGAATGAATGGCGTTTTCGGACCATTAACTTTAAAATGAGTTTTGTATGCCAATAAATGTTTTTTATTTTAACAGCAGAGAAATGGAAGTGTGCTGTTATTTTTCTTTCATGTTCTGTGTGTTGAATAAAGTTAAGGAAAAAAAAAGAAATGGCTAATTAGAACCAGGAAACTCGGTGGGCTAGAGTAGATACTATTAATGTCTCTTAAAAAAAAAAAAAAATTACGGCCCTGGGACAGGGACAGCCACGCCGCAGCCTGTAAGTGCCCGAAGCCGGCCGCGTTTATCGGGGGTTGATGAAGTCAGCAGTGGCGGAGGGGAGGGATCCTCGCCCCGGCGCCAGAGGGGCTGCTGCGGGCTCTGCTCCTCCGGTGCAGGCCTGCCCCCTGCCGCCGGCGGGCGGCACTGTAGCGGGCAGCCAGGGGCGAGTGACCGGCGCGGCCGTGGTTCCCGGGGCAGTGGCCGTGGCTGGTTTCCTGGTCTTCGGTACAGCCTGCACAGGCGGTGCAGCTGGGCACTTTGTGAGGCCGTGCTGAGCATAAGAATGCTTCAGTTACAGGACATTGCTTGGCAACAAAGGTGCTGACACATGTGGAATGCTACATCGTTCATCTTTTTTGTATATTGCTATTTCATAAAAAGGAAAATGAAAGACATAGAGTAATCTAGTGGCTTGTTTGAGGGGCGACCTCATTGTGGTCTATAGCTTCCTTACAAGAGAAAACAGAAGGGCAGGCACTAATCTCTTCTTGCTTGTGACCAGTGATAGGATCTGAGGGAATGGCATGAATCTGTGTCAGGTAAGGTAGAGGTTAGATATTAAGAAAAGGTTATTCACTCAGAGGATGGGTGGGCTCCCCAGGGAAGTGGTCACAGCAGCAAGACTGATGGTGTTCAAGAAGTGTTTGGACAATACTGTCACACACATGGTTCGATTCTTGGTGCCGCCCTGTGCGGGGCCAGGAGTTGGGCTTGATGAGCCTCGTGGGTCTCTTCCAGCTCAGGATATTCTATGTTTCTATGCCCTTGCAGACACAGCCGGCAGCCAAGTAACATTTTATTCTGCATTTGTTCTTTTTGAAGGCAATTTCAGTGATTCAGAAGAAGACAGGAGTGCCAGCAGTGTAGAAAATCAGGCCGTTCCAAATTCTCACAGAGTGCCGGATTCCAAATTGCATCCACCACACATCAAAATAGATATCATCAGGAAAGTGCAAGCCAAAGATACACAACGCTATAAAGTGGAATATGATTCGCAGAGTACAGATACATTGAATTTCTCTTCTGAATCCAAACAAGAAACTGAATATGTAAGTATTTTTGTAAATAGGAAGGCATTTGCCAGCATGTGAATGTGTGTGTGTATATATATGTATGCTTGTTCTGCATATGACAAGACAAATAATTATACTAAATAGCTAAAGAGTGGTAATCGTTGCAGATTTTTAGGGCATTCTGGCAGTTTAACTGGTAAATCTATTGACTCTGCAAATGCATACACAATCAGCAGACCAAGAAGATTGTGTTTAGGAAACACGTAGGACTAATGTAATGATATTAACGTCGATACAAGCATGACTTTCACTAAAGTTTTTTAGAGGTCAAAAGTTCTTGTTCCCCCCTGTAAGTGTCACATACTTGTGTGAGTGCACTTGGGACAGGTTTAATTAACCTCATCATTAAACTTGGTTGCAAAAAGTGTAATTGAGTTGCAATGATGGAAAAAAGATGTTTCACATTGAGTGTAGTGGCAGTTCATACACTGCCTGGTGCAAATCAAGGGAGATAAATTTAGGCTGAGCTGAGGATTAGGATCTTGACTAATCAGTCACTGTATGACATGCTGAGCACTTCCTCCACTTGCAGTTGCTGTTTGGTGCTACTGCCTAAATGCAAAGTCTCATGGTCACATGAGCTGCCATTGCTTCCTAGTGACTGCACCCAGTGAATTTTCAGGGCAGTTGGAGTGTGGTGAATCTGAGGGCAAGAATAATTCTCTTCCTGGACATCCAGCTGATAAGCTGTGGCTTAGACCAGATGACCTGAAGAACGCATCTGTATATACTTTGGCATTGCATCAAAACAGGCATGGTGAAAGCAGACATGGCTTCTCATCTTCAAAAGAAGGTTTTGAAACTTGTATGAGGTGAAAACCTCTGCCTGAAGAGAGTGTGGCTTCTAAGAGAAGCTTCATTTTTAGTTTGTCACTGATGTCCAGCCATCTAGTAATATCACTTCAGTATCTGCCTTCCAGTGTATCCTCCTCCCAAAAGGCACAAAAATGTGAAGTGGAAGTGCCAGCACTAAAAGAATGAAGGTTGGTCGCTCTGAGGAAATAGATTCTTAACTAGGATGAGTAGTGATAGTTGGGTCCATGACCAAAGGTATACCAGTTTACCAAGGCTGGTGGTGTCTTTAAGAATAATTCCATCAGGGACAGGTGCCTTTGTCAGCAAATGCTCTTCTAGCTGTGTCTGCATGTTAGCTTTTGATACTGGTCTGGCTGACTTTGGAAGCTTGCTTCAAAATAAAAATTTTTAAAAATCTGTTGACCTTTTTGTAGGCCTAATTTGGGACCAAATCTCTGAATGTCTGTCACTTGCAGTCAGTGTGTTTGAGCAGTAAGAGAAGCCATTTAAAGCCTGTGTTTAGAGCTTGTGAGATTGATACAGAAAGGAAATGTGAAGGCAACAAGGAAGGTCTTTACTGACCAAAAAGCTCCATTTTAATCTCCAGTAGTACTATGGAGATTGTGTGCTTTCAGACACTCACATAAAAGGTACTTTACATGAGCAAACTATTAATATTACCACTTGAAAGTATACGTATCATTACTTCACTAATTAAAACCAGCACCAAATGAGTCTTTGTGTCAGTGCAGTAACTTAAATATTTTTAAACCATGGAACCATGCAAATAAATTTTTTCATGTCTTTGCTGAAGAAGTGGGCTGGTGGACCAAGTCAGTGATATACCCAGATAGGAGTGTACCTAAGCACAGGGTTTGTAGGTTGCAACTCTTGAATCCTGATCCCATTGCTGACACTGACTGCCTTCTTGGCCTCTGGCAAAATGTGAACTCCTCTGCTCTTGATTTTCTGACTGCAAAGTGGGGCTCATAAGGCTTTACTCCCTACCTTGAAGGGCTGCTGTGAGGTATAATTAGTTGGTGTTTGAATCATGCTCTTATAAGTGCTTCTGGAAGCTCTTTTTGGCTCATAGTCCTAGAGCTAATCCTCACTACATTGCTGTCAGCCTTCTGCAGATGAAGAAAGTGAGGAAAAAAGTGACATACTTATCTAATGAGACTGTTGTGTGCAGCTGGTCCTCTGTATGACTGCATCTATTTGATTCAGTTGAAATTGGGAATCATTGTCAAAGTTGAGGTATTTTACATACACATTATGCCAAACCACTTGTTTTCAATTGAATCAATTTCATTTAAGCTTTCAAATCCAGCAGAATCACAAAAATCAAATGTCATTGGGGAAGGCCTGTCTAGTAGTGTATTTCCAGTGGCTTACTTTCTTCTTTTCCTACTTGGTGCAAGGCCGGCTTTTCCAAACTCAAGTTATGTTATGTGTGACTGATTTACATACTGGTTGAGCCTTCCTAAAGGTATATGTGACTGTGAATTAAACTGGAAATGCCACTATGTGCCTCAGCATAGCGTAGGGCCTTTAATGTTTAGAAATCAGTTTATCTTGAATAGAGCAGAAAATCAGAAATTTTTTTTTTGGTGAATAGTCTGCCTTTTGACATAGTCAGCCATCTCTTTGTTTCAGTGGATTTTTTTGGGTTTGTGCTTTTTTGCCCTTTAGAGGTTTGTTAACTGTTGAGTGAAAGATGGAATTTGGGAGTGAAGTTTCATCTGTGTTTTCTAAAACATGCTTGTTAACAGGGTCCATGTCGTAGAGAAATGGAAGACACTTTAAACCACCTAAAGATCCTGAATGTCTTGAGTCCCAGGGGCTTTCATATTCCAAATTGTGACAAGAAGGGATTCTACAAGAAAAAGCAAGTAAGTACAGTTTTGATCATTTCAATGAATGCATTTCACCTTTTCTGCATCTTTGTTGAAGGATCTTGCCAGCAAGGTACATTATATATCATTTTGCAGAGGAACTAGTTTATTTCCAGTTTTAGGACCTGATCTGATAGTGCTGAACCTTGTCAAGTGGGGATAGTATTTTTATTTTCTGTTGATCGTGACAACAGATTCATTTGAGAAACTTCATACCTAATCACACATGGGTTGACTGGTGTCCTAGATACTAATGCCCTTTGGTTTAAAAAAAGCAGTGCCTCTACAATAACCCACAGAGCTAATGTTGCAGTCACCATATGACTGCAATAGATCAATGCTTTGAATTGTAAATAGCTGCTTGAGAGTTCCTAGAAGAACTACACTGGATCATATTACATAAAGCAACTTGAGAATGGTATGTATCTGTCCTTTATGTGCTACACAGATCGCTTCCAAAATCCAAGTCATGTTATCGTGAAAGTGATACTTTCAGTAGTTACTCTGCAGCAAGAGTGGCTTCTCAGCCCTTTCTGGTTCTGGGGTTGTGACCTTTCTTGACAAATGCCGACCAAAACTGTGGGTATTTATGCTTTAGTTGTGCTGGATTGAGCTACAGCCGCATTCTCCATTCAGTACTGCCACTGAAGCTCATTCAGAACTTGAGGAAGTGCAAGATGTGCCAAGTTCCTTCCTTAGTGTGCACATCCCATCTAATTTCAGTGTTTAGTTAGTGGCCTGCTTCCAAATACATATTTTTTGGTATAATTTCAAAATTTCCTGAATTCAAAGGTTTCTTTAAGACTTTTCTCAAGGACAGATTTTGTTTGTGGACCATCATGTCTTTCCCTTTGGGTTTACACGAATCAGCCTCTCTATCTGTGGTAACCAAAGGAGTGGTTGACTCTCTGTTGCAAGCTAATGCAGTTCATTGGTTGGAAGTGAGAGGCCAACCTCTGACCAGGCAACCTTATTTTAGGAATGGTATCTCTCCATTTTTTGGCTTCCAGCTCTCTTAGAAACAGTCTTTCCCTTTCTAGTATTCCTTGGAGCTCTGCAATAAGCTGTCAGTGTCAGGTGAGGCATTTGTAACAGGGGTGAGACTTCCAGCCTTCCTTTCTGCCATCAGTCCAACATTGACAGTGCTGCTTGACCTTTGGTATGTGCTGCAGAGCTTGTCTATGCTTCCCAGCTTTTCCTGAGCAGGTAGTGGCAACTTGCAAGGAGGGGAAGTTTCTTTTTGTTGCCTGGAGCTTTGAGGAGCCTGTGTCAGCCATGTTGTGCTGCGTGTAGACTAGCAGAGCGCAATGCTCGCATCTCAGTCTGCTTGTTTTGAGAAAATGCATTGGGCTGTTATGCAGAGTGAGGCTAGGACTGTGTTTTGTGTCTGTGCCATAAAAGTATTTTCTTAGCTGCTCTATAACAGCACATCACTTGACTACATTCAAGGCACTCAAGTCTGCCGTAGCCCTTTCCCTTCTCTGTGTGTTATAGAAGACTGCAGATTTGGTATTTACTTTGTTCAGTAGATCTTCCTTTCATCTCTCTTCAGACTCTGAGGTTTTTGCTTTGTCTGCAAAAATGTGGTGGTTTGCAAGTAATCTCTGGCATTGTGTGTAGTAAATCAGATCCGCAGTAAGCATGTATTAAAGTGGCTTACTTGAAAGGAGGTCTGTACTTTAAAGTGCAGTCATAGTTCTATCACCAAGGCAAAAAAAAGGAAATACAAAGGCAAAAAAATAGGAAAGACAGGTAATAATCTTACCTAGTCTTTGTTCCTAGAAGCTGATTTACAAGAATAAGGTGTTGGTACAAAGCAAATCCACACTTTTGTCCTCTGTGTATGTGCTGCCTGAAGACTTTTAAAACTTCTTTAGGAAAGGTTCCTGCGCTATGTGCAACAGCCCATCCAGTCAACATACATAGAGAATGAAGGGACACTTCCATACCTAGGCAGCCTTGTCAAGCTAAATTGTGCCAATTTACACAGGTCCAGTAGTTTCAGTGGTAGTTTGAGATGACTAAGTGTCTTACAGGAGATGCCCACAAATGGAGCCCACGTGACTAAACATTCTACATGAAATTCACTTGGGTTGCTGATTCTGTAAATGAGCCTTGGTCAACCCTGGGAACGAGACCTCAGAGATGTGGCTTACAGAGGCAGCCTGCTTCTCTCACCAACAAAACACAAACCAAAAATAATAGCTGCCCTTATAGAATTAACTCCTAAGGAAAAAACCATCAGTTTGAAGTGAGTCCTGTCCAGATCAAATTAACTGTCTGCAAGGAATTGTTTGTTTGATTTTCTTTTTGAAGCATCAACTTATAGGTCTCGTATTTTAGACACTGTGAATGGGTGTCTAATCTTATTAACAGAATGCTATGCTGTTTTATTAATTCCCTTCGTGCCATTATTAGCCATATTCAATCTGTAATTGAATTATATTCTCTTGTCACAAAATTCAGAGTAATAGGTTGGGAAGTAGACAGTAAATCCATTAAAAAATGAATACAAGCTTTGAATTCTGGAAACAGTTGCCACAACCACTGTCTAGGATAAGAATGTAGTAGATTTGGGATGGTAGGAATCTGATAAATTATGATCACCCTGGCACCATTAAAACTCATTCAGGAGGCTGTCCTGGTCATCTGCTCTTGCAGTCAAGTTGAAAGCACTTATTTTTCATGACATTTGTGGATATCTAGAAATTGACTTTTCAGGAACAATAATGGATCAAAATTTGCCTATGTGAAACACTTCTAAGAACATAAATTTATCTTTCAGGGTGTAACATGAAAAATATTTCACACCTTGTGTTTATATATAAACTTTAATATCAGACCTATTAAAACTTATAATTCTTTGTCTTCATAAATCACACATATAAGGCTGTACTATTCAACTGTGATATATAAGTATATTTATGTGTAATTAGTTGATACAGGCACATTCCTACCTCAAGCATGGGAAAAAAGGTTTTGATGAAATTAGAATTATTATATGGGGCAATTACTAGAATTGCCCCTTGTTTGTATACTGGAGCCAGATACTCAACTAAATGTGAGCTGGCATTGTTCCACTGGAAACAGAGCTGCACTTGCCAGGAGCCAAAATGGCCTGAGGTATACGTCAATGTTGTCTGCAAGTCTGTTCCTGAAGACCATGGTTGTAGCTCCATGGAGCCCCCTCTGGACTGACCAGGAATTCAGTGGGATACCATATGCTTTGCTGTGCCCCACAAATGCCTCTGCGGCATTTCTTGGTGGAAGGGAGAGGGGCAGGTGGCATGGGAGCTGGCAGCTGGTGTTTCTATCAGAAATAATTACCGTTTCCATTGCTTGGGCAGTTTTTCAACTTTTTAAACTTACGAAGTCTTACAGAATAGCTGGGCAGAGCCTAGAAATGTATGTGGAATACAAAAGTCATAAGGGCAGATATTTAGAGATATATGTTTTTCCATATGACCTGTCTACCACTTCTGTAAGGAATGCATGCTGGCTGTTTCAAGATAAAAGTATCGCTTTTCAATCAGAAGTGCTTTACTATTGACAGCATGGCTGAGTGGGTAGAAAAAATTACAGTTTGGAAAAGATAAATTGTTTTCTCATAGAATGTTATTTCAGCTGTAGAATGATCTAAGAATTTTGCTTTTCAAATGGATTGTCTATAAGAAGTAAAAAAAATATATATATACTACTAGTAGAAAAGGTGTTTCTGCAGATTAACTTCATGTGAAAATTGGTTGTGCAACTGTTAAAAGCAATCAAACCTTCCAACAACATGAGAACTTTAATTGATCATTTGTTTTGAGAGTGATGCAAGCCTATGAATCAGCGAGAGTTGCATAACATACTTCATATAGTACTTCTAAAAGGGGAGGCTATGTTACTATTATTAGCAGAAATGCAGTTTCGTTGCCAGAGCACCAGGCTGGCAGCCAGAAACCCTATGCTCTTTGAGCTCCATCTGTGCCTACTTTGTTGGGAAAAACAACTCTAGATGTGCTGCCTCAGTTTCCTTTTCTGTAAAATTAAATTGTGCAAAGGCTGTTGTTTATTAATTCCTCTGTTTTGAGCATGAAGAATTTAAGCCATTAAATGTTTATAATACTTAAGCTAGAGTCCAGTCCATTCACCACCAAAACTGATGAAAAATTTACCTCGACATCAGTGGATGTTGAGCAGTCATCCATGGAAATCCTGGAGAATACATCTAAGTTCTAGTCAGGCTTTTAAGACAATAAATATGAGTTGTGGGACTTATATTTAAAGATTTAGTAACAGGTCGGAACTGAAGTGCAGGTAATAATTTAGTTTAGTGAATTATTAATGTAGCTGTTCTCTCAGTAGGTTTGAACTTCACCCTCTTCTAAAACTAAGCTGATATATATGTTAAGCTGGATCTTGTCATCCTGCTGCTGTCCATTTTCATAGGGCTAATGCAGAAGGACTGCATATTTGTAGAAGAGAAGACATTGCATTATTTCTGCTTTGGGCTTTTTACTCAGTAATGTATGAGAAGGATGGATTAATTTGCAGTTATGCTGAATAACATTACTTAGTTTACTGTAAAATAAAATAAACAAGATGAAGACTGTTTGAAAAATTTGTATCTAATGTGTGACCTGCTTCCATCTCTCTTTCACAAGGTCTTAGTGAAGGCTGTCTACCCTACTCCATGCTGCCACAAATTACTTGGCTCGTGGGCCAGTGTGCTGGTGCAGGCTGTCCCAGAGTGATCTGTATTCCCAGTTCTGTCCAAAATAGCACCTGAGATACTGAACTAGACATGGAAAGGATCAGTTACTCTGAGCAGCATGTGAAGCCCAACACTTGCTTCATGTTTTCATGTGTACCTGCCCATGGAAAAGACACTTATATGAGCCATGGCCTCCTGAGACATCAGGCCATGCCTATGAGACTCTGGAGAACAAGAAGTTGAGGGGTAGTGGTGAAGTTTACCTGATTGTACTAGCCTGAACCTCTGAAAAACTTGAATTACTCTGAATGCGATCTGAGGCAACACTTGCTCTGCTTGAATGATAGACTTGACAGTGTTGAGGGCCATAAGTAGCACCAGTCTACCCAATCTTCCTTCACAGTGGCAACGCAACAGACAAAACCTCAGGAAACTAGGTGTACTTGTGTCACTGCCTCTTTTGTCAGTATGATCCAAGTAAACAGCCACCTTTGGTTGCATTTGAAGCAAATCCTGTATCGCCAAATCTCAAAATATGAGCTGACAAGGGAGGCTGTGTCTTGACAGTAAGGCTGACCATTGCAAACCTAGTGAGATTCTGGAGATGTCTTATGAGTGGGTAAAAACCTTGGGAGGTCACAGAGGTTCATGACATGCAACTATGTCCAGGGTTGCATACTGAATGCAGCCTGCAACATGTTGACTCCTTTAGTCTACTTTTTGCTATTCTTGGTTCCTTCGGAGGAGCATTACTTATTTAGTATGTAGTAGACATATTTACTCTATTACTGCTTCTAAAGAGGTTCAGTGTTATTGCCTGCGATAGTTTCAGGTTGGTCAGCATTGTTGGCAAATTCCAGCAGTTAACTTAAAGATAAGATGTTATAGACTAGTAGATACACAAACTTTTTTATAGGAAAATATACATGTATAGTTCTAGTCCACCTAGCAGTTTTTTCAATGATAACTACACTACAGAAGGATTATGTACCTGTTAATAAATATCAGCTACACTGTTGAATTTCCTTCAGTAAACAGATGCAAACCAAGTGTGTTTATTGCTGCAATGGTTGTCTTTGCCAGACCTGTGCTTTAGTGTAGAACATATCTCCTAAAGTTTTTTTCTAAAGATGTGTCCCAGTCACTAGCCCATAGTGTTGTATGGTATTCAAAGGGGGCAGGTGTGCTGCCAGATATAATAGGGAGCACTTCATAAGCCTGTTTTCTGGTAGTTCTCAGTGCAGTTTTATTATAGAGTAGTTAGACCCCCGAGGGATTGATGGGGAGAGGAGGTAAGTTTTTATTGAAACACTTTATAGTGGTAACAAATATTCTGTTAGATTCTGTCAGATATGGTCAGGATATTGAAGTGCAGCTATCAAATGAGCAGGAATCCCTGCTGTCTAACACTACAAGTGGAGAAAACAAAAGTCATGCTAACTGGGTCTTTTATTCTGTTTCAGTGTCGCCCATCTAAAGGCCGAAAAAGAGGTTATTGCTGGTGCGTGGATAAATATGGACAGCCACTTCCTGGGTACGATGGGAAGGGGAAAGGAGATGTCCACTGCTATAACTTGGAAAGCAAATGAGGGCTGGGTGCCAGCTCTTCTGACATCTGTGCATGGCCACTGGACCTCACAGAGACCTTGGAGGGGCTGGGCAAATACTGTGGACTGCACTGTGTGTGGAGAAACAAGCTCTGCCTCCTGCAGCAGATGGGGAGTTGCAGCCTCTGTGGATGCTGCTGCAGCTGCACCCTGCCATCAACACACATCAAGCTTCCTATAGGATGTGTAGGGAGCTCTGAATTCCCATGTAAACCTGCACTATTGATACTCAGAGAGAGAAAAACAAAAGGCACTTCAGAATGGATTCAGGGAGTCTCCACTGACTTTTTATGGTCAGAATGGCCTGTGACCAATTTGATCTCAAAAGATATTGGGATTTTATTTTAAAGAATTTATAGATGTTAAGCTTGTAAAAGTATTAAAAAGAAAAACAAATCCAAACAAATCCACAAGGATTAAAAGGTAAAGGTTTTTTTACAGGTCTGATGGGAAACTTGTCTTCACGGGTAAAAAGTTTTATAAAAATCTCAAAGAACTTTTTAAAGAAATATATTTCTAAAATAAAGACATGGGTATTTTTTCCTGTAAAATATATTATGAATATTCTGTTAGTCTGTATTTAATATAATTGTTTTTTAAAAAACTATTTAAATGTAACATGTGAATACCAAATATTACACAGCAATTCTAGTGTATACATCTGTATGCAAAGAGAAAGTAAGGGTATGGAATGATTTACAAATATATTATGTCTGTATGCATACACATTGACCTGTTCAAGGTAAGAGAAACTAATTTGGGAAGCAAAGGAAATGTTTCTAGAAGGGATTGAGTTTTGTTATTTGACATAACTATAAATACCAAGATAATATTTTTAAAATTATTTTATTGATAATTCTAATGTATCCATCACTGAATTATGCCACTGGAAAGGATAACAGTCGCACTGAAGCTCTTGGTAAAGCTTTCTTCTGTCTGTCCTTTGTGCAGCAGGGCTTACATTTTCCTCCATTTACTACTCACACTAATACAGAATATTCATGGACGAAAAATTGCCATTACAGTACTACCCTTTGTATTTGCTTATTTATTTTGAAAAGGTATATCTATTCTGTGTTGTCTTGGTACATTCTACTAAAGTCCATATTCCGTGTGATTAACTCCTTTTGAAAACAGTGTGACTCCAGTGAAAACAGACAAGATGGGGGGATTGTGGACCCTGGATGTTTAGACCCATGCGTTTCATTAATGCTACACACAATTGTTGCTTTCTTTGACTATGGTAGAAATTGTTTGCCTGCATCTAAGCATAGAATAAGAACCATTGGGTTAAAATAGTTAAACTCACTGTCTGCCATGGTGTTATATGTCTTTTTAATTGGAAGAGAAGTGATTTGGTTTTGTTGTGGTATGTGATGCTTTCACATAAGGAAGGCTTTGGCAACTTTTTTTTTTTTGAGACTGATTGTTTAATGTACTTTGTGAAAAATTCTGTATGACAATGAAATCTGGATAAGGAAAGGTGGCCTGTGAAATGTATCATCTCTCTGGAAAATAATGCCATATTTTGTATATGTATTTATTTATATATTTTATATAAATATTTTATATATTTATATAAATATATATATTCTTATAATTGTCACTGTAAATGTTTGCTGTCACTGTAGAAAAAAAGAAGCCATCAACACTGTAATTTCTTGTTGGGTTGGGAACTCCATGAAGACTAAGGACAGTGGCCTTTCAGCCACTGGGGCCAGGAGTTGTGTTGATGGAGGAGAGACTGTGGTGCCGAGGAGCCTGTTCCTCTCCTACTGCATGAATTACAACCATCCTCATTCCTGCCAGCAATGGCAAATGTCTAGAAGCTCTGACATGGAAAGATTTGGATATGCAGCTTTCCAGGATCGAGGCAGCCCATCACCATAAATCAAATGTTTAAAGCCTTACCCTGAAATGTATTAGCTGAACAGCATTATGTGTGTTCTGCACATCTTTCCAATTTCTGTCTAATGAAATGTGTTCATATCATCATTAAAACTGAAATTTTATAATCTCATGGTAAGAAAAAAATTGTACTTGAAGTGATACTTATTCCAGGCTAATACAGATTTCCTGACACACGGTTACAGAAAGCTTTGTGAGGTGAAGATTTATTGCAATATTTTTATTGCTAAAGCAAATCTAATGCCTGCAAAGATTTGGTGGCAAACTATTAAATGCTGGGCTTTTTTTTTTAGTTGTAAACCAGTTATTTTCAAATAATTTCACAGAGAGAATAAAGTTGTATATGCACCAATATTTGGGCACATATTCACAGATAAGAAAATAAGGGTTGGATTCATTAAAGTGAGTTATTATTTTGCCTTCTTTTTAAATTAACTATCTGGTGAGCATTCTGAAAGCAAAAATCAGTTTCTTGCCAAAAGTGATAGATAGCTGCTTTGCAAGACACATTTTGCAAGTATGTAAGATGTTTTAACAGCCTGTGACAGGCTTTATGATTTGGGTATTTTGTCAAGTATTTATACTTTTTAATGTTTTTTCCTATCATTAAAAACAAATAAATATAGAAAAAGCTGGCTAGTAGAGGTCCTTAAGTCATATGTTTTATGAAAAATCCCCCAAAAACCTGCATCTCAAGGAGCTAAACCTGATTCAAGCATGCAGTCTGCCACATGAGTATTTAAGAAATGGCATTCAGCTCCTGTATTAGTACTAATGGCGTTTAGTTATGTAACAGAGAAAACGTACTGCCATAAGGGAAAAAAAAAAGATCTGTGTGTCAGTTTTGTTATTTTGCTTCCAACAGATGTCTTTAAAACAGAAATCGTGTTTAAAAATAGTGCCCATAAATAAAGTCTCACCTGTAATTTAAAGCTTTGTCCTTTTCAGAAGTTGCCTTTTAAATATTTTTGACAAGCACGGTTGCTTGCACTAATATCGGATACTTGCCATTGTTAATCTGATGTCCCTGTCAGTTGACATTGGTATGAAATGCAAAATAACATTATTATCCCTCTCCAAAAATATAACTTTTTTAAAATGAAAGAATCAGTGGTGGCTTTTTAGTTTTTTTTTTTTTTTTTAGCATTCCTGTTTCTGTGAAGACAAAAGTCCAGTTCAGCAGACAAATGTACTTGTCATTCATAGAATTTTCTTATGGCTAAGGGAGCCAGGCTGCAATTCAAACAAATATATGTATTTGTGGTCTACACCCAAGCAGCAGAATGTGGGCAGCATGAAGCAAATGTATGGGTCAGTACCAGTTCAGAGGAAGATGAATTCCTTCCAGGTACAGGTTAGAAATGATTCCTGCTAAGAGCTGCAGTGAGTGGAGAACTTTGGGTTTGGTGACAGAAGTGAAACCAATGCATTAGAAAAATCCCTTATGTCTTGGTGCCTTCACTGTCTTCAGCTCAAGTGGTGTATTTTATTAAGTGAACATCTGCGGCTTTTTTTCTAGTTTTTAATAAGCTCTTTCAAGAAACTAAGGTGGTCTGAGTTAACATTAGGAAGCCTCAGAAAAAATTTATAACTTATAACGTTATTTACACCTCAAATATTAGCATGGCAAGGCACTATAAAAGATCAAAGTATGTATTGCAAAACTTGCTGATTTCTTCTTGAGCATATTTTGTCTCCACATGGTACATGGGTACTATATCTAACCCAGATGAATGTTGGAAGTATTTATTTTAACAAGGGTGACAAATACCTGCAGAAATCCTTATAATTGAGCAGAATACAAGTTAAAGCTGCCTGCAGGCAGCTCTATTATCATACAAACTCTGAGAAAGTTCCCTTTTTTAATAGATATACTGTGCTATAGTTTTTGGAGCCCAGAATATCCTTTTCCACATTCTTGACATGCCCACCTTTCAGGGCATAGTGTTAGCTATTTGTGCACAAGGGAAGGAGGCTTCATTGAATACCAAAACCATGGAATGAATTCATTTTTAGTACAGTCTGAACTTTTTATGACTAAAATCCATAGAAACCCTACACATCATAATTCCTTATTGAACTGAGCCCTAAAGTTAAGTAGTGGTTTTTCAAATTTTTTGGGAAATCATCTTTGTGTATCTCTAGTCACTCTAAAACTGTGTAAGCAAGGATGGCTCCACAGAGATTTCACATATTAGCAATAGGAATTTTATTTAAAGTGTGAAGAGTACTGAGCAATTTTCCTGGATGCCAAAGCATATCAGTATACAAAATGAAATGTTTATGTAGGTAGCTCTTTTCTATGTGGTCCTGCTGTGCCTTTAGAAATCCTTCACTTCTATTAATTTCTACCAAAAGAAATGCTTGCTTCCACATTAGAAAGGACTCCTTTTTCTTTCCCAACTCCCACTTTTATTTTCTTTTTTTTTTTCTGAGAGATCCAAAATTAAGATCCAAAAAGGATATCAGAGTATTCCAAGGACAAGACTTCTGTGATCAGTATCAGTAATGGCTTCATCTGCAAACATGCAAAATAGATTCAAGGCCTTTAGAAGAGAAGTCTTCTGGTATGTCCAGTGGACCTGGGTATCTTCTTCTAACTAGAACATACTTAGCCATTTGGTTTTGGAGTCTCCATCCTTGGAGATACTCAAAAGCCATCTGGATACAATCCCAGGCAACCATTCCCTGGTGGCCCTGCTTGAGCAGGGCGGGGTGGACCAGATCACCTCCAGAGATCCTTTCCAACCTCAACCATCCTTTGAGCCTATAAGCCTATCCAGATGTAGTTAGTTTGGTGTCCCAAGTTCGAGCACATGAGATTGTCTACATTATGCAATGCATTGATTGAGAAGATGTTACAACTTCTTTCGCCCGAAAGAAAATTTTCTGGTAAAATGGCAAGTAGTACAAATTTGTTGTTCCCCAGAAGAAGCTTTAGTTTTAAAACTCTGCATTTTATTTACTTCTTCCAGTTCAGATTTTGCAGAGGTAGAAGTATATATACCAGCCTTAGAGAAAATCCTATTGAAAAAAACTTTCCTTTTGCTTTTACCCTGTACATACGTTAAAAAATGCAAATGACTTCAAGGCAGAATGTTGCTGCTGAAAAAAAAATGGAGACGAGCTATTAGCAAAAGCAGAGGGTAATGCTGCAAATCTCAGTTTATCCTTGCAGAATGTGTGTCCTGCTGCTGTATGCATCTTGGCTTTCCACGTCTGCTGACCTATCCAAATTCCTGAAGAGCCTTTCTCTGTCAAGTCTAATTTCACCCCACTGCTCTCTCCATGAGTGGGTATGGAAAGAAAGGCAGCAAAATCATCTCTGCAGAGGGAAGCTGAGGTTTCATCCAGAAAAATTGGCTAACCTGAAAAATCTCTAATGAAAATGTCATTGAGAAGGACTGCTTCCCACAGCCAAAAGTGGAGTAGTGGAGGGACTTGCTTACAAGAGCCAGGTTGAGAGTGCATTCCCCTCACTCCTTGCAACTGGAGAGCAGAGGCTATTTTTGCCTGCTTATGCAATGTAGAGAATATTCAAGGTGAAACTTGTTTCCTATGTCTGCTATGTATCATGTAACTTGCACTCAGTAAAAAAAGACCTAACTGACTGAGCTTGGAAAGTTGATTATTGTTTTATCACAGGGGTGCTGCATGCAACCTTCAACCCTCAGGTCCTACCATACATTTCTACACTGCTATTACCAAGCTACCAGTAACACGTTGCTGATCTTTTTCTGTTCCCTTGCTAGGGCTAAATGGTAAGGGCTCAGCTGCCAAGGCAGCAATAAACAGAAAGTGCAGGCAAAGAAAAAATATGCAAGAAGCTGGTGATATAGCCACCATTTGCTCTAGGCCTCCACAGGCATCCCACACTTAGATGTGTTTCCAAAGAACCTCAGTATCGCCACATCAGCCTGGTGAAGTACAAAACACTGTCAGTGAGAGAGAGAAAAAATCACCTGTCTCCATTCACATAATTATGCAATTAAAAGCCTCAGTATAGGCAAAAACAGGCTGCTTTTTGTTAGCTTAACAGCAGTTGGAGGAGACTGGGAGCAAGAGGAAGACTGCATATGCTGTGCTCAGCATAGCAGAACTGCAGCACAAAGGCTCTGCTTGAAGAGCTGTCTGTTGGCCAGGCACTGTCCCTGATGGGAAATGTGGCTGGTAAGGAAGCAGCAAGGAGTCAAGCATGTGCCCAACCCTATCTTCCCTTGTGTGCCCTTGTCTCTGGTGGGCTGCCCATGCTGCCACTCAGACTTGATAATCCAAGAGGGAGTCTGAAAAGATGAGCAGAAACTTTTTCCAAATAAAACAGCCATGATCTGGAATGGACTAAGTTTAAATTTGTTCATTTGACCTTACTGCAACATTCGTGAGCACCCTTACTCCCACATCTCTCTCCCTGAACCCTCACAACAGCTTCCTTGCAGATGTACTTTGCACTCTGGGGGAGGACGTAAGTCAAGGGAAGAGAAAAGGCGGGAAAATAAAGCCTTTGTTTGTTGGCAGAGCTATCATCAGAGCTATTTTCATTACTCAGAGTGCAAGTGCTGGTATGTCTGGGCTCCTGCTCCACTATTGTTTTTTGGTACTTACTGGTAGTACAGAACAAAGTGGCTGTATTTGTAACAGATCCTCTCCTTCTTTGTCCCCTCCCACCTTTAACCTAAAAATGACTAGGTAATATAGGGTGGTATGTCACTAAGAGAAGCCTTCCACTTGCACCAACTCTACTACTGTTACTCAATATATACCACCTACCTGAATCTCAAAGAGTCAAATAAACACAATTAGGTGTTTGTTAAGATGCTCATACCCCACTTTCCTGTGCAGTCTGGATACCTGCCCAATTCTCGATGCAATATACAGCAACAATTGGTCCATAAATGCAAAATGTGTCAGGAAACAGAAAACATGAGACCTGTGCTCAGTGTGGCCTGGAGAGACTGTTTAGGCTAGTGGTTTATCAGTGGAGTGATAGCTGCAGAAAAGTAGACCAATTTTAAAAGTCTAAAGATACATATAGGACTTGACCACTCAGTTTGCAGCATGATTGGAGAGTCTAGCTTGGAGTGAGTCGCTTGGAGTGAATCACTTGGATAATTTTTTTAAATGCATTTTTTCTTCATTATTTTTTGAGTGTATTATGATTTTTTAAAATTATTATTATTATTATTGTTGGTTGAGCAGGAGTCAGACATTGGTGTTGTTCTGCAATAGCAAAGCAATGATATGTGTAGAAAAATAACAATTCTGAAAAGTCAGTGCTGCTAGATTGCTGGTAAAGCACAAACATCTTTACTTCTGACTTTGCAGAAAAAAAAGTGCTCCGTTTTAGCATTTTATTAGGGTTCCCTTGTAATATCTAGTCCTATGGGAGCTGAGTGCTTTCCAGAAACACAGTAAATCCTGTGACAAGTCTCTGCCATGTGCCATTCTTTTTCATCCCACTTTTCTTCTCTCTGAGGAAAGAAAGCTGTATATGATGCATTTTCTGTTTACCTTTTAATTTTTTTCTGTGTTTAAGACTCACATTAGCAAGTGGAAGATCAAAGGAGTATGTTTGTAAAGTAAAAGGCTAAATTTTCATGTGCTTAATATCTAATTGTATTTTGGACTGGGTCTGCAGGAGGTCGTTCCCTAAGTTTTGCTTTTCCAAAGCATGTGTTCTTATGGTAGTGAAGTGGCAGAAATGCTGATGAACTTTCAGTCTCAAGGTTGGCTGCCTTTCACCACCATTTTCTTTTCTCCTTTCTCTCCCCTCACTTTCTGCCAGCTCTAGCTGACACAAATGTGTCTCTGCTGTACACCAAGGCAATGAGCAGAACTGACTCAGTATGAGCAGAGCCCAATACCAGGTGATTTTTGGTTGTCTTGGACAGCTTTAGGGGAAATGGCAGATAGAAAATGAAGTGCAGAGGGCAGTGACCTCATTTCTGTGCTATGAGCATTTTGCAGCTCGCAGTAGGCCATGGGCAGGAGGAGGCATGGCTGGAGAAAACCCTGCTGCAGCAAACCTGACAGGGTTTTGGCAGGAAGAAGCACAAACTGGGTAGATAGGGTTCTCAGATGATATGAACCAAACATTACAGATGCTCATCTAAGACCTTCCCATCAACTAATTTCTTTTTAGGTAGGGTAGGAGGAATGCAAGTGAGTGTGAAGGGAGGGAGCTGAAATAACAAGAATCAGTACATCCCCTTTACACATCCAGCTACGCACCAGGTGACCTGAGCTACTGAGAGTATCCTGTGACACCTTTGTTGTTTGCCCACTCGTTCCCACCAGACTTGGCTTGCCAGCGCAGGAGGAACCATTGCAGCAGGCACACAATGAAGTCAGGACTGCCAGCTGAGACAAGACATGCCCCCCAAAAAAAAAAAAAAGCAAACCCAAAGTGCTCCACAAACAGAAAAAATAAAACAAAGGAAAACTGCAGACCTTTGATTTTTCACTCTGATGTTTGAGGTTGGTCATGAAAATTAGGACAAAGCACGATGTGTGTCATCTATGGTGTAAATGTAGTCCAAGATCCCAGCAGCATTTTTATAGGGGAGATAAAATTTACCCGCTTTGCCTCCTTGCATTAGTCCTAATCCCAGTATATGGAAGAGTCTGGTCCAATTCAGACAGCTCATCCCAGAGCAGCTCAACAGATGTCTGTCCTGGTGAGTCCCGGCAAGATGTCACAGGAGGCCAGATTGCAGATAAGGAGGCACCCCTCCCTTTCTACTTTCAGGGGGAAGTAAGGTGCTAAACACTTCTAAGAAACTGGCCTGTCATGCCTGAATGTTGTGCAAAGTAACTTCTGCTTCTGGTACTTAACAATTAGAGGAAAGACTATCTCCTAAACCCCTGTCCCTACTGACAATTCCAAGTTCTTACAGCTAGGATGGGAAGCTTCCACCCTGCAAAACATTGAAAGTAGCTGTCCACTGGATTGCTACTCTGCATTTAGACTATTATTAGTGCTATGAATGTTTCCCCTATATATATAATTATCCCAACAAAAGGAATCATTTTCTGCTCTTTAGAGATAAACCTTTACACAAGGTCTATGGGGTGAGAGAAGTCAGAGTGCTCTTAAGAATGTGCTGTAGCTGTGAGACTGATTTCCCCTCCTTTCTTCACCATTGGCAATGCCATGACAATCATTCAGTGCCAAATAGACTCCCTGAAAAGGACTCCAAAATTATGGCCGAATTTGCTGCTTTGGATACAGTTGATTGCCAAGAATTTGGACATAGTGAATGTGGTGCTGTAACACCAGCCAGCACCAGTTTTAGCCAGGTCTCACAGTAGCTTATTACAGGAATGTTAGACATTAGCCACTTACAATACCAATACCATCAACTGCTTTTTTGCAGTGCTTTCCTTGGGAAGACCTGAAAAGACTTCACAAAGGAGGTCAGTAGTATATGCATACTTTTAAATGTAGAGCAGTTTAATAGACCCCCATCTATCAGACTGGCAGACATTGGCATGCAGGTACAGCCAACACAGTCAGCAAGTGCAACATATGATGCCACAGAAATGTGACATGGAGAGCAGAGATTTCCATGCTTTGGCTTTGCACTTTCTACAAGCTGCTTCCCTCTCCCATTTAAAACGCAAGTCTTGTACCAAAAAATGTCAGGAGGATTTTAGGCTTTCACTTCTGCCAGACTCCTAGAAAATGTTATCACTCTCCTCTAAGGCTGTTTTCCTAGGAAGGGTTGGTGCAGACTCTTTTCACCTGTAGGACTTGCTTACTCCCACATCAGTTTCTCCATGGACAAAATCAGCTTGAAGCTAGAATGGCAGTCACTTGCATTCTCTTTTTCTCTGCAATCACTAAGTCAAAGGAATGTGTAGGTTAGGGAAATTGACCGTATCCCAAGCCAAGAGTACCCTCTTCTCTGCTTTCAGAAAAAAGTGTAAGGCTGGCTTTTTCCCAGTCTCCTTTTTATAACCTCTGACTTTCTGTGCAGGAAATGGCTCTTTCTAGTCTTGACGTTATCTTTTAAGTGTACTAATACTTCTGCCTTGGGCTTTTGAGCGGAGAAAGGCATCCAGCTTTCCTACCCAGAAAATCTTTTAATAACTTCCCTTGGAAGCTGCATGGCACAGCTGGGACTGGAGAGGACAGGACGAGGGGAATGGGGCAGGGAGACCAAAAGAAGGAATCTCACTGAAGGAAAAAGGAGTGCAGCATTCAGGAGGCAGATTTGTAAGACTTTTGCCTGTTTTCCTGCTGAGGTCAGACTGTTGAAGGGAAGCAAGCAGAAAACAAGACACAAGGGCAGAATAGAAGACTTTTAATAGCTCATTTAAAATAATATGCCATTGTTAACATGTGAACCATTTACACCTGTCAAATGTGGTGCAGAATATCATATTGTGTTTTGCCATTTATCCAGTGCACATGTTTAAAAAATAGATACAAATACTGTCCCATCAAGAGCTTCCGTATATAATCTTTCTTTTTTAAGAAACAGCTTGGCATTGAAACAGAGGTGCAAAAGTAACATAATATGTACACAAAACAGGTTTTAAATAAGTTTCTAAGCATGCTTTCTACCAAAATCTATTTTTTAAAATTCAGTTTTACATCTATAAATATGTAGTACAAAAATGCAAGTTTACAAGCCATTTTTCCCAATATCTATGCCATTTGAAGTCTTAAGTAGCAACATTCCTCCAACATGATGCATACATTTAAGTGCAATAATATTAAGTATTTAAATATAAAGTTATGAAGTGTTTGAGAATATAAATTAATAACAACACATAGAGACAAAAATACATGCACTGTGAAATAAATAATTCATCAGCTTTACACATGAGGGTATATATAATATTATACAAACAAAATATACAAAATTATAGGATTTGATCTTGCAGTTGCTCATATTTGTCACTTAAACATCTAGGCAATCTCAGTGCAGTAAAAATGTTACTTTATGGGGTTACTCATACACTGAAAATCAGGTGCACAAGACTACTTTAGTGAAATGGCTCCTGACTGGAATGGCTCTTGACTAGAACAGGCCCCACGAAAACTTGGTGAAAAACCTTGGTGTTTAGTTTTATTCTTGTGAGCTGAGATACCGTTGGCATTCTGGGTCTCCTTTAACTTCTGGAGATCCAGGAATTCTTCTGCCATTTTTTGGATAGACGCACCAGCATGCAGCAGATTCTCCATCCAGTAAAGTTTCACACTAGGATATTATTAGCAAAAAAACCCCCACAATTAGTAACTGTAAGATTACCTGTGAGGTACTGCAAATAGAGGTGTTGGACAGAATTAGGATCAGAAGGTGGGGACCTGCCATGCACAGGTTTGTTTTGAAGGCAGTGGTCTGCAGAGCCTCTAAACAACACATTTGGTTAGGGAGCCAAGACCTAAGCTCAGCTATCACAAGACCAACTTCAGATTTAAAACTTCCAGTCCTTGGTAAACTGCAGTAGAAAACAGCAATACCTTCCAGTGCCAATGTGAGAAATGGAAGGATGGCAGAATATGCAATCTGTTAGGGTGAAAGCAGTGACTGAATTGTCTGTCTCTTCAAACAAGGAGACAAATAAGGTGGTATGTTTTGGGTTTCTTTTCTTGGGGAGGGGCTTAAACAGATTTCTGTTTGCGCTTGATTAGATTCCAGGTCATAGCGTTCGTGAATCCCACTGCGATGCCATGCCCAAAACCAAGGAGTCTTGGTGACAGAGATTTATGCAGACCTACTAAATTTGTGTGCATGACCTGTGGTTACAGGGTGTGGCTTGAGATTCAGAGCTGTAGTTGGTTTTGCAGATTACTCTCACTGTAACTTGCAATAGATTTTTTGAGGGTATAATGGAAATGAGCAAATAACCTAATCTACAGGTGGCACAAAAATCAGTATTTTTGTTTGGCTTTCAGAACGTTAATTTTGCTCCAAAGAGCTTTTTTTCACTGCCTATGTAGGTTTTCCACTGCCTGTGAGCTGAGAGCCCACTTTTTACTGTTGTGATTATTATATATTCAGTGGGCTTTGGCAGGTAGTATGGCAGATATTATGAATTAATGTCAACTGAAAGTATGCTAACAAAACAAGTACATGGGAGCAGACAGAGTTAAAATATTTTGGAAAAGGCTTTGAGTACACCTGTTCTGTGAAGGGAAAAGACTCCTGCCTCTATTGCTGACAGCCCTCAGCATGTGGCTCACCTTGAAGAGAAGGACAAACCATCTGCTCTCACTACAAAGTATCCCTATTTTCACAACCTGCTGCAAACTTGTGAGTTTGAGAGCAGAGGGCTATGAAAGGGTTGGCTGTATCAGGCTGGTTGCAGCACTGCTGGGAGCAGAGAGGGGGACAAAGGCACGCACCTGTTTGCTGTGGTAAAATCCATTCTTGTTGCAGTTAGGCAAGTAAAATTTGTAAATCTCCCCTCTGCTTCTCTGCTGAGCCTTCACCAATTTATATAGGGCTCTGTACAGCTCCTTCTGACAAGGACCCTGCAAGAATACCATGCACAGGTAGTGAATACCAAAATCACAAGGAAATCAGCTACGCAAAAGGTGATCAGAATACAGACAGTAAAACGCTGAAAGTACTTATTAGGCATAAAACCTATACCAGTATGTGTTTTTCTTGTTTCAGTAGGAGCACAGCCAGAAAACTCCAGTGTTGCATTCAGACCTTTGTTTTTATTCTTTGAGGTATTTTCTGTCCTCATAAACATGGGGGTTTTAGTCCTTAAATTGCCACACAAGGAAATTTAACCTGTACTAAGTAAACACATTACTGCTCAGAGGGTACAATATAGCCTATTATGGGGAGGTGGACATTAGAAGACTGTTACGTGAGATTGGCCACGTTTTTCTGGGTTGCCATGGCCTTGTGCTCTGTTGATGTATGGAGGATAGGTGCAAGACATATATAGATGGTGCAAGAACAAACATCTGAATATTTGTTATCTTTTGCACAGGACAGAACTGTTGCCAAAGCAACATGGAACTATTCTGTAGCTCTGGGACCAAACCCCAAAGTTCTTGGAACTGGGAATGAAGAACTGTTTGCAATATTCACTGTTTTCACAATTTGCTGGCTCTCTTTTTCAAAGTCACAATTTCTGTACATCAACAGTACCTTGAATCAGTGCAAGAAAGGAGAAGTGACTGAACAAATATTTCTACTTTAGAGTGAAAATAAACATAACCTCCGCTTTTGCAAGACCTCCCCATGTTAGCCCCTCATATAAGCTGTCACATGCCAGTCTGTGGGTTTATCTGTGGCTCTGAATGAGAAAAGCAGAAGCCCTAAAATCAGAACTGCAGTTAACATCACATGTGCCTAACAGTTCAAACGAAATCAGTGATTAAGTCCTATTCTGGATATGGAATGAGGCTTCCTAAGGTAGGGTGGTGATTAGTATATCTTTGCTTTTTCTTTTCCATTTTGTCAGTGACCATTACGAACTCAGGCTTCTGTGCTGCCCGACTAACCCAGCTCCATAATGCGGGGGTGCTGCTGCCTGGGACGGGTCTAACCGTGGTTCTCTGGTGCCCTCAAGTGGAACGGAAACCTGCTTGCAAAGGCGCTACACCCTCACTACCCACTGGGATTTTGCAGTGTCGAACCTCACTTTAATTGTTGAGCTCTCTGTCTTTCTACATGAATGTACTTTATAGTGTTTCCTTGCGATCAGAGAGAATCACATTTTGTTTTGCTCTGGTGTTTCATCAGTAACTACATGGAAGGACTCCCTTTTATTTCGCTGTGCATGTCACCAGTGACAAATGCCTTTTCTTAACTAAAACAAAAAAGGAGTTCAAGAATTTAGTATGAATTCCTGTAAATTAAGGGGCCAGATCTGGCCCCTTAACCGTAAATGAGGTGAAACATTCAGCCCCTGCATGAAGTCTGTGTAGGACATACCTGATGCACGCCTGTTATTATTGCTCCAGACATTTTGCCTGTTCCTCAAGCACCTGACGAGGACATCCCAGAAGTTGGTTTGCCAGCTACCCAAAATACTGACATCTCAATGTTGCTGCTACAATTTTTTGCAAGGATCTACTGGAATTGTCTCTGAAAGGTTTACAAAAAAACCCCACCTGCTCTTTCCATTTCTTGAGTTCAGATAGTCTCTTTGCTTTCATGTTTTCATATGCAGTGATGGAATTCCAGGGGATGGATTTATCCTGGTCTATGGGAAACATCAACTGATAGTTCAGCAGCTGATCCTGTGTTATTTCTGTGCTTTCCAAAGGCGTATCATCACGTTCAATAGAAACTGGAAATGAATGATATTAAGGCAAACATCTTCAGTGAAATTTTGCATTTATTTCTCAGAGTTAAAAAGATGAAGAGAAAGATCAACCAAAGAAAAAGAAAAAAGTAATATCTAAGACAGATCCATTACAGTAGATCTTGTAGGAATAAATTACATGTGGGGCATGGCAAATTATACTTTGGTCATAAATTCATAGAAGGGCTCAGCAGCTATTTTCTAACAAGTTGGTTATTTTATGATCCATCAAAATTACTTGAATCCCAAAGATGAAGCTGCAGCCAGTCTGTCAGAAATTAAAAAAACCTTCTTGACCACGGTGGTTTGTAGAAACTTGGCTAAATGAGAAAAGACTGAAGTTAAACTTGTAATGTATTTAGATTTTCGTCAGCGTGATGTATTTCTGGTTTTATTTATGAGAGGAACTGGTCCAGACCTCATCCCATGGTATGCTGTACTTTGTTCTTGCCTCACGAATAAGAAGGGGTAGCAATTCACAGGAGCCAGCAGTAGCTCATGCTGACCTGCAGTAGACCAAATAGCAAAGGACTGGCAGAAAATATTTGGATCTGTCTTATCATGGACTGCTTGCCAGTGCCTGAAACAGCATGTGTGAACTGTTCCACTGAAAGCTCTTTGCAATTGCAGGCGACTCACCATAGGATAAAATTTTTATATGTCTAAATTACTTGCTGGATCAAGGCTGTAAACAGGCAATGGACTAAAAAGCACCCTTTGACAATGTTCAAGAAAAAATGGAGATGAGATTGAGGAGGGAAAGAAAGGAAGAAAGAAAGGTAGGAAGGAACCAAGCAAGCAAACTCTGGAAAGAATCAAATCAAATCGCATGCAGGTAGCTTAAATACTCAGTTTAGTCACTGTTCTCTGCCTTCCCCACCCCGTCAAGTACAAGAGAAACTCCACTTACTTCTCCTGATGGCTATGGTTACTTTGAGTCAATGATGATTATTTTTGTAATGCTACCAAGTTACCTTAATCACCACTTCATGGACATAATAGTAATGATGATGAAAATAATAATAATAATCATAATAAATTGAAAAATAAAGAAATAACACTGAAGAAATTCCTGCCCATCATATAGTCTAAGATGCCTGAGATGCCTTTTTGCCTCAAGATAGTTTGGCTAGCACTCCACTACTCCAGACACATTTTATTCCTGAAGTGAAGCCAGGCACAAAGCCTGTTTAGTCTTTTCATTCTCTATCATGACTTCTAAAGAAGGACATAAGCAAAGCCCATCAAACATTTGTCCTACTCTAGCTACTGTTTACTACTAAAGAAAAGCTGTCTGCAGCCTCCCAGATACTTTATTCTGGTTATTCTGCATTGTCCCATCACTGCGCTTTAGGGTTTTCATGCTCTCAGACGGTAGTGTACCAGCTTGCTGAGAACATCTTAGGCCCGGCACCAGGCACCTCACCTCGAACAGGTCAGAGCACATTTCCCTAGAAAGTGCATTCCAGCCTCCCTATTTTTCAAACGCCTGCCTAACTTCGCTCATTGTTCCCAGCCTGTGGCTCCCAGAGCCCGCAGCGCCGTTTCCAGCTGCGGTGCACGGCCCCTGCCGATCCCCCCGGCTGCCCTCGGCCGGGGCTATGCCGCAGCGCCCGGCGCACAGCTCCCGACCCGCCCCGTCCGGCGGCGCGAGATGGCGCGGTACCTGCCGGCTCTTCCGTGCTCATCCCTCCGACCTCGCTGGCGGGCAAGCACGTCCCGTGCCCCTGCATGAGGGCGGAGAGGGGCCGGGGCTCCCCGGCGGGGACGTGGCAGCGGAGCCCCAGGCGGCAGCGGGCGGTGTAGACCCCACAGGGCTGCCCCGGTCCGAGGGCGCAGGTCTGGCAACAGCCGCAGCCGGGCTGCCGGGCAGCCTCCGGGCAGTCGGGCGCGACGGGCGGGCACAGAGCGAGCCTCTCCGGGGTGCAGGGGGCGCAGAGCACGGGCTGCGCGCCGCGGGCGAGGCGGGCGCCTGGCAGCGCCGGCAGCAGCAGCAGCAACAGCAGCAGCGCCGGGAGCAGCAGCGCAGGGAGCCAGCCGCGGCACAGCGCGCACCGCGGGCCACTCATGCCGCTGAGAAGGGGCCAGGGGAGGGCAGCTCGGCGGCCTGGGGAGCAGGAGGCACTTCACATACATTCGGCTTGCCCCGGCCATTTATACAGTGCTTTGCCTGGGTATTAATCTTTAACCCCGAGTTAACTATTATCTGAACAGGAGGGCCGGAGGAGCGTCGTTTCACTGGCAGTTCACGTCCCTGGCCGCTCTTCCCCTCCCCTTTCACTTTCCTCCTTTATCTATTTTCTTTCCTCCAGACATGCAGGAATGCTTTTATTCCCTCACTCCCACCTCTTTGCCCCAACATAGTTAACAAGGAAAAATGTATTGGGGGCTGGAGGTGAAACTGGCGGAAGGGAATGGATTGAATGGGGGCTATCCCCTCCCCTTTTGCCTGTCACAAATGTCTCCTGTTCTTGACATTTCCTAAAAATGTAAGTGTTCAAAAAACAAGGGCAGGGGAGGAGAGGAGGGAAATCCCATTGAAACTGAAGCAACTGAATTCATATTTCCACAGCAACAAATGCAACAAACCCTTGTTTAATTTTCGTCATGTGGCTGCAGCTTAGGAGTACACTGACATACCGAAGAGGAGGCCTCAAGGGTAATAAAGCCATCAGGATCTTGTAACTACTGCACACATGCACGTACGAGTCCTCACGTTAACCTCCGGGAGCGGCTGCGCAGCTGAAGCAGGATCTCCTGTGCCTGGGCTCAGTTTTGCTACTGCTCCTGGCGTGAGAGGAGGATCAGTCCTCAAAACACGCACTTCAGGGAAACCAGGATTTGTCAAACAGTCCAAAAATAAACGAGATACCTGCTTTTCTGTCTGTCCTTTTAACCCTCTCCATCTCCTCATGTATCACCTAGGGGAGGCGTAGGTGAGAAATCTTTCTTCCTCTCCTTTGCCTGCAACAGTTGCCACTCCAGTAGGAGAAAAAGTACTCAGTCTTCACTATGCTGAACAGATTATTTTATCCTGGTATTCACAGTATGTACCAAGCTTGAAATAGCACATTCCACTGCAAAGTCATCTAATGCAGCATGTTTTTTCATTTATTTTTTGGGGGTTTTTTAACATTTATTTATTTTCTTTTGTAAATACATCACTTATGTGAAAGAAAGTGAAGCAGAACTGCAGAGCATGTTTAATGTCATTATTCACTCTGTTTTCTGATATTGATGCCAAAGGTTTTATTTATAATGTAGTGATTTTTTTTACCCCTCTATAGTTATAAGTCAGTTCTCAAAAGCATTCTCATTGATTACAGGCTTGACACATTTTCACTTAACTACTTTTTTTTTAGATTCAGATAGTTTTGGGGATCTCTGTCTAGATACACTGAAGTTGAAACTCATTAGCATTTTTAAGTACTTTAAAGAAATCTAATTTTACAGATTTTAAAACAATTCTGTGGACTTCGCATGTCTGACTGGGAGTAAAATTTGGCTGAAAATTTAGGGTACACTAATTTCTGCAGAACATTGCAATTAGACTTTTCAAGCTCTTTACCCCCTTTAATTTCTACTTTTTCTTGTACATCTGTCTTAGGAAACTACAACTCTCTTACCATTTAAAATGAAGTGAAAAATATACAGAAATATGTCTGTTTCCCCTCCCAAAGAGAAAAAGAAAGCCATGCAAAACAAAGTCTCTTTCACGATGAAACATGAAAAAAAATTATGAATGGAAAGTAGACCAAGTTGTAAAATGACAAAGACCCAAAAAACGCATATGCATTTGTATATGTGTATGCATGTATTCATTCACTTACCTATTTATGGATTTTGCTGTTTAGACAGCTTTTTATGAGCAGAATTGAGGATCATTGACCGACTGCTTAACATAAGCTACTTGCCTCTGAAATTACTGTACTCCAGACTGCCACTGTCCTGCCTGAAGTTTTTTGCTCTAAGAAAACTGAGGTGAACTGAGAGTAAATAGCTTTTAATGATATGTGCGGAATTATTTTTAAAAAGGTTTTTTTAACTCATCACCATCATTTTTAATTTTTAAGTAACCAGATAAAGACACTTAATGCAAGAACAGCAAGCCTGTACATGTATGTACAAGGCCTACATAACAAAACTTCCATTAGTTTCAAAAAAATCTCATTCTTCCCATGCACCATCATGTTTTCAGGTCTTTGGCAAGTTTTTCTTTGCTGTCAGGCAGCTGGCAGTATCTGAGCTGCTCAGACAATTCCTAACAACTTGCAGCCTTTTAGAAGTCAGATCTTTTCAGAGTACCCAGTAAGATAAACAAAAGATAAACAACACTCCTCCCCACAGATTATAAAACATTTTGAAAATGCTTTTGGTTTGTTTCCTTTATAGTTCCAGGTCAACTTGAAATTATGGCCCAACCCTTTATTCATTTGCTATCTTTTGTGAATTCAAATTGAGGAAGCCTAGAAGTCTGCTAAAGCAGACTTTGTGAGATGTTCTTCTGTACAAAAGGTAGACCCATAAAAAACAGTCCCCTCATATTTTATTTATGTAAATGCAATGAACATATGTTAGAACAGGTTATGATAACTTAGGGCAGTATCAATCAACCAGGCAATTCTTTTGTATAGGCCTTGGGACATCAATTAAGTGAAAGTAGTGTATATGTTTATGTAGACTCTGTTTGATGTAATACTACAACTCATTTACCAATCTCCATCTCTGACCCTGACATTGCATTAAAGAACACAAGCAGATAAGAGTCAGGAGGTTAAAAACTTTCATGATGTTAAGTTGTGTTTACTAAACTCAAACTTAACTTTTGACGGTAATTTTTAGGTGTTCCAACTGTTGACTCCTAATTTGAACCACTTGTCAAAAGACACCACATGAATCCTAGGCAATGGTTACTTTTTCTGCAAGATTTTCCCATTGGTTTCTCAATAATTCTTAGTCAATAACCTCACTTTGAATGATAAATAAGTTTGGGGATTTTTTTAAATTCTTTTTCTTTAAAGTCATATAGAGGGATTCATAGAATGTAAAGTTTTGTATACATTTGGGTACAAGTGATCTTTATCCACTAATTACCAAAAATTCAAGTGACTTGCCAAATAATTTCCTACTGGGACTGTTTCTCTGGATATGTTTTAAAAAAACCCCAAATAACCAGTGGCATATCCTCATTATCTTTTTTAGGTAAGAAACTAATTCTGAATTTTAAGCTTAATATCCAAAACCACTATGATGCATGCACACCCACACCCACCATACACACATGGCATCAAGTATATGAAAAGAAACAGCTATGAAAGAAATATAAAAACCTAGTTTCTTCTCTGCATTTATTCCATGTCAAAAAATGCTTTATTTCAGCTGTGTGGATTATTAGGAATTTTAGTCAATTGATTGTACTTAGGTTATTAATGAATAATTTGATTCACACATTTGTTGATTGTTGTCACTTTGTGGCAATGACATATAAGCCATTTGGTATTATTTATCTATTCTGGTTGGATAAATATGACTTTTAGAATTAAATTCTGGTTGCAGAGAAGAAGATGTTCCAAGTTTGTGTTGCACTAACTTTTTGCTATTTTTCCACAGCAATTAGTTTTGCTAATATGTGGAAAATAGTTTATAAATACCTACAACTTAATCTGCAGAAACTCTAGTGAGAGGCTGTCTCATGGCAAGTCTACCTAGGGAAGGCTTCTATGGACTTTCTGCATTAAATCATGGGTCATGAAAAAAAGAGAGAAAAAAGTAGTTCATCTCCTTGGTGTTTGGGCACTGAGTAAAACACCTTGTTTGCAATGTTGTGCATACATAGACCAGCCAGAAAACTATTTTCTACAAACTGTTGCATTCTTCTGGCAAGAGAGGTTAAAGTCCTTTAGCCATCCTACCATGGGCCAGCTGCTCTCTCAGTTTGCCTGGCTGGAGGAATAATACAGAAACACTTTGACTTACTGTGGTATGACAAAGGTGAATGCATGTTGCACAGTATGAGTTCCTGTGTGGACAGTTAATATAAAAAAAGCTTCTGCTTCACTGCTTCTGCTATAGTCAGCATTACTAAACACAGGTAGGGGTATTTCTGTGACCAGCCATGGAAATAAAGGCTTTTCAGTGCCTACCACGGTGAGCTATAGCTTAGAAGGGACTTTGAAAAATGTAAATTACCACCTTAGTGCTGGCTCCAGGCGTCTAAACCAGGATAAACTGTTTAAATCTCTTTGTATTTTTCAGCCACTGTGTCTCTCTGGGCCCAGAAACAGAAAAGAACACCACTAACTGTGTGATACACCCTTTACTGCAGCCCTGTAGGCACTGATGGAGTGAGGCTCCAGCCCTCACCACTATTAGGTTTACTTGCTGAAGTTGTTGCTATCTTATGCTGATAAAGGAAAAGGCAAATTCCCCAGAGATTTATTCTTAAAGCAATTTAAACATAATAGCACTTTCAAATACGTATTAAAGCATCTCATGTGAAGTTTGAGACAGTAACAAAAGACTACCACTTACTTTAATGTCTGTCACATTACCAGGATTCACACGAAATTCCCCTTTCTCCCTGAACTAAAACATGGGTTTGCAGGCACAAGCATTTCCATATTTAGTAGGGAGAAAAGTAGGCAGTACTGATGGAGAAAAAGGGAGATCCAGACCCAGACCAGGGCCTTCACAGTCACAGCCAGTTGCAAAACCCAGAGGAAAAGTGCCCGGAGGACAACAGCCAGCAATAATTCATTTATATTGGTTTCTACCTTATTAAGTGCAACAGTGGATATTCTGTTTGACAGTAGATAGACTGGACGTTAAAAGAAACTTACTGCTAACCCAAAACTGGAGGAGCCCCTGATGTTTCAAATTCCTGATCTTTTCTTCTGAGGTTTTATGGAGACTTTAAACCTCCATGCACATATTTGGCTCTTAATACTTGAATCTAAAGTGCCATTCTTTCATCTTTTTATCTTTTTAAAAATGCTGATAAAAATAGGAATAGTCATAGGACCCAGACCAGAGTAAGCCAGGAGGTCCATTTTCTCTGGTCATCTGTTCCATCAAGTGGAAAGCCAAAACTGGGGGACAAATATGCCAGAACTGTGCTTGCTACAGGAAAAGGGCCTGGGCTGCAGGCAGAGCAGAAGACAGCAGCCTGGAATTCTTAGCAAGAGGATTGTTACTGACAACAAAGTGATAAATGCTGTTAAAACAGGAGGACACATTTCTCTCTATCAATTAAAATTGTTTTTCACATTTAAATTATTCAATCCTGCACTGGTTCTTACAAAAGTAAAAGTTTGCCCAGCTGCTTTTGTCAGGAAATCTGTCCTTGCCTTTTGTCCTGAGGCATTTCTGATTTCAGCAGTATTATTTGTATTAATAATTATTATTATTATATCGTTGACAGTAATACCAAGAGTAATTTTTTTAGGTTTCAGAGCCTCTACTGTTTCCTCAGAGGTCAAGAGACAGGACTCAGGGACATCAGTCAGTTCCAGAAAGCCTGAGGTTTGCACAGAGAGCTGAAACCAGGTAAGCTGCTGCTGGGAATCAGGTTTTCCTGAGCTTTAGTGTCTGATAGTGTCGTGGTTTGACACTGGCCAAATGCCAGGCACCCAAGGAAGTCGCTCAGAGGAGAGAAAAAATTGACAAAGGGTTCATGAGTTGTAATGAGGACCAGGAAAAAACACTCCAAGGGCAAAACAGGCTCGACTTAGAGGAATAAAGTATATTACTAACAAAATCAGAGAAGGATAATAAGCAGTACAATAACCCCTTAAAAACACCTTTTCTTCCCCCAGCCCCTCCCTCCTTCCCACTGACAACACAGGAAGACAGGGCATGGGAGTTTTGGTCGGTTCTTCACCTGAGATCTTCCACTGTTCAGGGAGAGGAGTCCTTCCCTTGTGAGACCGTGGGGTCCCTCCCACGGGAGACAGTTCTCCATGAACTTCTCCAATGTGGTTCCAATCTCATGAGCAGCAGTCCTCCCAAAACTGCTGTGGCATGGGGCACTCCTCCATGGAGTGCAGTCCTCCAAGGACAGGCTGCTCCAGCCTGGAAGCAAGGGTCCCCTCTCTCCACCGGGTCTCCCACTGGATTACAGCCTCCTCCAGGCATCCACATGCTCTGGCACAGACACCTTCCCCACGGGCTGCAGGTGGATCTCTGCATATCCCGTGGACCCCCATGGGCTGCAGGGGGACAACCTGCATTGCTATGGTCATCACCACAGCCTGCAGAGGAAACTTGGCTCCAGCTCCAGGAGCACCTCCTGCCCCTCCTTCTTCACTGACCTTGGTGTCTCCATGTTGTTTCCCTCACATGTTCTCACCTCCCCCTCTTCTCTGACTAGAAAAAAACTGTGTCCCCACTTAGTTTTGATTTTCTTCTTAAATATGTTATCACAGAGGCATTACCAACCTCTCTGATTGGCCCAGCCTTAGCCAGCAGCATGTCCATCTTCAGAGCCATCAGGGATTAGCTCTGCCAGACATGGTGGAAGCTTCTAGCAGCTTCTCACAGAAGTCACCTCTGTGGCCCCCCTGCTACCAAAAACCCGGCTGTGCAAAACCAACACAGATAGTTATCAAGTGTGAAAGCTTTTGGTAGTCACTGCTGCCTTAACCTACAAGCATCTAGTATTTCAAATTCTTTGCAAGAGATCCACAGTAAATTATAGAGAAGTTCACACTCCAGAGGATCAAAAATTCTTAGAAGGAGTTAGCCTCTGCTTGGGAGCCCTGAACTTTTTGGTGTGAGCGGGGCAGAGCTTGCTTTCTGTGGGAAGAGGTAGGAGAACAGCATAAAGACAAAGTAAGTGTGTGGCACAACACCCTCAATTAGTCAGGTCCTCCTTTGTGACACCTACTCTTGACTGAACACACCTCAACAAGCATTTTACAGAAAACTGAAGCTTCTAACTGTACATATCTGCAGTTTTAGTGCTCCTTGAAGGACAACAGAATTTGCAACTGGAGATGTGAAGGGGTTAATCCAACTTATATCAAAATCACACTGGAGATAAGATTGAATGTTGCATGAATATTTGCCTACCTACTGTATAAATAATCTCTGCCATCAAAACAAAGATCATGCAGATTTGCTGGATTAAAAAAAATCAATTTAATTAATGTATAATGAAACAAAGCAAAAAGCCAAGATTAGACTGTTAGAGCACTTTGTTACAGATGAAAGCAGAGTGCCTCTCTTTACAAATAAGATTTGTCTACCTTTGGTAAATCACTGTGATTTTGCCTTCTGTAACAAAGTCACATGGAAAAGAATGAAACTTCTAGTGACCCATAGCTTGGTGATGATGGAGCAGTTGTAAAAACTAAGATAGACACAGAGAAGAATTATTAGATGCGTCAAAAGCTTTTCTCTTGAGAAATCTGATTAATCAAGCTGTTGTAGAAATGCTTATATGGATAACTATAAAAGTAGGACTTTTATTTTTGTTGCTGCTGTTATTACAGTCAGCGGTCAACAGAACAAAAATAAACAACCCCCTCAGCACCTACTTCTTTTGAATGTAATTTTCTACATCTTCATGTATAGTACATTTCCGCTATGATTTGATGTTTTTCTCAAAGATATCTATCTTGTGAAAAAAACTGTTTTACAGATTTATTAAGTATATGCAAAAAAGGACACATTTTAAAATATCAAGTTCAAGACTTATTTTCCTTTAACTCACTGATTTTGCATTCTGAGAAACTGTAATAGCCCACAGACCTTTTAGGTGTCATGAGTCTGCTATAGTGTTTTTGCTTCTCTTATTCATCTCTTCTCCAAATATGATCATCATAGCCTTTTCATTTTGCTGGTCTTACACAATGAATTTGCTCTGTGATTTGTTTTCTTTGATCAATTTTTATCATCTCCCAACCGTGGCAAAAAAACCCCATCTGCTACTGAATATACCAGTAAAGGTCAGGATACACTGCTGATTTGCATGCTTGCATCATAACCTTTGTGGTATAATTGCCAGTCCTACAGTCTTAGTGAACTTTTTCTCAGCTACCCAGAGGCAGTCAGGATGCCATACAGCACTTCTTTCTCCACCATTCCAGTTCCATCCCTTCTTTCTTCCTTCTAGCACGGTTATAATTATAACACATATCCACATTAGCATGTGTTGTAAATAAATTTTTTGATTGCAATTGCAAGCCTTCCATCTAATTGCAGTATCTTCCCTCTCATGGTGGCAAAGCTTCTTGCTGTTGCTGAGCTATGGTTTGTGCAGGTTTGGGGGTTTTGTGTGATTTTTTTTCTTTGAGAGGAGTAACAAATGCTAAAGCATCCATGATGCTGTATGAATACTCTCACACAACACCAATTTGATGTAAGTGCATGCCATATGATGCAAAGAATTGCTTGTGCTCTCCTGGCTGGGAAGTATACTTTGAAACCCATTTTACCCGGGCATCTTGTAAGTGCTATTTTTGGATCCAGTTCCTTTCCAAGTAAATTTGTCAGCAATCCTGCACATACTTTCTTTCCTATATTTGAATTCACATCAGCTTTCAATATTATAAAATTAAATTATTTCATTTCTAGGAAGAGAGCCTTCCTTTTCCTATCTCAGAGGTGTGAAATATTTCTTTTCCCCTATCATTGCTGGCACCTCCTCTTTAGGAGAAGATGTAAGCTTTAGGAGGATTATGGTATCTGCTCATAGAAGAAGGTCACTACAAGGGACAAACCTGCAATGGTATGAAGAGCTGAAAGCAGAAGGCAGTTATAGTAGGACATGTAGAGCAAGGAAAAGCCAAAGGCATGAAGTAGATGACAACAAAAGGGATCAAAATGGCAGCAACAGTAAGAAGCAGAAAAGATATGAAGGATATTTTTCTCCTTTCTTCTTTCCATTTCTGCTATAAAAATGAAGAAAAAGAGGGAAAAAAACCCCCACAAATCCACCAAGAAATAAAAAACCAGAGATGCAGGACAGTGAGTGACAGAACAATGATGCAAGTTCAATCTTATTTTTAATAAACACTTAGGCAAAGTGGAACTACTTTGACAGGTAACACTTAAAAGCACTGACTTCATAGCAAGCCTAGAGACAATGGTTACTGCCTTGTGAGCTAGGACATTTAGTTTCAAGCTCCTATCTCAGATGAGAAGGGGGTTTGAAATGCAGTCTGTACTTCCCAGAGTTTTATGCTGTGGGCTGCTGGAAGTAAAATCAGATAGATGTAACTCTTATCTCACTGCTGTCTTCTACGCATCTCCATGCACATGTACCATTTCAGGCTGGAGGGGTCTGACTGCTGTGAGTGCTGTGAAGCCACATGTATGAGTAGACCCAGGAAACTGGCAACTGTCAAGCTCTACAGGATTTGCATGCCTATTGGGACTGACTGCACTGTTAAGCACCATTTAATTGCATAGGAGCCTTAGGTACCTTGTACGCAGTAGTACAAAGCCTGAGCAAGGTTTGGACAGGGTGAGGGTGGGCAGCTCAGGTCTGAATCCTAAAGGGGGTGGTAAGAGCTGTGCCTAGTTCAAGTTTTTAGCAACATTTGAAAATGTTATCCAATTGCTTCAACTGGTATAACTTTTCTAGGTGCTGCTCAGCTCAGTGTTTGTTCACTTTTTTCTAGTAAGTTGGAAATGTTGAGGAGTGAGCTGTTTTAATAGGCATGGTGGAGTGCATCAACAGATGGAGCTAAGGGAGACTTTTGTGCTTGTATGTCTTATAGAACAAAACACAACCAAGTACAGGTCAGTGACACTATTGTGTGATTTATTACTCAGGGTTTTGTCCATAGCAGGAATGTAACTATGTTTTAACTTAAAGGAAAAAAAAAATCTGTTTTTATTTAAAAGTTTTCCACTTTTCCTAGTTATTCTAAAATTGTTCAGCTGTGATCAGCAAAGGAAGGACTTAGTTTCCATTTGTCTGTTACATAAATCTGAAATATGTTAAATATATGTGGTAAACATTTTTTTCTTCAAACTGGCCTCCTACAGAGGCACTGCAGCTGGGCAGAGCACTCCCAGCCCTGTCAACAGGAGTATTACCATTGCTTCAGTGGGAACAAGGCTGAGTTCATAAATCCAGGGTGAAGACATTTCTGTCTCTTCCATCTGTTCTTGGTAATGTTTTTGTTCTTCTCCATCCAACATCATGCTTAGTCACCGTCAGCAGGTAGGTTGTGTAATATCTGTTCAGGGACAAGTGTACTGAAAACAGTTCCATAGGTCAAGGTCATAGCTTCACTCCAAAAGGAAAAATACTGCCCTAAAAGAACACTCTCAATGGGAAGGCTGTTCTGAACTTAGAAATGTGTCCATGTTGCATTTGAAAGCCAGAACAACACCAAGGCTCAAGAGCATATTGCAACTCTGACTCACATTCATTCATGCAGGAAAAGGGCTTTTTATTTGACAGAACAGGATGTCTTGGGGATTGTCTTCTCATAAGGATCTGGTGTCTGTAGTCCCTAACCTTTTTCAGTCTCAGCACCCAAAATCCATACATAAGGTCTCTAATAATTAGAAAGACTTCTTTTTTAGAGGTGTTGAACTCTACAGCTCCCTTTAAGAATTCTTGGGGTTTTTTTCAGTGTGATATTGTAATATAAATATTCATAAAGGAACGTTGTGCATGAAGAGAAGCACTAACCAAACAGTAATTTGCCATTGCTGCCACTAGAGGATGAACATTAAACAAGAGTGAAACTGCATACTAGTAGTGCTCCTCCCAAAGCCTATTCCTTTCAAAGTATACATACATAGTATGACAGAAAACTAGCTGTATCATTTAAACTTAAAAATTTAATTCCAGTAGACTTGTGAGTCTACTGGAGAAATGAAAGGAAGTTCAAGCTCTGTAAACAAAAGAAATACTAGTTGTTTGGTGGTTGTTTCTTTTAAATTTATTTTTGCCCTATGGATATACTTGCATGTGAAGTATAATAATAGCAGCATAGTTTTGTATGTGCAATTTGATAACATTCTGATTTTATAAATTAGAGACAAACCTTTCTTTGGGAACACCTTTCACTAAGGTCTGTACTATACAGGCCTGGTTGAAGTCTCTTGGGATTGTTACATGCTATTAACTGTTGATACGGTGGTTGTAGAATGCCAAAACACATGTTGGAAAACTCCTGAAGAACTAGTTGATTGTATTAATATTCTCATGAAATACTATATGCAGTTTTATAACTTTTGCAAACTCATGAACACCTAAATTATTCCAAAACAAGTGCTATACAGTCTTTTGTATTTGAACATTCTAGAGAGAAAATAGAAGTAGTTTCCAAAATCATGAGATCCCTTGGTTTTTTGCATCTCCCTGCCTGATATATCTTGAAAACTTGGAAAGACCCAAAGTCTGTTCTGTGTTACCACTCAGTACAGTTTGTTTTCCTCCACTGAGGAAAGTCTTTGGGATTTTATTGGCACCAACTAGTTCCATGAACCTGACAGGGTGGCACCTTGCTTCCTGAAAAACTTTTCCGTCATTTACTGTTCTCTGAATTTCAGAAGTTTTGCACTGCACTTGGAAAGAAGCCAAAGATTTCTTAGATGTTAAGTAGCCATATTCCCTACATTCCTTTTGCATTTAACGTAGCCCAAAGCAGGGCCTGAGAAGAATATTGCCGCAGCTACACCCCTGGCCTCCTAAGGTCTGAAACTTGTCCCGCATGACCTTTCCACTTGGCCTAGCATCATGGAGGATATCAGCCTAATTAGACAAAGGCACTTCGGGGTATGACAGCAGAGTCTGAGTTTTGGCAAAGACCAGTGTCAGATATCAGAGGGTATCAGATGGGCAAGGAATCCAGCAGTGAAGACCAGGCACTAAAGACAAAAGACCTCTGCATCTTATAAGGAAGGAAACAACTAGAGGTCAGATTGGAGAAGACATTAGATGAAGATATTTGAAGACCAAGAAACTGGATGGGCAGGAGCCAGGAGTGACTTTGAGAGGCAACTGTGAGAAAGGAAGGCAGAAGCAGTATCAAGACTTCTTGAGACTAGGATGAGAAGCCTGAAGAAGGAACAACTGGAACTGACTGTCTGGGAAGGTACAAATAAACAAGAGGCAGAACTGGGTCATTTGGATTAAGCACTGGGTCATGCAGCCAGACTAATCTGTGCTTGTCCCAGGGGTAGAGGAGGGTTTTACGCTAGCCTTGCACTTGCCTGATCTTAGTTCAGCCCCTGGCACAAATCACAGATACTGATGAAATGCCTGCAGGCTCAAGGGGAATAGCAGCACATCTGCAACCATGCCTATTTTATCTCAAAAGCAGCTTGGGATCTACACCAGCCAGAAGCTCTCTGGTTGCCAGAGGAACCTGTGGAGGCCAGACAAGCAGCCTGGGTAACACACACAAACAAATTCCAGAACATTAACTAAACATGAAACCAAGTGAGCGTGACTTGGCTCATGACCTGAAGGACAGCATTGCCCCACTGCCTGGCTACACAGAAAGCCAGGTCTGAGGATAAGGCTGTTCTCCTGAGAAATTCTGAAGAATTTCACTTCAAGAATCATTAGCAAAAACATCCTAATTCCTTTTAAATCCTGAGAGAGGTTGTAAAACCACAGCTCCACTCTTACATTTTGGAGTGTAACACAGATGCTGTTGATTGGCCTGCCTCATAATGTTGGCATGGGACATACTTCTCCTTCTCCGCCACCTTGGATGTGAGATATTACAAGTTACAGTGTGTGGGTAAAAAAATGCAAAAGTGTCTCTTGACTCCATTCTTAAATGGCAACTTCTTTTGAATGCGACCTTCTCCCCTTTGGGGTAATTAGTGCCTGGAACAGCTGCAAAACCAGTACAAGCCAGGGAGGTGCACATGCTAGAGCCACGCAAGTGCAGAAATGTGTGTATGTAGGTGGTAAATCTGTTGTGGATTCCTGCTGCTGACACTCTGCAAATCACTTAGAAGTGATAAACTCTGCCTGTTTAAAGATCAAATAACAGACAGTAGTAGGAACTAACATGAATATTGTGCCTTTTGCATAAATTCTTGACTGATGCTTCAGAAAGTTCCTTTCAGCTAAATTACCATTGTGACAATACAGCTGTCAGGTAAGACACCCTTTCATACCTCCATGCAGCAGCTCCAGAAGAAAAAAAAAAAAACAAAACAAACCACACAGCCAAGGATTAAATATCTCAAATACACCAGTGAGTTGCATTTACAATCTAAGGCTGGGACAAACTGATTTTGAACCAAAACTTCAAAATAAGCTGTCATTAATAAGTAATCTCTAAAGAATGGCCTCCCCTCCTTGGTGCCTCTCAGTATTTCCTCATCTCACCAAGTAGCAGCAAAAACATTCCAGATTGCATCAGCTTTGATTACCCTTAAGATGAAGAGATTCTCCTTTGGCTAACCAGGATTACACTCTATGTGGCCACTAGGACTTTGTCACTTAAGAAGCATCAGCAACCCTATAAGACTTGAATGCTACATGAAAGATTATGGGCAGGAAGAGCTGTGGCAGGATGAAGAATGATTCTTACAGAAAGTTCTTCTGCCCTTCTTTGTTCTAGGCCTTTTAGCCATTATAAATTAACATTGACTCTTCTTGATTTATACCTAACTTCTCCTAGGTTTAAGAGGAAAGAATGATAAAACAAATGAACAACAGAAAAGAACATTTTGGAATGAAAGAGGAAGTCTAACAGGCACTTTAATGAAGAGTGTGATTTATTGGAACTAGCCATTCCCACATGATGGATGTGACAGCACTTATCCCACAGGTAGCCGAATCAGGCTTCTTCAATTGTCAGTTCATGTTTAGTTGCCTCCTCAACATTTTTAAGTTGACGAAGCAGCCATTCTCTTTCTTTCTTTCTCTGTTATAGAAGAGAAAATATGATTTAATCAACCCAATCCGTTCAGATGCTGCCTGCTTTCAAAAACAAACAATATACACAATGGACTTATGACCCAACCCGATTTTGGCTGAAGTTTCCCGTTTGTTTTAAGCAAAGAAGCTTTTACTCTCAAAGCTGGCAAATTTTCTTGAGTTTTTAACACACTCAAGAACAATATGGTACAGAGGAAAAACCAAACTAGAACAGAATTTGGGGGCTTCACACTGACATGACAACCTTCAGAGTCTAACTCTGCTGCCTTCCTGCCCTTTCTATGGGCTTTCCACAAACCCTTTGCTAATAATTAAAGTTCGAGAAAATTGAGTTCTTGTGCTCCACAGACAACCAACACCTGCAGAACATCTATCTATCTATCTATCTAAGCTTTCCCCAGGAAACCCTGCATCAGTCGAAAGGACTGCTCACAAGATCCCATTTGCAATGACTGAGATTCTTTTTATAAAGCACTACAATTTGGATTAAAAAGAGAAGGAACTAGATTATTTGTTTCTCCAGTTTGAGCTTACTTGCTAACATTAAGAAACTTTAGAATTTAAATTACGGATTTTTTTCCTATTCTTAAATATCTCCTAAATAAAGATATATTAAAAAAATATATACTTTCCCACTAGGGTACACAATGAGTTGTGCTAGGTCACAAGCTATAGCAAATGCAAGTTTGGAAGTCTGCATGGTGTTCCATCTGTGATTAGGAAGGGTATCACAGAGTCTACCAGGTTATGAACCAATTCATTAACAGATGTCCTCACTGCTAAAGTTGGAAATCTTCTATTAGTAAACTATTCCCACTTTACTAGAAAGATCTGTAGATATTCAGCATTGGTAGAAGTTTGTGTAACTCAGCTATTGCATAACTAAATGAAAGCCTTTACCTGAAGAGCTTTATCAATTTTCTTCTTTCTGGGTTTTGCTACCAGGGGATCTTTTATCCCTGGTATTCCAGAAACAAGCCATGAAGGTCCAGTCTTGGGAGTTACTGCAGCATCCACAGGTGCTCTGGTGGTAGCTTGAGTTTCTGTGTTTGGGACAACCTTGTAAGCTAGCTCTTGATTTGATTCATCAGAGGCCAACACAGTGGAAAGCCTCTTTCTAGAAAATACAAGCCGAGAGCTTTGGCTTTTCTCTTTAGTTAGTTCTTGCAAATCTGTTGAAAGCCTTTTCGGGGACACACGAGGGAAATATGCATCAATACGTACTGATGATACTTGAGATAATGTTCTACTTAGGTTTGGTTTTGGCATCGGAGATCCATAAACGCTCTTCGTGGCATCTCGGTCCTTGATTGACTGATTTGTCAGGTCTGTAAGAGACGGAATTGTTCTTGAAAGCGTTGAGTCCACTGGGGTGCTGTGTTTCACCATTCTCTTTTTCAGAGATCTTTTAACATTCAGAAAAGAATCATCTTCCTCTGACATGTTGAAATCAGGTTTATTGCCTTAAGAAAATAAGAAGATTGTGTCATTGTTCATACTGTGAGAGATGCAATGCAAGCTGCTTTTTAGCAGCAAGCTGCTAAATCAAAACCAAAGTGTTCCTATTTTCATGTCTACATTCTGTCTTTACATGGAATTTATCCTTTATGTAGATGCGTATTCAAGCATTTGGAAGAGCCATGTTGAAAACAGAACATGAGAACATAGCTGGTCACACATCCAACACTTACTCCTCTCCCAGCCTTCTGCAGGAGGAGCTCCAAGTGTGCTAGAATTTTTAAAGATCTTTCATTAACAGCAATGTCATTAAGATTGTGTTTTCTCCTTCCAAGCATATGAATAATATATTTTTGGGGTTTCAGCTGCTAACTGTTCAACTGTATGTAGCTGAAAAGTATTAGATGGCAGAGGGACTACCATAGCATATCAAAAAATCAAGTGCTCTAAAGAGATGGGCAGATAATTTCTGGATTCACCAATCATCTCTTAGTCAAATTGCCATTTTATTTCCCTTAATTCTTTGAATGGGGGCTCACAAACCTCTTATTCCCTCCTATTTACTTGACATTTGTCTTACTTCAGCTGATCCTAAGCTTTGATTCTAAAAAAAAAAAAAATAAATACACCTTCTGCTCAAGTCTATTTTCAACTGAATTTACAATGGCAAGGTTGCTTTTGCTAATAGCATTATCCCTACCCATTTGCAAACCCCCAATAAAAAGAAACACTACTTCTTACACTTACTACTTCTTGGGCAGAAAAGCCCAAGATAAAGGTATCCAATTTAAGATATATTTAAGATAAACATTTCAATTGGGTAAGCAGTTAGTAACTAAGCTGAAGTCTTTGCTTTCATGAGGCAGTTGAGATATTTCATGCAGGTTGATTGCTTCATATTCTAAGCTGTGTATATATCGAGGCCTTGGAGGGGCAAGACAATAGGACTACAATGAAGCGGGGCACAAGAAGACAAGGAGGTATGTCTTCTGAAGTAAAAGACATTAGTTCTCCATTCCTTGTTGGTGTTTTGCACCTGTGTAGTGTCTGTTTTCCAGTAGAGTTTCACATCCACTTTGTGTTTCTAAACACAAAGGCAGCAAGAGATAGAGCACTGACTCTTCAATACAGCAGAAGTCAGGTGTTTTGTGGTTTTTTTTCTCCTTAGAAAGAGGGAGGAGTACTCCATAATAATTTTTATTTGGATACCCATTTCTTCTCTCAGTTCTTAGCAGTGCTACCTTGACACATAAGCAGCAGTCAGCCTACAGACCAAGCCTTTTTCCTTTCTTGTTTAAACAGATTGACTTCCTTTAGTCTTTATCATAGAAGCTTACTGGCTTCTAAGTAATCTTACATGACTGAGCTAAGAAAGGGAATAAGAAGGAGTTTACAGCCATCACTCCTCCCCCAAACCTATCCTCAGCTATATATTTTAAAGCTTTCCCCTTCATCATTAAATGGTCAATTAAAAGCTATTTCTTATTTAAATTAGATTTTAACACATGTTTTCAACAAAAGCTTTTGTGGAAAACAACAATTTTTTTCCTTTCACATTTCTCTATGCTTTAGAAAGATAAATATGTATAAGCAACAGATTTTTTTCTGCTCTAACACCACTAGAGATAAAAGAGAGAAGTCTAAAAACAACAGAGAAATACAAACTGTTTGAGAATATCAAAGTTACCACAGAGAATGCATTTTGCAGGAAATTTGACAAAATATAGCAGGCTTACCAGACCTACCAGGCTCTGATCTCTTCCCTTCTTCCTCTTTTAAGTAATCTGGATTCAGCTGCTACTTCCCTTCTTATAGATCTGTTCACCCTGGCCATCCTTTGCTGCAGACACTCCCTAATTAACACATTTAGCATTTTTTGGGAGTATCAGCACTGCTTCTAAATGAATAAATAACTAAATAGAAATCTAGGATTAATTAATCATAGGAAAATGAGCTAGCCAACTTATCTATGTACTATGTTTATTGCTATTTAATCTCTGCTCTTTGCTGCCTATTTCAATCACAAAAATACTCTAGTGGTTAATTGGCTTCACATGGCTGCTTAAGGCACATTGAGGATCTGTTGCAAGATGGATGGATGTTGATGAAGTATATTGCTATCCTGATTTTATTTTCTCACTGCTTTCCGTGCTCAAAAATAAATGGGAAATTAATGTTAAATCTGCCATGAAAAAGCTCTTCTTTTAGGAAAATAGAAAGTGGGAATAAACTGAAAAACTATAAATTTCAGTGTGAATTTCATGGTGTTTGCAGCTAACAACTAATGACAGCATTTTATCTTGAAGCATGTGTTTTCAAAGTATTAGCTCTTAGATTAGAATTCCATTGGTTTGAAATGGTATGCTTTAGGTGGAGGACTGTAATTTTTATCAACAGAAAAGCAGCTGGACTACATCAGTCCTGCTGAATTGCAAGTCAGCTCTGTGGTAGCTGACAGTAAACAGCTGTTATCACAATGCTGTAGAGCAAGCAAAGGTGTGAGGGAGTGTGTGCACAAATATTGGGGTAGCCCCTTTTGACAAAGCATGACCTGTGGACCTTTAAGCTGATCAGACAGACCTAATTTCACGGTTTTATGGGGATGACCTGGGGTTGTAGAGTGCATCTAGCACAGACAGAGGGGCAAAGCACTGATCTCGCAGGGTTTGAACTTTTGGTTCCAGGGAGTCTGGGCATTTCAAACCTAATCATAAACCACTCTCTCTTGCCACATTAATAGTTGCACTATGAATAGAGAATTGGAGCTACCAGTTCAATATTTAGAAGTAATAGTTTGTCAGTATATGAGTAGTTGCTAGGCTTAAGTTATGCGCCCCTAAGGGGCTGAAAGAGAGCTTGAGAAATGGAGGCACATTACAATCACATGGATTGCACGAGTAAACATTTTGGAAATAAATAGTCTGTCCAGGATAAGCTATTTATTTTCTGAACTCCCAGGGGAAATTCCTACAGGAATATTTTAAGAATTAAACAAAAACTATTTTGAGATACTTGTGGCTGGGCAAAAAAAAAAAAAAAAANNTTATAAACATAGACCAACGTTTACCTCATTTTGAGTATTTGTAGTTAGTTTTCATACCTTGTGGCTTGGTGACCAAACCCACCAGGTCAGCCATGCTGTGCCTTGCAGGGCCCGGCAAGCCAGTTCCTTATATAGTACAGAGCACAGAATGATGTCTTGACTTGGTGTCACAATGTTTGTGCTGTCCTGCTGTACTGTGGGACAATAGATCACCTCTCCCAGCAAGGCAGTGATGCAAACAACACTGAGCAGCATGAGCCTGCATGAGAAGCTTTTTGGGGTGCTGAGAAAACTGACAATTTCACCGGACTCCTTCAAAAACTCATGGCTTTGCCTCCCAGCTGGTGCTTGGCACTCCTTGCCATGCTTGCCCTTACTTTTTCTTGTCTTTTTCCATGGTATCTCACAGTCTGCAAGTGCTGTCTGTAGCTTCATCACCTTTATGTCTACCTTCCATGGCCTTTTCTGCAAAACTCTTAAAAAACAACCTTCCTGTTTCCTAAAAAGCCTTTACTTGTTGTTTTTTCTAGAACCTTGCTAAATATTCTCAAGATATAAATTGGGAGGTTTGCAAATTGTTCTTGCTGTTAATAATGTTTACCTTATGTCCTACAGATTCACCTATTTATCAGGTGGTGGCAGGATGTCACAGAGAATTGGGAAGACATAACTCTGCAGAGATAAGACAGAAAAGAGTCCAAAATTAATGTAAGAATCAGAGCTCAGCAGAACATCTGCAGCGATGATATTACCTTGGTTTCAGTGTATCTGTAGCCATTTCAATATCTGAACAGGGAACTCTCAAACTCCCTGTCACTTGAGTGACACCTTGAAAGCTTCTTGCATCTTTCAAAGAATGACACATACTGTGTCCTGCACTCAGAATTATTCATTATGAATAATTCCTTCACTACATTTACATTCCTTGGAATGGTCATCTTCATCCTTAGCATTGCCTACTTGATATTTTGAGCAATAACTTCAAAGGTTTGGATACAGCTTTTTGGCCTATATTTACACACCATTCCTCTCATTTGTTGCATAATGCAAGATGGCACTCAATTCTAGCAATGTTATTATATATCCATCTATATTATATCAAACCTGCCACTGCTTTAAGTTTATATCTTGAAAGATTCTTCTGCTGATCTCACTTTAGGGGATAATTTAATCTTCTTTCTAAATTTATTCCAAAAATACAAAACCTACATAGGTTACTGCATTCCCTTAAGTGAAACATTAATTCTTAAAATTTTTACTTCCAAAACCAACAAAAGTGGTGAATACAATAACAACACAGTGTTTTGTTCAAATTTCGGCCCTTTCGTTCCAGTTCAAATACCTGAATTCTTTTCAAAGACATGGAATTTTGAGAAGGCTTCATCTGGAAAAGGGCAAAACTGGAATTATTTTTCAGTTTACTAAGGAATTATATACATTCGGGAACAAAAATGGACACCTTTCTCCCTTTGTCTTCTGGTTTATTTTGAGAGACTGCAATTCTTCAATTGTTGCTCTTTTAATTTCTTCATTTTCCACTCTGAGGATGTCACCAAACAGTTCTCCTGAAGACAACTTCAACTGAATCAATCTTTAGCTCATATGTTTCCCTAACATATTTTCTTGAATTGGATATGTAATTCTAGTCTGTGAAGTCACAAATCTTGCATAAATCTCCAACCTAGATGCTCTCCAAGAGCTAGGTGCAGTCTCTCCTGGTCAGAACACTAAGAGGCCCTCTCCCTGCTTTTGCACCTTTTCTGGTGTTTTTAGGCATAGAGGGTGATTCCACAAAGAAGTACACAATCAGAAATAGGAGCTGGTAAGTAGAGCTCAGCATTCTAATCTGTCTGATGACCTGTGGTGGGATGACCCTTGTTCAAAGCATTAGAAGGAAGAGCCAGAGGAAGCATAGAAATGGTGGTGAGGAGCAAAGGAGAGTGAAAAGAAGAAATTAAGAGAGGGACACAAATGTGAAAATGCTTTCCTAAATTTAGACTCATGTAGAAAGAATAAATTAGAAGAAAGATGAAAGTAGTGGGCAAAACAAAAGAAAAAAATTTAAAAAGAGAGGAAATAAAATTGTTTCCTAAGTGATTTAGGAGACTTGGGCCCAAATTATAAGTTGTTTATGTATGAAACTTCATAAAAACACAGATCTGATTCAAATTCACATAAACTATTCTTCCTGTGTCTGAGTTTTGTATATAGGCAAGTCAATCAGGAGTGCTCTAAGACAGCTGATCAGACCAAACTCCTTAGTGAAAATAGGAGTGAAACATTTATTTGCTAATGTGAAGTCTAAAATGACCAGGGAGCCTCATCATGAACTAAACTCTGCAGAATAGTGCCTCCTTTGGGACTAGAAAGCATTATGGTACAGTGGGCAAATGGAGAAGTGATTCTGTCCCAGTAAACTCATTGGGCAGCCAGACATTGAAATGGAAGCGCTGCAACACATTCTGTGGTCTTAATCTCTTCAGGTGCATAAAGCTGCACAGAGGAAGCCAGTGGAACTTTTCAAAAGCACCTCAGCACTATTTCCACTTATTTCAGTGGGAATTACATGTCTGCGCCCCGCTGAGAATCCTGAGTTTTGTGATAGGGTAAACAGTGTGGACAGGCATTTTATATATGTGCTTGGAAGACACTTTAGAGTAGAATAGAAAAGAACAGATTAGAATAGAAAGCAATAGAATATTTCAGTTGGAAGGGATCTTTAATGTTCATCCAGTCCAATTGCCTGACACTTCAGACTGACCAAAAGCTAAAGGATGTAATTAAGGGTATTGTCTGAACGACTCTTAAATGCTGACTGGTAAAGGGTGTCAACTACCTGTCTAGGAAGCCTTTTCCAGTGTGTGACCACGTTCTTGGTAATGAAATGCCTCCTAATGTTCAGTCTAAACCTCCTCTAGTGAGTGTGGCTTTGAGCCTTTCCCACACACCCTGGCACTGGTTACCAAGGAGAAGAGATTGGCACCTTCCCCTCCTCAGGAAGCTGTAGGGAGCAGTGAGATCACCCCTCAGCCTCCTTCTCTCTAAACTAGACAAAACTGGTGTCCTCAGCTAGCATGTCTGCCAGCCCCTTCACCAGCAAAACCTTTGCTGAAACCTTCAGAAAGCAAGGACAATATGAATCCTTTGTAGTCTGTCAAACAAACTTTCCAGTGCCTGAAAAGCATTATGTACAATCTTGCTCTTCATCAATTTTAAAGTTTTTGCCTTTTGGAAGACTTTCTTCACATGTTATTTATGGTGGTAATGTGGGAGTGGTACCTTTGCAAGTGTTGGAGGTTCCCATTTTTCAGTGTGGCAATGACTTTTTTCTGGCCAGAGGCAAGATCATTGTCTTTGTCTACAGTGTCCAGGAACAGACCTATGTATGGCATAATTTTCACTCCAATCTGATCCTAGGAGCACCTCATAAAGGGCCTGAGAGTAAGGCTTTAGGGAACCCTGGATAAATAGGTTTAGCAATTTCATAACCCGTCTGAAAAAAAATGGCTTTGAACTAGCAATACATTGAGTCATGATGTGCGCTTTGGGTTATATATTTCTACAGGTTTTGCTTATGACTGCTATGACTGGACCTGTCCAACTGGACAACAAATCCAATTTTGTGCATTTAAAACCACGATCTTGAAATACTTACAGGGTTTCATGGCTGCTCAGAAAGTCAAACCCTTATTTAAATGTCTAAATCATCTTCCATATGATTCGTTTCAATAAGAGTTTGAGGAACAATGAAACTTGGCTCTTCGAACCATTTCGAATAGTCTTAAAAGCTTTTAATATGGGTGTTGATGTTATAAATTTTTCACTGAGGTCCACCAATTGCAGGCAATTGGCAGTAGTACTCTAGCAGCCAATTTTTTTCTGCTTTAATGTAATAGTAGGACTGAAGATACATGTTCCTTAAGGAACATACCTTTACACCTTATAGGCAAGTTCAGTGCCACATCCTCCCTCAGCTTAGACCAGCTCTGCCCTCAGATACAGTGCTTGGTGTCTATGTGAAAGGAAGATTAGTTTGTACACATATAAAGATGCTACAATATTAAGATAAATTATAAAAGCTTAAAGCGTTAAAAGTTGTTGTCTCTGTTAAACAAGGTTATAATACACAAGTAGCAAATCTAAAACCATTCTGGGGGATGTCAAACTGAGAAAAATGAGCTTTTTTTACAGAAGTCTGGAGGATCAATATTTGACTTCAAAAAATCTAATTACCTCAGTAGTAAGAAGTCAGGTATACTTTAATAGCAGCAGAGGTCATTGACCTTGATAAAATCAATGTGTTACCACTGCCTTTGTAACTGCGTCAGTGATTCCTCTTCATTATATGCTTATCCACTCTTGTCTTACGAGAATGCCACAATGTTCTGTCTTCATGTTGTTTATTCACTAGTCGGTGTCCTATACACATTCTACGTGTTTCTACACCCCACAAGTCAATCTGAGTTAATGTTCAACTGGGACCTTTCCTCAGTAACTTGCTGTGTCTTTTCTGATACAACTGCTGCTTTTTAATTATGTTGGCAGAGCTGCTGAGAAGCACATAACAGTATTGCCAAAGCTCAATAAACATACAGAGTAACTATAGAGTTTGGGGGAAAACAGTCGGTACTGCTTTCATGACCTTTGGCAATAGTATGAGCCCAGTTTGGCCAATGCCAAACAAATGTCTAGCTTCAAATCTCTCAGCAACCAGAAAATGATGGATTTGTTTTACTTTATTACATCCAATAATAAACTAAAAGTGCTGTGTTTGTGCAGTGCAGTAGCATGGCCAGACTGTGTGTAGTCCTGTGCAGGAAGTAAGGCCTGGAGAATATAAATGGCTCTTTTTTGTTGCATTAGAATTGTGCAGATGAATCCTCAGGTGGTCTAAGTTGAAGGAAAGCTAATTAAATAATCAGAGTCCCATTGACTTAGTGAAGCTGAGCGATTCTGATAGGGAAGCTCATCTGCTTCGTCTGTGACGGTGTAGTAATTTATATGTTACATTATCTCTATGAAAGCCATCATTGGCATCTTCAGAGTGTGCCTTGTAAATGAAAAGGTGAATATTATTGATAATAATGACTACTTCTTCATCCAAGCTTCTTCCTTTCCAGCTCTCTATGGCTAAATATAATAACAGTTAATCAATGTCTGATTATAAACATAGGAACAGTGTAAACCTGGGAGACTCACATTAATGTAATATTAAAAACCAGTTTCTATTCTCTGTGCTTTAAGCCTGGAAATCTATGCAAACTACTGCTGAAGTTGATAGCAGAAATAATCTGCACAAGACTGGATATTTAAGATCAGACCAGGACTCCTAAGCAGCCTGACTATACCTCAAGATCCCCATCCTTAAATGCTCTCTTAACAGTTTGGAGAGTTTCATGAGAGCCAAAAATGTCACAGACAATCTCTAATATGTGGCTCACTTTACAGCTATGACTCTTTTTTTCCATCATAATGGCCCAAATGAGAATGGCTCAAACAAGAATATAGTCCATTATTTGATACCTGTGTAATTTTTTCCTTCCATTGAACATCATGTTCTGCCAGCAGAAACGGCATTAGGTGACCGACTGCTCTAGGGAATGGCTGCAAAACTGGAAGACTTTGACATAGATACAATGGCAATGCACCAAGGTACACAATGCACAATGTACACAATGTTCTCCTTTTCTATTCTCCCCTTCTGCCTGTTTGAAATTGACAGCATCCTCTGGTAATATTTTTGGACAAGAATCTCAGTTTCAGTCCTGGGTGGTTTATGTTATGGAAATGTTGTCTGGAATTCCTCATGTCCAAAAGTGTTACCAGAGCATATAAGCAATCTAATGCTGATACTGCCTCATTCTTTAAGCAAAATGAATTCTCATACTTCTCTAAAGTGATTCGGCTGTGTAATGGGGCATGGCAGAAAAATGTTTCCAAGTAATGACCTGAGTCATTAATCCAGAACACATACTCTCAAGTTAACATATGTGTCTGTGAGTGTACATATTTTATACACAAGTATAAATAGCTCTGTGTGTATTTATGTACATAAAATTCCCCAAAACACTGGAAGGGTTACACATTTTAGTATTAAGAGAAAGCCTTAAAATACCAATGTGGCAGAATAGGCACAATGAAAGATGAAGGACAGATTTTCAGTTTATTTATGTCCTTTTGGCTTTAGTGAGGTCATTCTGCTTTACACTTAGGAAGGTCTGGCATGTTGTCTTTCAGAAGGGAAGGACATGGCAAAAAATGGCTACATAAGGCCTCAAACACTTCTCACTAATGTAAGGGCAAACCAAGAACAGTTCCATCACACTCCCTGTCAACACTGTGATTCTGTACAACTCACACTGTGCTCTCTAACTTGCAAGAAAAACAGCTGGGGAGACTTTGTCTAGCATTTGGATTAAAACCCCTTGCATCTGAGCCCAGGCTGTTAATAGCTCACAGGGGACCCTGCATTTCCAAGTTATCTCAGAGCATATCTTCATGGACAGGAATGAGGCACCTGAGCACCTCTGCTTCTGCTCTGAGCTGGCCAGATGGGAGTCTGCTGTCATTTGCAAGTGGTACAATCAAATTTCCTTGAACTACCCAAGCTTTGCGACTCACTTGCAAGGCATATTAACTGATAAAACTTCATCAGTTTTTAAATCAGTTTTAAGTTAACCTAAACAATTTCGCACTCAGGTTGGCTCTATATCTTGCACGACATAAACTGCCTACAAAATCTACATTTGGCCCAAATTGACCAATTTCTGCCTTGTGGAAAGGGAGAGATAAGCTTCCCCTCACCATCTTCTGGACTGTGTGGCTGGTATTTTGCTGGTCATTGCATGTTTACTTTCCTCTGCTTGCACAGTGAATTGTGCACTTGGCCTAAGCTGGCTTACACTGTGGTCAATGCAGAAAATCAGTGAGACTCACAAGGGAGCTGAACTGTTCCCCTGAGATTCTTTAGCTAAGCAATTCTGAAAGCAGAACTGCAGCATTTCTAGAGGCATGTTCACAGCCTGAAAACTGAGAAGCTGTAGCTGGACCCTCTGAGAGGCTGCTTGGTATATAATAATAAATGCAACTTGATTTAAAAAACAAACAAAAAATATCCTAAACAACCTCTTCCCAAAAAGCCAAACCAAAACAAAAACAACAATCTCAGACAACTGTTTATTCAAGCAATTTTTTTCCTTTATTTTTGATTAGATTCCAGAAATTATAATAGTGCAAACACTCAGTATAAAAGTTGCAATAAGAAATTTACATTCACATTTAACATTTCAGTCCATTCACTTTTTAACATAAAAATAGGACAAATATTCAATTGCTCTTTTCAATTTAACAATCCTGAAAAAGACTGGAAGATACTCTACAATAATATATTTACATAAAAATAGACCCGTATTATTAATGAAAATCTATCATTAGAAGTTACCCAGTGTTAAGTTATTGTATTGTACTATGTATATACATATATATATATAGTGTATAGCTATAAAGATAAAAAGATAAAAAGATTATTTATAGGTTCAGTGGGCTATAGCAGTTGGAATAATGACATCTTGACTTACTACTTCACTCCTTAAAGATAGGACTCTTCATTTTACCTATGTAGATGTTTCTTTTGTGATATAGTAGGCCTCCTCCCGGTCCCTTTGAAGGTGACACCCCATTTGACATGGCAGAGGAACAGACATTAGAATAAGGCCTAACCAAAAAATTCAACAATTGTTGAAGTTAATGTTTTCATTTATTTTACTGGGCTGTAAACAAGACTAAAAGTTCTACTGAAAACTTTTTTACCAATGAATACAGAGAAGAATACATCTGGTTTTCCCACATGTCTACCTGATGCAAATAATTATTTTTTCCACAAAATCTAAGCAAATATTCAAGTTAGTTCAGAAGCAATGCAGAATTTGCTGCAAACAGCTGCAGGTTAAGTAGCTGATAAGATTCCTGTTGCACAGTCTTCTTACTGAATGTTTCAATTCAACCAACCTCATAACACTCCAAGCCTTTATTTTTCCTATCTCTAATATTTTAGTAAAGAGTGGTATCCAGACAGACAACACGACTGCTCTTGAAATGGGTTTGCATGTTTTTGTTAAACTGCTAGGGAACATGAATTAGGCTACACCACTCTTGCTTATCTGTTTCTCTTCTTTGGGCCCTTGAGCAGAGATGCTGCTCTGCTTGCTAATGGCAGACTGAAGCCTTATTGTCCAGGTTGCTGCCAGCTGCTTGTGCCTGCACTCCCATCACAGGGTATGTTTATGTGCCCTTTCAGGTTTGCTGTCATATGTACCGCTTCCTAACGAGATTATGTTAAATGTATTTCTTTCCCCCTAAACATCTATTATATGAAAAATCAACTTTTTGATAATATATTTCTTTTCAAAGAAGAATCTTGACAACCTTGTGACAAAGGACCTTTAGAGGGAGATGGTAAAGCAGGCCTGAGTGGACAGTAAACACCTCAACAAAAATGCAATGGCACTAAACAACTGAAGGTGAGTTAAAAGTAGAAGGAGTACCAGTTTCTGAAGAACCAGTATTTTATGAGCTGTAGTTCATTATTTTTACATCCAAAGAACACTTATGTTGTGTTAAGAGGCAGGTAGGTATGTCTAGCTCCATCTCCTCTTATTGCTATGGCATTTATTGCATTGAAATATTTACAAGATGCTTAAAATTATGGATAAGCCTATAATGGACTCTCTGTCATCATGTAGGCAGACTAATTTTGTTTGTAGAACACATGCTCTGTGTGGTCTTTTGCTTCTTACCTTAGACTGCCGAACATTAATTATAAAACACTTTTAAATCTTTTCAATTAAGATTGGAAAAATGCTTAGCATCTTATTTCCAAGCAGAACCTATGTACACATGGCAGCAGGGCAGAAGTTAACCTCCAGACAGCAGAGAGTACAAGGACTTACCAGCAGGACAAAATTCAGACAGATGTTACTTGCGACACAAGTTTTAAAGACAAGGGTTTTAAGAGATGGGTCAAATTTGACTGAATCTGCTTGAAACTGTGAAATGTGTGTCAGAATGTAACCTCTGTCAGCATTTCAAAGAAAATAGTATCACTGCTCTAAGATTCTCTGTATTGAGTTAATTATGCTAGAAAAGGTACCTGTTCTTAGATTCTAGTTTTTAGACCAGTAAGCATTGCTTTCATTCTTACTGTATTTTCTAATATTTTTCAAAGCTACTTCTCTGTAATAACCATCTGTTTGAATGCAGAAAAGAAACATTTGCTTTGTCTAAGTTCACTTTTGTGCAGACAATTATACTTGCAAATGCGAGCAAGTTATGCAATCACTTTTCTTCTTTGTTTTTCCTTATTGAGCCCTAATGTTACTGTAAAAAAAGCAGGAATTCTAAGTGAAGAAGAATATTTACCTACCGTAGCAATTAAAAATATAATTATCAAGAAGCAATTTTGATGGCACAGGTAATTAATTTTCATTCACATTTCACTGAAAATTCTTGATATATTGCTCGAATGTCATTTGAAATGTAAGAACAGACAACCTTTGCACCCTTGTGCACTAAGGAGCAAAAGACATGAGAAATCACCTAAGTAACTTCAATGTGCCAGCTGAAGGCTTTCATAACTGATGCCACTACAGACAGGTCTAGGATTAAAGCAGAAGGTCAGGCACTTGAAGGTAAGACACGATAGTGCGCACAACCACAGTAATTAAACCCCACTTTAGCCCACAACAAAAACTGTTTGTTAGCTGTTTCACCACCAGCAGGCTAACCTACATCTAGCAAAACTCACAGGTTACAGGTGTTCTGGATGGTTTTACTTGTGTTACATAAGCCTGTTCTGAAGTGGAGAGCAGGCAGCTTTTTAAAAGGAGCCCCAAACTATCTGAAAATATTTTCTGCAGAACTCAGCTCCCTGTATGTGCTGAGCTTTCCAGGAAACCTATTCTTCTTTAGCTTGGACCCACATATACCTGTGTATGGCCTCCCTCCACAAACAAATGGAGCACTCCTTGCACCCACATAGCTGTACTGGTAGTAAACCAAAGAAGGAAAGGAATTAATAAAAAAATCTTCACAGTGATCCAGCACTTTTTGTTCCTTCAGTTTTATGCAGGTGTGTCATGTCTGATGCCACAGAAGGCATAAAATGGGGATCCTAATATGAAGAAGTTGATCCTCCAGCGTGCAGTAAGGCACAAGCAAAACCAAGTCCTTTCAGCACATACACTATGAACATTAACCATGAATTAATTCTAATTCAAATTCCAAGGTGCTTTCTCATGATCAAAAAATAGGCATTAAAGGTGACAACCCCAACTATTTCTAATAGTTTCTTCTGAAATTCTGAAAGTAGCTCACCAGGAGATCTTGAACATTTTTGTAAATTTGAACTGACACAAAACCTCAGAAACTGATCTGACCATGCGATTAAACATAAGCCTTATTTTTGTTGAACTACAAATCTGCTTAAGTGCTCCCAGATCAGATACTCCAGACAGGTCACTGAGTTTTACCACTGACTTCAGAAGAGTACTGGCTTTTCACCTTTTCCTTTCAGCAACTGCTATCTCACAGGCTTCTTTTTTTTGTTGTTTTGTACTCTTGCTAACTTTGCCCATTTTTTTTTTCTTCTTTCCTTCTTTTTATTCTTGCACCGATCAGATTGCAAATCACATTAGGCCACCCAAGCAGTGTGATATTTTGAAGAGGAATTAAAGAGCAACAGGCAGCCACTCCCTTATATGCACTTTTCCCATTATTTACATTAATACATTTATTAATGATTTAGATTTGAAGTGAAAACTCAGTGAGATATGGGATTAAAAGGAACAATGATCTAAAAATTGCCTATACAGAGTTCTGGAAAAAGCCAATCATAAACAGCATTGGGGTGCAGGAGCAGTGTCCAGATTGTCATTATTCACAACAATTACGCTACACTGAGATGTGAAACCCACTGAATTTGAGACAAGTTAGTTTATGACTGTTAGAAACCCTTAACTACTATAATGAAGACAAGCGTCAGTACAAGGTAGTGATTTTTCTATGCAGGCAACATGGATATATTGTATGAACCTGCTTCTTAGGATAACAAAAGTACTTGCAGAAGCTGTACTGCTTAGTTAACCCTACAGTCACCTGATTAAATAAATATATTAACAGATTTTTAAGTCCTATTATAAAACTAGCTCAAATGGTAAAATGCAAGTCCTTATCCAAAGCAGAAGGTATTCACAGTCCATATGATTTTCCCTTTGCCACAAGACTCAGTGTTATGCTCCTCCAATACTCCTTATTTATCATACAGCAATTATGTAAGTAATTTGCAAAGTAATCCTGAGTTGTAGTGACATGGATGCAACAATTTTAAAAATGAGGTGCGCAAAATACCTTCAGAATTTTAAGTTTTATTCATCAGTGTTATGGGAGAAATCAGTTAGAGGACTGGATACTGGTTTCTTATTCCTGTATCACTAGCTGATGTGGGCCTGAAGCTGTGGGTTAGGCTGTGATGCCTAAGGGAGGCACCTCAGTAAGCGTGGAATCAGCACAGAACCCAGATGGCTCAAAGCCAGATAAACCCAATGAACTTTCTCTGGATAGTTTTGTTAAATACTTTCTGCTTAGCAATAGAAACTATTTGGAAAATAAGTCAAAAAATCTGACAGAAATAAGGCAACAAAATTAATTTTTATACATATATATATATATATATATACATACATATGTATACACATATGTATGTATCCAAGATAACAACCTATTTGCATTATGTACTTTTCACATACAATAACTTATTATCGCATTAGAAATATACTCTGGGTAACGTTGATGGGCCAAATTCACCTTCTTTGCCTTCCTTAGTGTTGCACCTGCATACAGCAAAGATGGATTTGACACCTGGTCCTTCTTGATAACAATGCTACGTCAAATGCAGTATCAGAGAATAACCACAGAATGTCAGATATTACACCATTTTGAACTAGAGTATTGGTTTGCTTTTTATATTACAGAAAGTAGTTTATTGCTTCTAATGACCAGAAGGTACCTTATGAAGACAGCTTAGATGTTGATAACACTTTTCATATACTGTGTTATGGACCTTGAAACACTGAGGTTGGCAGATCACAGTCATTAGTTATTTTTCTTCTTTATTTGCTGTTTGTATTTTGATTTGCTGAATGCACATGCAACTAGTGATTTAACTGTGCCAGAAGTGATATGTCAAAAACACTTAGGAAAACTTACTGTTTTGTTTTACTGGTCAGGCATGAATGGCATGCAGTAGATTGCAAGGAAAACCAAAAAGACATCCATTTTAAAAGGATATATAATCTCCATGCACATGTAAAATGTCCCTTACAAAAATCATTAATTTTTGTTAAAAGTGTGCCTTTTAGTTTCTTTTTATACAAGTGTACATGCAATTACCTGTCCAAGCTAAAACTATTTACAAAATTTCATAGTACAATACATCTTTTAAAGTGAATAATACATGAAAGGCCAATGTTTTCTGTTGTTTTGTAACACTGTACAAGATTAAAAATAAGGCATTATAATACAGGTTTATCACAAATTAAAAAAATGTTGGTTTTCACTGTAATACAAAACTCTAACTTGAAAGAACATTATGGCTAAATAGTCCTCCTGCCTGGGCAGAGCATATACAGAATCTGGACTTGCTGATGTAAAGAAAATGCATTCTTTCTGCTACAAGCAGGAATCCAACACAGTAAAATGATTCATGCTACTTACTAATGTGTTCAGACTCTTCAAAGCACTGAAATGGCACAGGTCATATACTGTTTCCCTTCGAACAGTGGCACCCAGCTATTTTATTTTGCCTGACAGATAAATTACAGGCATAAGTATGAAAGAGATTTAGGTGCATGACCTACTCTTGGTTACAGGGTTGTAAAATATTCAGTTCAATATTAACATGAGACACTGCTACAACCCAAAGCAGAACTTGGCCTACAGAAGCTCAACTCCTGACCTTCACAAGCATACTAAACTGGTGATTGCTGTAGGCCTTATGGACACATAAGGGATGCAGATTCAGCCCTTACAAGCTGAAGCTTTTGGCTCTCAGTCTCACCTAAGGAAAGCAAGGGAAAATTTGTGGTGGTGAAGATAAGGGAGTGTCACTTGCCACAGTGCGAAGAAGCTACAAAAAATGCATTTTACAGCTGGGTAAAATAGCTTTCTAGTCAATGTAAATGGAATATGTTTGGAAATATCTAGCCGGTAATTCAGTGGAATGCCAGTTTGCAATCTCAGCAGAGAATGATAATTAAAAAATCATTTGAAGATAAAGGTAGTATAGGAACACTTAGAAATTAGCTCCAAAGACTAAAAGATCTCTGATACATATATGCTTATATAAAGAATGAAAGACTTCAATTATTAATATTATCTGAAAGAGAAAACATGCAAACTGATGTGAAATATTGTGCTTGCTATTGACAGACATTGACATGCCAAAATGGGATCAACTTTGTTGTAGGGCTTGTATCTGTTAACTGTTTCAAGCTAACAGCTGCACAAAACAGTGAACAGAACTACAGGAGGCTATTCTGCCCACAAATCAACATGTTACTATGCTCAGCTAAACACCAGGGACTTTTGGCTGCTGTGGGGCAGACTCCTTGATGAGGTTACCCATGCAAAAGTTATAGCACTTGACTAGAAAATCGATATATGCAAGACAGGAAATACAACTGCATGCAATAAGATGGACACAACACAAATCCCACAGCAATCCAAGGAAATTCTTCTGATGATTTTCAGGGATATTGGAGTGGGCCACATACCATCTTAGGTCAATTGCCAATAAAAAACTGATTACAATCTTCTCTAATTTGGCAGAAAATGTGCATTTATGAGGTTTTCAGAAGTATTACTTCCAAGTATATTTCCCCTTCTTTCCATATATAAAACTTATTAAACATGTCAAAGAATGCAGAAGAGCTGAGAGATTACATATGTCATTTAAAGCTGTCACACAAGAGCTGAAATTAAACAAATGTAGACAGAACAGGAAAATGGGGAAAAACTATATGAATAGGGAGGGAAAGCATAAAGATCAGAGCTCAACTTCATTATATCATGATTTCAATGGGCACTTAGCTGTCACTTGAAATGGCTGCTGAATCCTGCCTGTCATTTTTACATGATATTTGACTAATTTGTTCCTTAGCTGAACTCTCTTCTTAAATTTATACTGCTCAGTCCAGGACTACAAAGTAATATATATTTTTCCCCACAGTAAAACCAGCAACATCAACCATAACAAAACCACAAAAACCATTAATGATAGGATAATGATGTTAATGACAATGAACTTAATGAGAGTGATGTTAACCTGGTCTATTGCAAGGTGTCCCTACCTATGGCAACAGGGTTGGAACTAGATGATATTTAAGGTCCTTTCCAACCTAAAGCATTCTATGACTTCAAGTCTGGAAACTAACTCCAAATATACCATTGTTGATTCTGTAAGCTAGGACATACCTTGCCTGCAGTACCAAGAAGCCCTCCTGGTCCACTCAACTGCTCTGGGAGGCACAAACCTCCTCCAAAAGTGCAGAATGAGAAGCTGATGATAGACTTTGCCTGCCTGGTCCTTTCCATTCAACATGGAAAACATTCTTACAAAAGTCACATGCCTTATTTGGCTGTTGGAAAAGAGGATCAGGCTTTGAAAATCTTTGGACCAATTCCACTTGATTAGCACCTGCTAGTGATTTAAAATGTTGACGTGAATAATCTAAATTTACCTTGCTACATGATCTTCCACTGATATTACCAGGCTGAGAATGGGTCTGGGAAGAACAGTCACAAAAAATATCAGCAGAGGGGACAATTCATTTGTGGTCACTGTCCATTTAGTGATCAAAGAAACAATGGCAAGATGCCTATATATTGAGCCTAGTAAAAAGGATAACAAATAAGCAATTTCATTGAAAGCTTTTGGGTGGGTCAATGCATGTACTTGGTTGATGTGTTCATGTACTACCAGATCTACTGCTAGGGTCTGAAGATGCTTTTATTTTATTATTATCAGTGAAACGATACCAAATTCACTGATTCAAAAATTGTGCAGCATGGGCTCTTTGAGAGCGGAACTGAGTGATTAATGCTTTCCAACTCGGTTAAATATTTACCTTACCCGCGTGATGATTTAGTTCCTATAAACCTGTTAGAAAACATAATGATGCAGTGTGCTTTACATGAATACCACTTATTCAGTTTAGTTACATAAATATTAGTTCTTTTAAATCTATATTCTCTACATTTATATTTTTAAAACTATTTGAATGCCTCAAAGGCAGATATAAATTATTCTAGAAGAATAGCCAGGAACTGGGTAGCTCTTAGGGAGATAAATGCAGTGACTTTCTTCAGCTCAGTCAGGATGCATATACCCTGTACAGTACAATTAGGAAGCAGTTCTCAGGTTTTTATAGTCACTTTAATCATAAGACTAACTTTCCAGCTTGTAATGAAGTACTTAGAAGACAGGATACATAAAAATTAATTTAGAACTCTGCTGAAAAACACTGGAGTCCCACAGTATCTTGATGTGGAGAACAAAAATTCCTGCAACATTTCTTTAGCCATTTGCATCTGCTGACATAGTGCTGTCATATACTTTTTACACAAAAATATACAAAAAATTACTGCTCCAAAGTGAAAGCTGATTAGAGAGGAATCTCTCAGAACCTTCTTTCCACTAAAATCTGTAACAAAATAGGCCCACCAAAGGGAAATGTGACATCTAATACATGAAAGTTTTCTGTTGTACAATCTGTATAGCTTCTGCTTTCTAGAGTGGAGTTTTTAGTTTTGTGGGTTTGTGTGTTTTTGTTTTTGTTGGTTTTGTTGGCTTTTTTTGACTTTTTTTTGCTGTTGGTTTTTGATCTTGGGTTTTTTTTGGCGATGGGGCAGACTGTTTTGCTTGTTAAAAGGAAGTTTTGCATGTTAAAAGGAAGTTTTGCATGTTTGTAGACAATGTAAAGTTTTGCTTCTCCTTTGGAAAGCAGTGAGGTTAGTTAGCCTATGAATCCCCATCAGGACAGTATGGCACAGTTCCATGGAGTACATGTCCCTCAGCAGAATGACCTTCAACTGCTCCCACCATGACTATGGAGTTGCACTCCACATTTCCCATCCAGATCATCATTTCAGGATGAAACTATAAACAATATGATGTGGGCTGCCGTAAAGAAAAAAAGCAGCCAAAATATATTTATTTTTATGCAGATTAAGAGGAGGCCTTGCTCTCCTGGCATATTTACCAGTGCTCCTCATTTGGCAAAGTTTGACTGTGCTTGTTTCTCAGAATTATAGCTTTCTATAATTGTACAGCTTCAAAGAGTGAGTCTGGATAGAATCAAGATGTAATAAAACTGTGGCATAAATTTAAAAATTGATTATTGTATAAAATTATGTTGGCAAACATACATATGTCACAAAACTAGCAACAGCATGTTTGTCATCAGTACAGGACTATTCTTTGAGCTGTTTAGAATGGTAAAGCTAAATCCTGGACTTGAGCCACAGGACTTGTGCTATTTCTAAAAGCCTGAAATAATACCATCCTTCTGCTCCTCAGTAAAATCAGCACTGTACATAAGGGAATGTTTCTATATTGCATAAGCATATTGCTGTGCTTGCAGGGTGGCTCCTCTGCCTTGCACAGAGTCACATGACCTACAAAGAGGAGGCAAATTCTAAGCTCTACCACTCTTGTATTTTTTTAATGGAAAGAATATATGTTGTTCTTCTGCCTAAACTTTAAGCTCTGTGGTTTATCTACTTTATATCTTAGCATAATGATTTGATTGAAAGTTTTTGGAAGTTTTTGGAGCATGCAAGGGGAATTGAAAAAATATGTAGGGTTCTGTAATTAGCTGAATCCAGTCTTCATTAATCTGCCACTGACAACACAATAAACACTGTTTTCCTTGCATTAATTCATGCACTGGGAGCACAGGTTCTCAAAGTCTTGCTGTAGCCCTGGAGGTCTCCAGGTATCCCATGTTCCATTGTTAAGTGCAGCTTTGCTAATCCCAGGCCCAACAATTCTGGCTATGACAGAAAGAGAAATCTCTTTGCTGTGTTACTGCAGGTGGATGTGTAAATAAATACACATTTTTATTTTCATCTCTATAAATCTCTATTAAGTCTACACAGAACTGTTTGTATATGTGCATATATAGATTAAAACATATATATACACACACACATAAATAATTGCTTTCACATTTATCTAATTTTTTTCATTTACTGTTTAAAAATGCCAAGAAAATATTCCTCATTTCCAGAAAATCCCATTTTGACTTTTCATAACAGAGTTGCTAGCCCTTATATGTTCCATCCCAAGAGTTCATTACACAGTCCCCAAGTTCTCTTTGGCTGGGTTGTAGTGGTCCTTGGTTAATGCCATGGCCTATGACCTCTGACTTCTTAGTAAAAATTCAGGCAACCATTGCTCTCCAAGTTCACTACAAGTGGCACAACCAAATCTCCTTTGTTCTATGCCTCCTTCACAGCTGGCACAGAAGGAAGATAATGCAGTGTTTGGTTTGTGTGAGTGGCAGACGCTTGACCTGCTCCAAGCCCAGGTTTTACAGTAAAGCTAGCAACTGAGGACACCGATGGACAGCTGGTACCCAGTTTTGTCTGAATGTTTGCTCTCCCATAAGGGTACATTTTCCGCTCTAAGTTTAAAGACCGTGTTTGGGAATTATTTCCATCAGTCTTTCCTTCCAGGAAATAGGTCAACATTTCACCTTTTCCCTTTACACTGACTTTACCCCTGCACACAAATTCATAACTGCACCTTTTTAATATCCGCTGAACTTCTTCTGTCACCTGAAGACAGGAAAAAAAAAACAAACCTGTTACTTTTTTCTGTTCAATTAATTGCTCACCCCTTTCCATTTTACGTCTCTGTCATGAAATATGCATATGCAGAATGGATTAGCACCTACACCTGCTCTCAGACTCACTTAGAATTTTCTTTAGGAAGTAAAGATCACTGATCAAACTGGAATCTGAGAAGCAGAATTTCTGGTCTTGAGTTAAATAAATACACAGACAGACTGAGCTTCATCCAACAGAAATATATAAACAAATAGTAAGCTGGATCAGTTCCAGTGATGTTAATTTATTACAGAAGACCTTTTGATCCCTGGAGATTAGATAGGTGTTTTGGATAAATGACTGCAAGTGTTCATTGAGCTATTGAGAGGAACACCATAGGTTCTAGTCAAGCCCCAGTAAAACAACAATGTTCTCTGTCTGCATTGCCTCTCCAATCCAAAGTATCCAAGCAATTTTTAGAGCTACATAAAATGTAGTAAGATGCAAATGGGCATAGATCCTTTCCTTGTAGGTCCTATTTAGGCAAAATTTCTACAGCACAAAGACTGGCAGTGTCAGCATTCCCAGGCTTGCCTCCAACTGTGTGTGATGAAGCAGAGAACTCTTGCTTCTTCTGATGGGAACTGATTTATTTGAGGATTTCATTGTCTCTACAGAATGAAGTGTGTAAGACAGAAAACAACTATACCTCTGATGGTGAGTCACTCTGGTGAACACTTTGGAGAGTGTTGCCATCTCCATAAGAACAAAGTGAGGCTGCGTTTTCTAAGTGTTCTTGAAAATGTAACCACATATAAAACAGGAGGTATGTAGAGTTTGCAAAATTGTCTTAGAATGCACTCACCTGAATCTTTCCCTGCACTCCAGTACTATCCATCCGGCTGGCAACATTCACAGTGTTCCCCCAGATATCATACTGTGGTCGTCTGGCTCCAATGACTCCCGCCACTACAGGCCCAACATTAATACCTAAAATTAAACAATGAGTTTGGTTTTCACTACAACATATTATCCAAGGGAAACATGAATCCTGCAAAACAGATTTGACACAAGTGTCTTAGATTTTTTTTTTTTTGTAATAGAGTAATATATGTTAACATCATAAAGCCGAGTCAGGGGAGGTTTAGGTTAGATGTCAGAAAAAGGTTTTTCACCCAGAGGGTGACTGAGTACTGGAGCAGGCTCTCCAGGGAAATGGTCACAGCACCAAGCCTGATAGAATTCAAGAAGCATTTGGACAATGCTCTCAGGCACATGGTATGACTCTTGGGCTGTCCTGTGCAGGGCCAGAAGCTGGGCTTAACAATCCTGATGGGTTGCTTACATATTCTATGATCCCTCAGCATATTCTATGATTCTATGATTAAACTGATGCCAAAAGGACTTCTGAATTTGGTAAAAGGCTTAGAAACACAACAAAGACATTTCCTTGAGATATCTTATTGGAAATGCAATATGACAAACAACATAAAAATTTGATTCTTCTGTGGATTTTGTTTAAAGAAAAGAAGAAAAGCAGTGGTAGTGCAGAGTTTAGCTGAAAATGGGACAAACTGTTAAAGATATTTAATTGTTTCACGCTACTTCCACTGCAGTTGCACATGTAAAGCCTTTTAATGGAGGTTTTCCAAGTGGAACAGAAATAATGGCCTGGAATACACAAGGATTGGGGTAAGGGAAGTGTGTCAGGTTGGTTGTTAACTAGACAACTTAGATCCTGGAGACACTGGAAGAAGACAAAAGTATCTGAAAATGGCTCAAGCATATTTTTTTGGAAACTGCAGATCTCAATTCTACGTTTCTGACTGATTTCAACACCTTGTTTGGAAGATAAAACAGGATGTTCCTTCTGAGTGCCCTGCAGAGCTGCAGATACTAAACCCTCCATGAGATTCTGTGCAAGGGCTTTTCTAAGTAATTTATGCAGAAGAATGAGGGTTACATATTTGATCCTTTGTGAACCTGGAAAGACAAGTTATAACAGAGTTCAAAGAGAATTTGGGGTTTATAATTATTAGGATGTATAGGAGGTCGAAGATGTATAACTCTCCTATTGCTGCCTTTGATGTCTTTGGTCTTTCTCAGTCTTCCACTGCTAGAAACCTCAAGTTTTCCCCTTGTCCAGCTCATTCTCACAAGTCAGCCATGACAATATATAGAGAAAGAAGCTGGAGAAAACTATCAGTGTTAGAATATGCAATAAAATGAGAACAGCAGTGGAAGTACCACTGGAGGGGAGCAGGATACATGAAGAAAAGGAAGCAGGGAACTTGATCTCTAAGAAGGCTGAGAGAAAGGACTCTGAGTGGTAAGACATGTAATAGCATGTAAAGGATTGCATGGAAAGGGTTGTGTTGTGCAGACCAGAGGATTTGATTTGTTGGATAAAACAGGACTGGTTAATGTGATTTGGCATCTGTGGACAAAAAGCTCCCATTGCACTTTTAATGCCAACAAAGCTTTTGCAGATGCAACTTAATACACTAAGACCCAGTTTTCAGCAGCTTAGCAATGCAAAGCAGTGTAAGCCACAAGACTGGGTACACTCATAATATTGTATGAAATTAATGGTGCAGTTTCCTTTTAGGGGTGCATATATTAAGTAAACACACTGGAATTAGAGGCAATTACAATTTCTTAATACTAATGCACACCATCCAGACTGCTGACCTTCTATATGAATGTGACTCTCTCACTAATGGAGAATTTTCAGTTTTAATCATGAGTGCAGGACAGGTAACCCTTTGCTGACAGCACAGGAAAAACCAACAAAAAACAATCTTCTGCTTGTGTGATAGTTGTAGAAACGTGACTTACCAACTCGTAGGACAAAGTCATTATAAGACTGATAGTTGATTTCATCGAGAACGTCAAACATCTCTATTGCAAAATCTGCCAGTGTACTCAGATGGGAATAAATTGATTTTTTAGCCTAGAAACAAAATAGTGTTGCACATTAGATTTGTATGGTACTGAGATGCAGGTTAAATACCAAAGTGAAAAATAGTAAGAATCTCAAACAGATGGCTTAGGAAAATAATCTAACCAATTTTTCTCTTCGTGAAAGGAAACTTTTGATGGTAGCTACAGCACATGCATTCTTTTTTTCTGATATTTTTTTCTTCTCTCTCCTTTTGATTTCTGGGAAGAATGGAAAGCAAAGTTCCCGTGGTAAAGTGGTTCTGTTGCTAGAGAGCTGCAGATGTTTGTTTTGAGTGTGGCAGGGAATATAACCTGCATTCTTACAAAACTGCTTTGCCTGAGGATTATTAATAACTATAGTTTCTGCCCTCTTCTTCCTTTGGGGCTTTTGCTAGCTCCCAGCTCCCATGGGGTGCATGCTGTTCCCATTGACAGAATTCCTGTTAGGTTTAATCCTGTGAGATGCAGAACACCCTTACGTTCTTCCTTTCCAGAGAAGTTGAAGGGAGTTGTTATCAAATGTATCTAAATGAAATAAAGCAAAAAGCCCAAAAGGGATCAAATGAAATGGTGAAGTATTTACTTGCAAATAAAACCCCAAACATAAGAAAATAATTTTTACAACTTCAGTCTAATTAAACTGTGCGACTAATCTTCAGAGGATATTGTGGATTCCAAAACTTAGCAAGATTCTAATATAATTCTCAAGATCATGAAAGAAATATTTGCTACAAAGTAGTAAAAACCTAAGCAGCATATTATTAGAAAGTGGAAAAGAGAGGTTTGCATATTTGTTCTGTACCTCATGCCCACCCCCCAGGATCTAACTTTGGTTAGTTAAAGACAGGTTACTAGAATAAACCTTGACTCAACTCAGTATGACTGCTCTTGTGTTCTGCTCTTATTCGAATATGAAATATGAATTTTTGAAAGAATTTGCAAAGTGAAAGTGGGCTAAAGGTAGGATATGGTGAAAGAAATGCAGGGTCAGTGGGAGCTTCAGTAGGGTGTTACACAACAGGACTGTGCAAGCTGGCATGAGATGAAAGCTTGCTGAGTTTTTGCCATGATAGCGAGATTTTTATAAATGCAGCACTTAACAGTGGCTGAAAAACCTGAGAAACAGGACGCTATTTGCTTCATTCACCTCAGTTTGAAAGGGTTGCTTCATGTGGCTATGAAATTTGCGAAAAATTATGAAAGTCATCCTTGTGCCAGTCCCAACTTTTGGGAAGGATATTTTTATTTACCTGCCTGGATGTCTGGCATTCTGCTTCTTGCAATGTGAACTAGCTAGCTCTACTCTTTTCCAGAATCACCAAAACAAAAGAAGAACAAGAATTAAGCTTAAAGAGCTGACAGATACATTTCCAACAGAGAAGGAAAAAATATTCAATTTCTGGAACAGCATAGTTTTATTTGATTTCTAATCTTCTTTATAAATGTTTCCTATCTTCCATTTCTTTGCTCTCCGATGAATGCTCTGTTTTTCTGCAATGCCCTTCAGGGTTGCAGGAGAAAGGCCTGCTGACAATTACTGAGTGCGCTGCAGGTGACAGATGCCTCTAAATAGGATTAGGGCAAACTCTTTTGAACCTGCACTGAAGAACACCACAAAGTTAGTACCCTGGTGAAGTCAGGATCCTGGTGAAATACAGACACAATGAATTTACATTGTGCAAAAGATCTACAAAGAGCTTGGTTTGTGTGCTGCCCTGCTGATATAACTGGCAAGCAATTATTTATTTAAACATCAGAGTAGTTACTGGAAAGACTGCCCAGAGCATCACAGCAAAGTCACTGTGATAGAGGCAATGTGCATTTACTGTAGTCACCTGATGAAGTCAAGGTGCAGAAACAAGAGTCCAGTAAAATATGGGATTAAAATATTTAACTTCATCAGGGTCCTGGGCTCTTAAGTATATAAATATATTCATTTAAGAGCACAATTAACCCCATCCACTGCTTTCTGTTCATGTCCAAACTCTAGTATGAAATTAGTGATTCACAAGCAGAGGCTGTGCCGGATTTTCTGTTGAAGCTGGGAGACTCCTGGCAGAGGGCAGACCAGAGGCACTTGAGTGTCTTATGGCTCCCCATGGACACATGTGACTCCATAGGACAGCCCAGGGACCGTGTGAAGCTGGCAGTGATTGTCTGTGCATGACAGGCCAGCCAAGACTATCAGACTTCTAATATATAGGTGTATGCTGAAGAACTATTGGGAAACTGGCAAGAGGATGTGACTAATTTCTATTCATTTGCATCACATGAACAGTAGGGAGACATCACAGAAGAGCTGAAACCCTAAGTTAAAGTAAAAATTATTGTCTGTTTCATATAAGATCTTTCTTTCTGGAATACAGAATTTTAAAGAAATTCTACATGTACAGAAAAGATCAAAATCTGCCCCAAGATTTAAAAGGAAGACAGAGTACTGTACAAGATCTGCAATGATTTAAAATGCATTACTATCATAAGCTCAGGCTAGTATCTTAGTACTGGACTAGCTCAGCTGACCCTTCACTCAGAAACTATAAAATACAAGAGACAAACATGTTTAGGTTTAGGAACCTATGCTGCCAAAGTTACCCAATAACACATTTGTTTTGAGGATTATAGTTCAAAGAGCATTTATAGCAGGCACAAAAGTATGTCATTGCCTGTTTGCCTCAGATCACACACTGAAAAAATTCAAAAGATCAATGTTTTTTGCCTGTCTCAGAACGCATGAGTCAAACATTTCAGGATAAACAGATTTTTAAAAATACCTTTTTTTGCTAATGTATAGATTTCTAGGAGTGATACAAAGGAAGGCATCAGGTGGAAATACTTTGCAGACCAGAAGGTTAGTTATGTGACATACTCCAACATGATTCTAACTGTTGATTTCAGCGTCGTCTTGTTTTTTATTTACTTAGTAGGGATAATTGTTGCTAAAGAGTCCACAGGGCATCTTCTGGCCTTTTTTGCTTTTGCCTTCTAATTTCGTGTTATTTTGTAATGCTAAATCATATACACTAATGTATTCAACGTATGTCTACAACATATGTTCATACATATCAGAACAAGGGAGAGGTGTCTGGAAACTCTAGGCAGATGAGGTGAATGGATTGCTCTAATTTTCATTCAATTCTTATATTATTAATTTTATAAAATTTTCATTATTTCGTTTTATTAGTGTAATTACTGGCATGCATAGTACTCTGTATACAATACATTTAATATAATGCCCACAGGGTTTTCTGGCTTTCCAGATGCTGCTTGGATATCTAGGAAATCTCTGTTCCAAGACAGTAACTTAAGGTAAGAATAACACTCAGGGGTATTAATGAGGATACAGAAGGACTGTGTTCCAGAGTTAGTGGGTTTGAAATGACTTTGACTTTTTTTATTGCTGAGTAATTAAAGCGGTAAATAGAATGCTAATGGTAGATACAAAGAAGAGCTGATTTGGAGGTACCAGGTACAGTGCAACATTGTACCTAGCACAAAGCTCCTGTCCATGATAGGGCTTGGGAGAATATGTTTATTTTAGTTGTAGGTTACATCCAGATATAAATATTAAAAAATAAATGTAAAAATTGCATTTTAATATTCTTCAGCTAGTTTTGCAGCAATTCATTACACCTAGAGTCTCCCTTTCCCTGCATCTTACAACGCCGTCTTAGATACCAGGTTTAAAACACTACAACTCTGATTTAGAGGCTTTTATACACCAATTTGCAGGGAATTCAAAGCTGCAGACAATGAAATCACAAGTGAAGCCACATAAGCAAGTGTGGCAGTTTTCAGGCTGCACCTGTTCTTTGAATTTCAGATTCAAAATGTTGTAAAGAAGTCATACAAGTTATCAATAATCACACAATATTAGTTGTGTTTCTGATGTTCCTCTGGAAATTGAAGGAAAATGGTTTCTTCACATAAGACTGTTGTGTAAAAATCTTCTTACCTTAGTTCCTGAAGTAGGTACGAGTCCAACAGCTGCCATATATGTACTTCCAATTGTCTTGATCTTTTCAATGTCCTTATAATATTCTTTGTCCATAAGCTTTGTTTAAAACATAAAACTGTTAAATATTACATAATATTTTAGACAAGCAACCATAGTTATCAGACAATATGTGCAAATTCATTAAACCATATATTTGCTAAGTTGAGGCTTGCCCACTTTGAGGTTATTGAAAAAACTGCCATTAACTTCCATTTTGATACTCCTCCTATATCAGAGAAATTTTAGGTCACTTTTTTTGTGCCTAAAAGTACAAACTTTGCACTTTGGAGAAGCCCAGTGGACACCAACTATGATTAAATAGGAATTTTATTGAACTGTTTTATTAAACAGTTCAAGATACAATGGTTTACCACAGATAATCTTGTTGATAGTTATTTGTTAGAAGAGATATGGCCAAAAACCAAAGTGTTTAGACCTTACCTCATCAAAATCTGCAATAATTTCATTTAACAGGCGTAAACATTCCACTCCCATATTATTGCCATCCAATTCGATGTAGAAATCATTGAAATTTGGGATGGAAGCAAACATCACTCCCACTTGTGAATATGACTGGTAATAAAGGTCCTGTAGTACATAAGCAGATATAATTTTTATTTTAAAAGATTAATCTAAACTAAACATCATTATTACAATACTTATTCTACTGCTAAGCAATAGCTAGGACAAAGGCCACCAGTTTTTCTAGAGAGAAAACCAGACTTCTTAAAATAATGTTGAAAGATGTCTTCACTCAAGGCCACAATGGAAAACTAACACATAAGGTGTTAAACCCATTTAAAACAACTTAGAGTTTTTTTCTGTTTAGACATAGAAACAGTGAGCCAAAATTTGGAGAAAGTCTTAACAGAACTTAATAGAACTTCCATTGTACGAGAAAAATAATTTTCTCAATTTTGTTTCATATGCAAAATATGAGATGGACCAATTTTATCCTGCGGTATAAAACCGGCCTCACTCCTTCAAGTCTTTCCATGTGTGTGGAGTCCTATATAATACAATGTTGTTCTGTATGGTAACGTTTCTGCTTAAAAATTTGGAAGGGTCAAAGAAAGCAAAATCACTCAACTGTGGTTCAAATGCTTTGACCCACACTCTCAAGAGCCGTATCATGGACATTATGGCTACTACAGTGCTGAAGGCTTTCAGATGACCAGAAGGACTCTCATGAGGCCTTCCTGAACCGATTTATTTAGTCATTGCAGCCTTTTATTTTAATCTGTGTCTTCCTTGAGTATGTACAATTCCCTGTTTTTAACTTTAAATAGATGGTTTTGGTAATGGTAGCATACTTTCCAGAACTAGAGTGCTAAATACAGAAGTGTCTAGCAGTTCATACACTTCACCATTCAGAACCAAACTGAGCTCCTGTAATACTGTGATAAATCTCAATATCCTACATTGATTGGAAAATGAAAAAAAAAGTGATTTACACGCAGGTACTTGGTTACATTGATGTTGAATGACAACCTTCCCTTACCCTGAATTTTATTAAAATTCTTCAGAGAAGGAGGACCATACAGCAAAAGAAATAATCTCAAACTAATTCTTGAACAGAAGTTTTTACAAAGCTACTATTTTTACATGAGCAAAGTTTTTTCCAAGCCTTTCTTGAAGACATAGAGGTGGAAGGTGGCCCAAGCAACACAGGGACACATTTATACGACATGTATTTAAATTTTATCTTGGTTTACCATATTTCTTGGATTAGACATAAGAAAGTGCTGTGCAACATGGGCTGGCAACAGGTTGAAAAGAATTCTTTTATTATCCAGCTTGACTCTCTCCATATCATCTCTCTCTTCTTCTGCCTGTTGGGATAGAGGAAAAGAAAAACCTTTCCAAAAAGGAAAAAATTAGCCGAACCTATCAAATAGCTTCTATTAATTCATTCTTTGGAATTAAATGAACAAAGGTAAGAGTAGCAACACAGTATGAGAACAGTTCTCCTGTACCATGCCTCTACATTAGGCAAAATCCCTTTAAGTCCTTAGTAATTCAAGCAAAAGTCTCTCGGCTGTTTTCAAGGTTTGATCAGCTAAGTGTATTGGTATCTTCTGCAGTTCTCTGTTCTTTTAAATAGAGGCTCAATATGTTTACAGAGTAAACCAGAATAATCCCACTTAAGTCACGTTGGCCTTGGAGGCCAATTACTTCCCATGTAGTTCAACACAGTGACAGCAGTATTTGATTCATCTTTCAAACAAGAGAAGCCAGTGAGAATCACCAGTGTTTAAAGCAAACCTATGTAGTTTGCAGTAAAATTGAAACAAATCTGCTAAGACAATAAATTCAACAGGGAAAAAGATTTTAAAATTGAGTATCCTTAAGAATGAGGTACAATTTTAAAAAAATTATATAAAGATAGTTAACATTTCTAGAGATTGTTTTCATTATGCTGGTGTTTGTCATGAAAACATATAGTTCCTTCACAACAGAAATTCTGTTATTCATGTGAATGACAGCATCCAGAAAGAATGCTTAGGAATTAACACATCTGAGGTCCCTAACCCAAGATACTGGCATCTCATTACAAGTGCTTGACTCACAGGAGTTAGTGCGAGTCATACAATAGGAAACAATTTTAAAAATCAGACCCCTTATTTGAAAAGTATTAAGCATCTAGGAATCTCATTAGGGACTCCTAGGTTTGCAAATTCCAGCTTAGTCCTTTGTAGATGCATCTGCAAAATTACTTCTCTGGAATTTTCTCTTTTGTTCTTAGAGTGACTCTGACCTTGCACTGATTTCAATTAGAAAACACTTAATCAGTATCATATAATTCATCTCACAGAAATCTCATCTTATTCTTTGTTCCTCAATAACACTCACAAATCTTCTGCTGTGATCCCAATGTGATTTTGTTTATCTAATTACAGTCACTAGAAGACTAGAAGGCCAAATTCTTAGGCATTGTTGAGAAAACAAAATCACATAAACCATTGATGAACCTGTTCTTATCTTTCTTGGTGTCCATTTATATCTGGAATTTGGTATCCTGACCTACTACAAAGTCCACGTACTTTCTTAGTATCCATTCCTATCAGGAGAAAACCAGTCACCTCTTGCCTTCGTATAGTCTAACAATATTATTTCATGTGATTTTTTTTCAGTCAGCTAATTTTTATTTTCCATGACAAAACTTAGGAAACAACCTTTTTATTCAAATTGCACAGTCTGCTTTGCCCTGCAGTTTATTCTGTATTTTTAAGTTTCTTTACAAGTAGAAAGAATTCTGAAAGAGAACTGATCTTATAAACTTAAATTCTTCAAGAATTGTTGTCTTTTTAAATAAATTCTCAGCTCCTACTCTAATCTGTGTTATAAGAAACAGACCCTGTTCCAGAGGGAAATATCAGTAAACATTAAATAGCAATTAATTTTTGCAAGAAATATACCTGAAGCTTTTATTCTAAGTATCTATTTTCTGTTTGTGAGCTGTTTTCTTGACACTTCTTTCGCTGTTTAAACTTCACATGCTCTTTTCTTAAAATATCCTTCGCCTATTTTGGTGGTATAATTCTGACTTACTGTTTTCTATAAATATGTGAAATGGCCTCTGGCATTTAGTTTGACTGTTGGAATTTAAATGTTTTAATAGGAAAAATAAAAAGATTCTTCAGCTAAAAATCCAAACCAAGCTTGCAACTCCATTTTAGATCCCACTGGAATATGGGAAATTTTATTCTGACAACAGCAAAGAGATTTGTGAACGGAACTGATGATCTTAATAAAATATCCATTTGGGGCTTCCTTATCCATTCCTCTACTTTTTGAACAAGAAATTTTGTTGTTACTTCATTCCTAGGAATGTTAAAGTTCTCAGTTAATCTACCAATACAATATGGGGCAAAATACCATCCTAAAGAACAAAACTCTTTTGAGTCAGAGTGTGGAGATTTCTGGACTAATCAAAGGAATCAAGTATGGGTAGGTAAGTGGAGTAATCAGTTTGATGCATTGTATGGGTAGTGATGTTGATCAATCACTGTTGATCAATCATTTCTGATCTGGAAATGTGTGATCAGATTCCTCTGCTTTGCCCAGTTGTGGCCCAAAGTGTTCATTTTGGAAGAAATTATTGAAAAGATTCTTCAGTACATCCATCATTATGTGTGAATCACAACAAAGGTTTCAGAGCAAGGAACACCCACGACTAAGAAGTAGAGAACTGGGCTCTTGAGTGAAGAGCTAATGGCTTAAATCAAACTATCAGAATCATGTCTGAAGTGGTGGCAAAATCATCTAAGAGCAGGGAAAGGCATTAATGATGTCACCATTGCTAATGATAGAATGCTACTTGTTCAACACACCTAACAAGTGTCAGTTCCCTTTTCGGATGCAAAACTGTTAACTACAATTTTGACTCTGAGAGGGTTCAGTTGCCAAAAGTGAGATTGTGGGAAAAAGACTTGAGGTAAAATTAAAGATAACAGTATGTAAAATATAGGGGAAAGTATGGATGCTACTCTCTGGGTGGAACACAGTCAGCACACCCAACTTTCCACACAAGGTATAATCTAGGGGCAACTAAATGGAGAGTGGAGTGGAGTGGAGTGGAGTGGAGTGGAGTGGAGTGGAGTGGAGTGGAGTGGAGTGGAGTGGAGACATTGCAACCAGCCTCTGTTGAAACCCTTGCAGAGGACAGTACTTGGTGGTACTTTTTAGTTGACAAGCAGCACAGCAGCTGGAAGCCAAGGGAGATAAAGGAAGACGTCCTGCTGTTGAATCAGCTGCCATGGCAAAATTACCCTCCTTGGATTGACACATATCCCCATCCCAAGGTTATCTCAGATACTACACTGATGTTACCCGCCTCCAAGGCATGACCACCCCTCACTGAGTAAGATGTATGACTAATGTCACTCAGGCTTTGCATAAATGTAAAGAAGAGTTAAGAAAGGGGAGAAGACTACACCATAACTTCAGGGAGGCTGAAGGTTGGCAGGCTGAACCTCTCTTCTCCCCTATATGGACACCTATGGGGTAAGAAGCATACTCTATGCATGCTGAATGATTATCTCGAGCTAGCTCTCACTGGAGATTAGAGCTTGTCTGTATATTGCTTTGAATACATTTTTGCAGCTAGATACTATCACCAGCAATCCTAAAACCTTAACTTCTCACTATTTTTTTAAAATTAATAAATAGTGTTATCTACAAACAGTTAGTGTGGGTTATTCAAGGGAGCTAGCAGTCAGTGGCAGTGGGTAAAGGTGTGGAGACCCAGGAGGAGGTCTCTCTTTTGGCATGTGACTGTGAACAAACCAATTGAACTGCACATCTAGCAGACAACTCCATGAAGGGTCCCCATAGCACGGGGTGCTGGCAGACTGCTTGAGCACAAGGATCTCGGCTTTCCTGAGGCACAGTCGGACTAATCAAACACTAAGAGTTTGAGAAAGTCTTTGTTTTCACATGAAAAAACCCCTAACATCATGGAAGGCCCTTGAATAATACCACGGGTGGTAATGGTAACAAACCCAAAATAGGGGCAAATTATGCAAACAGCAGAACAGCTTTTTACTTTTTTGTCCCCTGACTTATTTGAGGTCAAGCACCGCTTAGCTAACAGAGAGAGAGAGGAGTGCACTCTCCCCATGTGTTCTGGGAGAAATTTGCACTGACAATGCCCATGTGGGGCAATGCAACTCCCTGAAAACTAAGCCGTGTTAGCTCTGCCTGACCTAGCCCCAGAACCAGAAGCAGAACATTCATGGAATTAGCATAGCATTCCTTCTGAGTTACTTTCTCATGCTGAAAAGCAAAAGTATATCATCTTAGACCACACTGGTCAATAATGCTCTGTTGTTGCTTGTACCTTAGATGAAGTCTCTGCATGGTCTGCCCTTAACCCATCCACACACCATGCCTAACATCGTGCTTTATTATTGAAGCGATCCATTAGGAATATGAACTGAAGTGTACCTCCTCTGCTACTACTGCACAGAGCTTGAGTATCTATCCTCTTGCCTTGCACTGCCTAAGACAGCTCTCATTTATCCAATTCCTCAGAAGCTGCTTGGGGAAAGAGGAAAAATGTCCTTACATCTCTCACAAGGGAAGATAAAGGAGTGAAGGTGAGGCAAAAAAAGACTTGGTCATGTCCAACAGTGACGACTCAAAAACTATCCCATCACACAGATAATATGGGAGGGAAGTAAGCCAGTTACTGGTATTTTCTGGACCTTTTTCCAGCTTCCTGCTTTCTGCCCTTCAGGGAAGTGCAGTGAAATCTGTCCTTCCTCCTTGTGACTCATGAGCTTCCAATGCCTCCTCTTTGAGCAGCTGAGATTAAACGATGCATAGGCATCATTCTTTCTCAGGAAAAACAGACACTGGGAAGGGAGAAGGAGTACTTGGGGCTGAAAGATTAAAATAGCACAGATCAGAGGTATTTACATTTCTGGTGGGAATATTATCCAAACAGCTAAATGGCATTTAAACCTTCATCTACTTGCCCCTATTCCCACTGGTTAATTAAGGAAAGGTGCCAGCATGATATTTATGCAATAGCTACTAGCTCAAAAAACAAGGCAGATTATTGTGAAAATAAACAAGAAAGAAAATGCATTGGCATGACCAATATAATTTTTCACATTCTGCTGTTTGTTTATACCTGTTTGGTATTTGTGACAGCTAGGTCATTTTGTGGAACTCGACTGTATTTGCAGAGCTGCAGTATTTAAAAGCTGGCTTTGTTTTTGCACTAGACATGGTGAAAAAATTTAAAATATTTTTGGTAGTATGACTTTTTATATCAATCTAATTAACATCTACTGCATTTTACACAGTTACATATGATCCCAGTTTTTACAGTGCTGGTAAGTGATTACCCATCCTCTGTCTGGGAAGTGGTCTGAACAGTTGTATCAACTGACAGTTTAATAAATTTAAAAATATAGAAAAGTCACTGACAACAGATACCACATGAAAATACAGTTTCAAGATTCAGTTAAAAAGAAGCTGGGCACCAATGCCATGGAAATTTCATTTTTTGTACCTGAAGAGGGCATTACATCCACGGGGAACAAACCCATCACACTGCTTTTGTAGGGCCAGATTTTTGAGTGGAAGTGCTAAGACACCTGGCAAGCCTTGCCTGCAGACTGTAAAATTCATATTTCTTACAAGTGTAATGGACTAGAAAAGACAGCAGAATGATATTCTAGTATTCCCTAAAGAATGCATCAAATGAAGTCATATCATTGCATTATTCTTGTTTTCGTCCTGTGACAAATCCCGGGTGAAGGAGCAACTACATTTTTTTGGCAGCTTTAGGATCTTCATGAATTTATTACTTGTATTTATTTGTCCATTCTTTTTTTCATCTCACAGTTTTGTTAAATTATTTTCATAATCAAATGTGATTATCAGTCACAAATAAGAAAAATGCTCCTATATTTGCTATTCATAGTTATTGTCATATGAGGCACACAGAGTTACTCAACAGTGTTATGGAGAAAATGAAATTCTCCTCCAACTGCCTATTAAAAATATCAAGAAAACAACCAGCAGATGTTTTCTGAAAATACTGTGATATTCAGAAAGGTTAAACCTGGCACAGGAAAAAACCCCAGCAAATCAACAAGAGCCTATAACACCACTAATGTGTGAACAGTAAGTACAAATATAAATGTTTTAACAACATATCATCCATAAAAAATGTATTTTTTCCACATGATTTACATAAATTCTACTGTATTATCACTGTTCTGGTAATGCAACCTAGATGAATGGAAATTAGATTAATTTATCTTGAAACTGTGTAATTTTTCTAAATCAGTTTTTCTTGTTTGAAACTGCTCTTCTTCAAAGCACTTTTTTTTTCCCGATGGGGTGGAAAAAATGCGTGGAAGTGTGTTTTCCTCAGACCTTAGCATAGATCACTGAGTATGTATCTATATATTCCTACTGATTAATTTCAGAATACTCTCACTGTTCAAAATATAATTTACTAGTACTAGACTGTTGTTCATGACGAAATAAAAGCAATTATCCATGAAATCCTTTTCATTGCAGCTTATGCCACAAAAGCTTTTATTCATCTGAGAACATTTTTATAGGATTAGCCCAACAATGAACGTTACTAAAAATAGGCAAACAAAGTTCTTGAAACTTCCAGAATATTCCTTGAGTCTGAAATTCCCCCAAATGTAAGCCAGCAATTAAAAAGCCTCCTAAAATGACATGCTGAACCATACTGGAATATATTCACACCGTAGGGGCTGGCTACTGGGAGATGTGAATCTATCTTTAGCATTTGGCTCATTGTAATTCAATGTTTTCACAAAGAATAAGCACACTCCCTTTGCAAAACAGAAAGTCTCCATAGGTCCTGTGCACTAAGTCAATGGTCTTTCTAAAACTTCTGTTACCAGAAATATAACCAAGGTAAGCCAACATGGTTTAATGGTAAGTAGTACTATGGCTGTAGAGAAACATGACCAAGACTGCTTTTAGCGTTATAGAAGGCTCCTGCAGTCCAGTAGCTAGAAAAAACTGGCTCTCACTTGTCTCTTCTTAAAGGCTGTTAAACAATTAGTAGCCTGCAGTTTGCTAACTATTCAAAGGCAGCTTTAACATATAGATACTTCCAACAGTGTTCCCCAAGCCTTTAATACTCATATTTTTACTGTGCTGTAGAACCTAGCAAGCTCAAAGATAATGTTTTGGGGTTTTTTTTTGCTTATCCAATTCAATAGATCAGCACAATAACCACTTCTGTAACATCCCTCATGGACAGTACTTCTGCATGTTATGTTAATTAGTCTTCAGACTTTATATCATTTACAGCCAATACACAGAGTGGGAAGCAGAACAGCATTTCTTTCAACATGTTATCCACTATTACTTACTGTACAGGAATTAAGAGCTTCCACTTGGAAATGAGAAGAAGAAAGGTATCTGCCCAGATAATCTAAGAGGCCAAGAACAGTGTACTTGATTTCAAATAATGGTAGTTATGTTGATCCTTAAATTCTGAATTTTCTACCTGAACTGATTTTTTTTCTTTCTCATTATTATAATGCAAACTTCACACACAAGGTAGCACTACATACATCTCTGATTTGCAATTGAAAAGATCTGAAAATGGCATTTGATCTTCTGAGATGAATAGCACTTTTTGAGATGGTACCTGAAAATGCCGCTGGACAATACTGAAATTTCATTTCTTATCTCCCCTTATTGTCCCTCAGAGAAAGTGCACAATGGTTTTAACAATAGTGATAGATGACTAGGTATGTTTATATAATCTGTCTTCAAGAAACAGAAAAATTCATATTTCTTCCTTTACCACTGTCCAAGTCCAGTTCTGGTCTTTATTAGACAAGCATCCCATACTCCTGTACTTAAATTTTTTAAACTAATTCATTGCTAATTAAAAGCTAACTTAATACTAAGCATCTTTAAGCAGTACTTCAATTAGGGATGCACAGTTTGCCAAGCAAGTTGCAGCAGCTGGAATGATGAAAAGTATTTAAAATGCTGGAACTCACTCTTGATCCTTTGAAAGGTCACAGGATAGCAAAACTGGTACGTTACTCTACTACTACTCTATTTCAGGGCTTGGAATAACATACAGAAGGTTTTGTATTCATGGATCATACAGCACTCACAAACTTTCACCGTGTGCCAACCCACATAAAGTTAGTGACTCTCCAGTGAGGCACGTGCAGCACTGAATTTCAAAATCAGACAACCTTTTTTCCATCTGAAAATTGTATTTGGCACCACAGCAAACAGAAACTAGTATCAGTTTATCCAAAACAAGCTTCTGAGGCTGAAAAGCACAGCAGTTATCAATACTGCAGGTCATAGGACAAAAATTAAAATAAATGATCACACTCAGTTGAACTGCACAGAGTTCATGGAAATTATAGAACAAGGTAACCTTAAAGCATAAAAGAGGGGAACACAGTCTTGGACATCACCCAACAACGCTTAACTGCTAGGTAGAAGAACTTTTCAAGCAGAAGATACTAGACCTAAGTCATAACTGATCTCTCCATCCATTTTATGTAATACAGTGGAGACAGGGATGTGTTCCAGTCAACCAGTAGCCCACGTGTTCCAGTCTTGATGTTATGTGTAAAAGCAAGCGCTACAATGATTTATATGGTCCTCTTGACAACATAGGTAACAGGGTGCAGATGAGAACAGAATACGACCTCTGTCAACTACCAGAGCGTGAGCTTTACCGTAAGGATAACTTCCAAACTCCACCAAACAAACTTACATATTTAACTTTCTCCTTCCCTTGGGGGCCAGTGTAAAACACTTTGGATGTGGGAATTAGACTACTGAGAGGTGTGACAGGAGGTAGACATATCCTGATGCCCGTGTAATGGCTAATATAATTTCTGTAGGATTTTGCTGTGATTATGACAGTTAGGTATCTAAATAAATTTCTGATCTTCCTCTGGGAAAGAGTTCCATAGTTTCTTTGTATAATATAGGTGTAAATATTTCATTTTATCAGTTTTATTTGCGTCTTTTCAGTTTACCTGAATATTGATTTACTTTCATTCCTTTTTGTAATATAAGATAAGAAAACCCCATGGATTTGATTTTTTTATCTCAAGTTTCTATTGTTAACAGTTTATTCCTAATGTACCTTAGATATAAATATATTATTTTACTAATGATACACTGGAACAACTGCAAAGAAACAAAAAAGTCACTTCTCCAGGAAAAATGAATTTTATAGGTCTGTGGAAAGAAAGCTCTAAAATAATCTTTCTCTGTGAACCCCAAAAGACATGAAAAAATTTGAGTGTCTGAGTCCAAGTAAATTGTCCTGAAAGTATTTGAAAACCAATTCAAAAAGTCAGACATCATTTTGTGTGCATGGATACTATAAAGTCCTGTGATTTACCTGCACTGCCCAGAGGTAGTCCAGACGCAATTTCAAGTCCACCTGTCTTGAATGCAGTGCCAAAGCGCAAGAAAATAGCAAAATAGCTAGTATTGGTTCATAGCCACGCATATAAAAGGAGCCGCCCCTTAAAAATAAGAAGAAAATAAAGGGGTTATTCCAGGTCTAATACCTAACACTGCACATTTTTAATATCAGATCTTTAGTTTAGAACACATGAGTACCTCCTAATCATTAGCTTTTTTTGAAGAGGCTCATCAGGGCAGGGAGATGGGTGACAGTACATCTGATCACTGCATCACACCAACATGCAGCTTCTTGAGGATATTTTGATGTTGTGCATTATTATAATGTGTGTGCATGTTTTTAATTAGGAAATTTAAAAACACTGAAAAGCTCAAAAGCTTGATTGAAATTGGGATTGGTCGAGGGCTGCTGAAACATGGCAGTTAAGTTTTTAACTGTGTTTTTCTAGTCCACATGATAGTTAGACTGCAGTGTGTTCAGCTGGGGTACATTAGCATAAAACTACAGAACAATAGGGCAACAGTTGCCAGCTCCCAAAAGCTGATCTCCTGTTGATGGCTGTTACTAGATCCTACAATTGCTGGAGAGATGACTGAAGTATTTCTTATGCTCTACTGAGTCTACAATCCTGGGCAGTACTGAACACTAGAGGACAATTCAGAAATAAGTAGTCAGTGTGTGACTATCTATAGAAAATCACCCACTGTTTAATTTTGCAAGATACCTACCCCACTGCTTTTCTGTAACCACTGAGTTCCAGAATAACTATGTACAAAATTGTAACAAAAAGCAGGAGAATCATTTTTGGCAAGGAAGATACACGTAGAAATATTGCCAAGGTGAGAGTCCCCACTACGCAGGAAAGGAAAGCATAGTGGGCTGTGTCACATGGAAGTTCATTCATTGTTTTATTTGTTCCACCAGGAGAAATTATAACTATTGAGCTGCTGGAATTGGTATTCCAAACCCAAGGCATGCATCCAACCTAGAAAACACAGGAGAGGTGAGACGAGGAGAAAATTAGATACAAAATAAACAAAAATGTAGTTGCTATGGAGGCTGACTGTAGTTAATTTCTAATTGGAAAAATACGGCTGTGGAGCTCCCACTCAGGTCAATGCTGTATTAAAATCTCCTTTTCCTGCAATGCTCCACTGAGTTTTAGGGGAGAGATACAATTTGGTAATTAGATGGGGACAAGGGCAACCAGTTCAAGTATAGGCTTAGTTGAATAGTTTCCCACTCAGTGCTCAAACCTAGGAGATTCTCAAGCCAGCATATTCCTGCAAAATTAAGCAACTTCAGTTAACATTTTATGTGGCCATACAGGTGAAAAAGGTTCTTGTACAGAGCACAGAAATAAATGTTTGTTTTATTCACTATGTAAATAATATAAACTTCAATTACTTAAACAGAAAGCAAAACATATTTTAATTGACTGAAAAACTAAACATAATATCTTTTTCCATCTCACAGTGACTTCTGCTGTCACATACATTTCAAATACCAGGACTCATCTTTAATATCCCTGTCATTTCAGTTATCCAAGGAGTTTCATTTCCTTCTTAGACTGGGAAATAAAATTTTGTAGTATATTTCTTATGGGAAATTTGGGGAAATCTAACCTGCTTATCCTAAAGACAATGTCATGTACATATCTCAGAGCTGTTACTCAAGGAAGAGAGGAATTTCTGGCAAATAGTGCAAGTTCCTAGAGCAGCTCCAGTTTTAACTGCAGTCCAACCTTCACCCCTTACAAAGGAAAAGGATAAGAGTTAGTATAAGTGGGGAGAGTGGGATGGTAGCGTGAAATTGATTTAACAGGCACCATCAACTAAGCTTTGCCCTGTACTTCTCTTTTGAAGTAAGACCTTTTTATTTCATCCCAACCACTGACAATGAAATTTTATAGCATGCTGTAAACTAACTGACAACCTGAAGGGTGATTAAACCATCATTTTATGGGAGTTGTATTAATTTAGAAAGATGAGACATAATAAATAAAATGTGAGTTAAACTCACGATGGGTAACACTATGAAATGAGATTGAGAGAGTGAAATGAAAAACCCCTTAGTGGGATTTTGTTCAATATACTTAAAAATGCTTTCATACTAAACTCATCCAAAACCATACACATGCATGAGGGCTTCATCAATGATCTGCAATCTATCCAGGAAAACATCATCTGCTGTACAATCAATAGTGGAACCTCAACACCTAGCTCTTCTGACAGATGAGAATTCTAGGGGCATTGCTTTGCAGGAACTAATAATTTCTACTAATTAAATATTTCTCCTTAGGCATTTTTGTTTAGGAAAGGATAAAGTTATATTTGTGACCTATTCTAAGTTGTAACTGAATCATGACTGCCTTGTTGGAGGTCAGAAATTCCAAATTCTAATCTATCTTCTCCCACTATTGTTCAGCGTTGCATTAAGGCTTACGAGGTCTGTTTCTCATTCTCACCATCTTTAAGTGGCCACAATGGTGCTTGTTTCATTTGGTCAAAGTAAGTGTCAGATCTGTGGCAGCTGATTCCCAAAGGTTTTAGCTGTCATAACTTTAATCTCAATCCCAAAGTCAGATGCACAGAAAATGCTGAGAAGCTAGCCTGGAATCACTGCAAAGCTCTATGCATTTTGTGCTTATGTCCACATTGAGAACCATTTTTATGTCTGTGTGCTATTAGGGCTGTGTGTTACTCAAACAGATGATGTTCAGGAATTCCCAGAAATGTCTCAACATCAGTAATTCTTAGTCCCTCTCAGGACATTGGAATTCTCAGAAAAGGGATCCTCTGCCCAGTCAGTTCGTGGGGGTAAGCTAGTTATTATGTTCTCAGGGCGGGTCCAGGGATGAGTGAATACACACAATACAAAACACGAGGCTTGGCATCTCAGCACTGAGAATTGCTCATGTCTTCTTAATGGTCAGAACACATTGTCGAATTCCTGCAGAGAGGCATGATTTGAAACATCTGCCTTCTCAGCATTTCCAATTGTGTTTCATGTGCTATTTTTGTGTGGATTCTTTCCTTCAAGTACCCTAACATGTTTAATTCATTAGCATTAGCAGCCAAAATGCTGAAATTGAGCGCTAGGAATTCATCAAGGAAACCGACTGACGAATACATAGGTGGTAGTTTGAATACCATTTGAATTCAAGTCCACGATGTTGAACACTCTGCTAATCTACAGTAAAGGAAGCTCAGTTTTCAGAAGTATTGAGCATGTTCACTTCATACAACAGAAGCTTTTTAGACATTAGATGTGAGTGGATCATGTAAGTAGCACAATGTAAGCACTTCTTCTCGTTACACAAAACTGTCAATATTTAAGATCTCTATCTTTTCTGATCTGCCTAGACTAAAAATATTGCACTGTTATTACACAGAAATACATTCCATAAGTTGCCACATAGAAATAGTAATCTTGTTTTGACACCATACCTTGTCTGTCACAAAATATTCGCCATTGAACTAGTAAGCAAATTGAACATTTAAAAACAGTTTTCCCATAAAGTACGTGACATCAGCAGTCTACATGATGCTAAGGTTTGACATACAAATGTATATTGGTTTTGAATAGGTATTATCTGTGTAATTTGCTAATATCTTTGCCATTCCTAATTCAATACACTGTCTCAGGGCAATGAAAGTTCAAATTGCAGCAAAGGGGTTTAATTTTGAAGAAGCATGCTCTGCAAGTATGAATAATAAAAGAAATAGGAATTCATCAGATGAGAATACGTTATGTGTTTAATGGATCTGGAGCAGCTTGTTCTTTAAACAGAATGCTAACTTAAGTGATACTTGATTCAAATACTCACCACACAGCCTTGAGCCACGGAGTATATTAAGATCACAATAAAAATACACAAAATGGTACGAATTTGTATTGTCAGGCACCCTGGAAAACACTAAGGAAGAAAAAAAAAAGGTTTATAGATAAAATATTTAAAATATTTTTAAAGTGGGGTTGTTATTTTTTAGTAGTCTATAAGGAGAATTGAATAAGGGAGACAGAAATTTCACCTGTACTGCAAATTATGAAATTGCAGTTGTTGTTGCATAATAACTGTTATTTGATTATTATTGTGTAGATGTATTTTAATGGTAATTGCAGTTTTGGGGATAATAAATGTGAAATTATTATTGCTATACATTTTCTCACTATAATTAAAACTCTTAGAAATTTTAGTTTTATGTCTACTCATGATGCAGATAATATATGAGGATGGCATTTGTTCCCAAGGGGAAAATACCCAAACAACTTTTGCCTTGCAAATTTTAGCTCCAAATTGTGATCCAAGAGAACATACTGTGATAGCATAGAATTTTGGAGTGGTATATGTGTCTTCTGTTATAATAGGCATGTTAAATGCCAGGGTAGTTTTAATTATCGTGACTCATAAAAACATTCAATTTGTCAGAAACAGCAGTAGAGAACAAAAATATCTGGTGAAATGGAGTCTTGTGAACATTTTGTTTATCTCCACTTTTACCATGATTCCATTTACCACAGTATTAAGTGTCAAGTTCTTGCTGCTATGAAGCCTGTGACAGAACATGAGAGAGGAAGGGTAAGCCTGTCAGGCTGTGTACTTAGGCCTGTTCCAGCCATTCTGATCAACTCTGCTTCCAGGTAAAGCTGCTTTCCTTCCTTTCCCTTTGCACTAAGAATGTTTGGGGCATCTATTATCTACTGGATATATCTTTCAGACCACATGACTTCTCCCAGTGACTTCAATGGTCAAGAATCAAATCCAAGAAAGAGTCAGATTTAAAGTGGGGACTATCTTGTGTCCTTTAAAAGGAGGAAGCTCAGATTCATCAAGGTTCAATTTCACGTAAGGTCAAATGGATCAAGCAAACACCTGATTTTTGGATGAAAATCAACAATTTTGAAGAAAAGCTGTTCACTTCATGAGTATCACCGACCTCAAAAGCACAACTTCCAGCAGGCAGCAAAGTACTCATAGAGAGAGGCTACCGTAGCCTTGGCAAAACAGAAATCATGTACTGAAATATGTCTCCTTCCTTTCACACATGCAGAGACAAATCCCCTGTATGTGTGACCACATTAATAAGAGTTTGAGGTAGTTATAGATGAATCAACTTCATATCGGCTATGACACATGAGAATACAAGCGATTACAGAAAAAAAAGAAAGTATGATCTACAAATACATTCTGGCTTCAGTACAGGTTAAGTCCATGTAAATGTAGGTGTGCAGCAGTCAATATAATGTCAATAGTAGGTCTGTATTACGGATCTGAGTTAATTTGCTACACCAATGTAAGTATTAGCATCAATAAAACAGATTGGGATACCTGAGGTATATCACCTTTAATAAAATTCAGCATATTGTAGAACAAAAAGCTCAAATTATATGAACCTGAGATTGAAAAGCTATGTCTCAAGGGAGAAGGTACAGTAATGTCCAAAATAATACTATGAAAAAAAGACACTTTCTGCATTTGTTCATCACTATCATACAGTTCTGTTTGGAAGGGACCTCAGGGGGCCCAAAAGTACTGTCTCCCTTGACCCCCAGAGTCTCAGGGCAATTTTTGCAGAGCTGGTTACTCTTCCTGTGTCATTGCAGGGGATTATTTCTTCTCATTTGCATTATCCATTCTGTATTTATAAGATTCCTGCTGGCCCATTCTGTCAACCTATCTAGAACCCTCTCAATAATCATCCTTCTATCTGTTCTCATGAAACTAGTCATTTGAAAACCTGACATGAGTATATGCTATGTCCTTCTCCAGGCTGTTGATGAACATGTCTAACAGGACAGGATTCAGGATAAACTCCTGTAGTATCCCACTTATTACTGGTTTCCAGGTAAAGTATAACCATAAACTGCCATGCTCTGAGTGTGATCAACCCCATAGTATTTTACCCATCAAACTGTCCACTTAACTAGACCAAAATCCTGTGTACACATGGGGTGGAACATGTGTGGTGTTATCCATGTAAATAAAATACAAATTAATTGTGTTTGAAGAAAATGTATATATTCCATTAATTCAGTTTTCAACCAAATAAGCTATCTACTGCTTGTTAAAGAGATAATACCCATAGTTTGAAGATAATGCTGGATAGTTAATAGGGACAAAGCAAAATACAGATTCAAAGATCACGTTCTGACACATTGCACAGACAATTTTTTTTTGGTCTGTGTAGTGCATGTATGTTTTAAATGTTGACATGCTAGGCTATTGGGTTAAAATGGAAAAGAAACCTTTAAAAGATAAGGTATGAGACACATCTGAATTGAAATTCTGATACGAATAAAATTTATACTTCTGACTTTAAGTCATTCTAAGATTTCATCTGCATTTTTATGATTGTATAGAATTTTGGGCCTCATTTTATTTGTTTTCTTTTATTTGTGGAATTTTTATTAACTAAATAAGTACTGTCAGATTCCCAAAATTCTAGGTAACTGGTACAGTAAAATATTATCAAAGTGGTTTTTTGGGTGAGGCATTTAATGCTAAAGCATGGAGAAGCCGAGTCACTTGTGAAATGTGAAACAGCAAGTAAGTGCCAGAAGACTGATGAAAATAGGGGAATTATTGTTTTACAATTCTACATCCATTATCCACACCATATTAATTTTATTTTATTTATTATATAAGACAAATTTTTGCCACAAAGTTTTAAATTGTGATATTCTAAGGTTTTATATTTCTTTATCTTTCTAATGCTGGATTTGATCTTGTATAGTACTGGATCTCTAGAGGAACCTGGAATAAATACAAATTTTCTTGACTGACAAAACAGGTGGAACACTTCTTAAGTTTGCATTAGCCCCAGGGAAATGGTAAAAAGAGCAGTTACTTCCTACAAACTTCATTTGCATTTCTACCATCTATAGAGAGAACAGATGATAAACTACTCTGCCCTAATAAAAAAAAAAGAAATCATCAAAATTACTCCCAAATAATTTTTTAAGTTTATAAATAAGGTTCTGTTCAGTACCTGATACTCTGCTAATATGCTATTTATATTTATATTATGTTTCCATGAAAACACATGCTTTTCTTCTGCCAAAGGGCACTTTTTAAAACTAAAATTAGTGTGTGCTAATCATCAAAGCTGATTAACTGTGTAGGTGTTTTTTCCTGATATTTGTCTGAAAAGACTAAATTTAGATTAATCCAATACAGATTTCTTTCATCAGAAAATTAGCCTGTAGATGCTTTATTCTGATCTGGCAGACCTATTTCTCCCCTAAAACAACCAAATGTCCTTCTGCATCATTACGGGTGTGAAAATATAATGCAGGAGAATTAATCATTACTGAAGGTTTTGAAAAGGCCAAGGATTGTGTGTGCAAAACATTGTGCTTTACTATCAAAACAGCTGCTGTTTTGGCAGGAAAAATTTTGAAAACAGAGGGACGTTAGCAGGACTTTACACCCAGACCAGCTGGAATGAAAGGCAGAAGTAGTGAGCTCTGTAGTCAGAAAGGAGTAAAAGTCAGGTTAAAGCAGTTTATCAGAACACAGTATTTAGTGGTAGGTGTTCAGGAAAGATTTAGCAAAAAAGAAAGCATAGAATTAATGGCACTGAATGCTACACTGCTGTAACGATTACTCATGTAAAAAAATCTACTTTCAGATGATCCATCTTCAGTTTTGAAGTGTCTAATACATTACTTACCAATGAACTTTAAAGCACACAGATTTCAGACTCTATGAACAAACACAGCATGGCCACCAAAAGGAAGAACAGTCACAAAATCTTAAATCACTTACTTGTACTCGTGTGACATGTAGATACATAATACAAGCCACTAGGAAGCATATGCAGAACACCAGGAGAACAAGGACTATGGTACTCCTAGAATCAAAACATAATAGAAGTAATGCAACGCAACTCAGAAATAGATGAGAACAAACTGCAGTTTGGGGTCCTTCTGAAACAGTATTTTAAATAAATGATGGAGGATCTCCTCCTGAACCTTGCTGTTATACTAACCATCACAGCGCAAATTGAACAGTGAAGTCCACTGCTCTCAAGACTAAGAAATTAGTAAATGCTCGTGTATATGGTCACCACTCTGACCTCAGCAAGGAGATCAAAGCACCCCAAAAATTCAAATGTAAGGTAGTCACTTTCTAATTGTAGGCTAATGCAGAATATTCAGCATGATGACTCTTGTGAGGGGAGTGTGTAGGTCAATTACTTGGCCTTGGCAGCTGTGTTAACAGTTACCATATGCTTTTTCCTCCTAATATCTCCTTCTCAAAGATTAAGAAATCAATGGTCATTCAATTTAGACCCTTAGCAAGTCAAATAAAATCAGACCAGACTCCCTTCTAATGAAACAGAACAACTCTTTCCTTTTGAGTCTTCCTCCATGGTTAGACAAATTTTAAGTTTCACAAAGATGCTGTAATAATTTTTAAATTCTAAATCTTCCCTCTTCTGATCAATCAAAATAAGCTTGTTCTTCATGAGAAGAGGGGTGCAAGCCAAGAACTTTCTTTCTCTGGAAAACTTCTCTTGCAAAAGTACCTTATAGATGTGAGCAAGCTGACAAAAATTAGTCCACCAGTGCAGGTGCATTTGATTTCTGCTCAGGGGCAGGCTGGCCCCATGCCAACCATGGAATCAGGGCTGTATGACAGTAGCATAACATGATTTTCACACCTTCTTTTCTAACTAGTGAGAACAAACCAGCCAGTCCAGAAGTCAGGTGAGCCATGGATTCAGGCGTATATGTATCTGTGCCCTTGACAATTACTGGGGAAAGATTGTTTCTAACAGCAGAATTCTCCTGTAGAATTTCTAACTATTTAACTTTGATTTCAAATTCATGTAACAGTTCCTACTGATACAGGAGATACGGAGAATTCTGTGGTGTGGTGTGTGTACCCAGAATGGGAAGGTGACCCTTGGTGCTGTAAGTGTGGATTCTGAATGTAAGTATTAATCAAGGCAGACTCTCATGCCTTTAGAGAATTCACTTGTATTCATGATAGTAGCATGCTAGAAAAGAATGCAGGGGACATGACTGCAACAACATCTTACAAGGCAGAAATAGTTGACAACTGACAGTAGTGCTGACTGGAACCCTGACAGACATTTGGGTTGGCATCTAAAAAGGGCTACAATGCTTTTTTAAAAAAATAAACACAGAATAAGACATTCGAAATGTTCACAGTCAGGGTTTTTAGCGGCTACACTGCATGTGTGCCTCCATAATTGGACAGCTTAGGTTGACAGGAACATAGCCTTACTTTCACCAGTTCCATCTGGGGATATAAAATGTGTTCTTTAGTTGAGAAGCTGTTTTGCTCAAATGATGATAGGAATTGAAAGAATGGCAAGCCGATTGATTTCTCTGTATTTATGCAGCAATTGACTTTCCTATGACATTTTCTTGTCTAGATGATGAACCTCCTCCTTGAAATACTGTGATATATCACTTCTCCCATTAGAGTAACATATTACAAGCCTTGTCTTGGCTTTTGCATTCTCTTGCCATACCTATAACTACTTTGGCAATCTAAATAGCAGCTTAAAGCTCTAAATTCTGGAAAGAGGGGAAATTTTCCTATACTTCTGAAGTTTTAATTGAGCTCACGGTTGCATTTGTGTCACAGCAAGGCAAGAGCCCAAGAAGAATAGTAATTTGGCTGTATGAAGCTACCACTCAGACACTGGAAGAAAGAACTTAGGAGCATTCAGTGGGTGGCTTTTTTAACTAACCCAGTCCATCTCATGATCTTCAGTGGTGATATTCTGCTGGAGCTTGTGTGTCTGTCAGATCACGACTTAAACCCAATCTCTATCTGATGCCTTAGGTTTTAACTCTTACATTTTTTCAAATTCTGTATTCCTAGTGTGTAACTCTGAACTGTCTTGTAGCCTGTTAGCTGCTGTTCTCTCATGCTGAGATAGACATAACAAAGCTTCTCCAGGCTTGCTCTTCAAGGACACCCAGACCGTCCTAGGCCCAAAATGTGTAAACCAGCATCTTGAGGAGGTGGCAAGCTGAGGGGCAGTTACATCATTAGCTAAAGTTTAATTGGCGAATTTATGCTGATGTGCAAATGGACCAAACCTATAACAGTGTGAAGAACTTGTGACTTGTCGTCCATTTTGGGTGTAGCCTTTGGCCTGCCCAGGGTGTACCTCTGAAGGCCTTTCGAATAAATATCACCTTTATTCCCTTACTCCTGTCTAGTCTCTGTTTCCAGGTTCGCCTTTTAGGCATTATATCCAGCTGTTTTTAAGTGGCAGTAGTTTTTGGAAAGGCTATTATATGATTCTTGGAAATTCATTCTAGTTTCAACTACACTAATACTTTCTGTTTCTCCTTGTTCAAAACTGCTATGTACTGCAACTGTGGCTTACTGAAGAAGAAGGTGAAGGACTTCTTAATTATGCTCCAATTAGTCAGCAGAGTCATTAGTCTGGAAATAATGATGTAAGTGATGATTCTTGTCAGTGACTTTGAATTCTTTAGATGAAATTCAAAGAATTTCATTTGTATTAAATTAGTATTTGTATTTTATTAAAGCGAATAAAGTGTTTTTCAGTCTTTCAACTAGAAATAATAGAATATAGAAGTATTATTCTGACTGGGGATTCGTGAATAGAAAAGACCGTAATTTAAATGGAATTTTCGAATCATTATCCTGCGGCCAGTTCTATTCCCACTGAAATCCTAATAGTTAGTAAAAGTGAGTAAAGTTTATTTTTAATGTTTTGATATTCTAATCTGAAGAAAGTGCATTATTAATAATTTTTATACCTTACACACACTTCTATCTACCTCTAGATTTGAAAGTGCTCTAATTATTTTTTATTTAGTTAGCATTCACATAGAACTGACAAAATCTGAGGTAATCACTAACTAATCACTCAACAATATGCATAGGACACCTCCTAAATATATCATTTGGTTATGTTTGCTTTACTGCTGTCAAGGTCAGACTGCAAGTTATGTGTGCATAGCCAAACTATGCGCTAGGCATTTACTGTAGGAATAAGTGTTGACACCAAAAACTTCAATTAAGTCTATAAATGCAGCCCTCAGTGTAGCTGGATGGGTACTTGCAGTACTCAGTTCCCATTAAACTCTGTATAGTTTTATCTATGTTGCTATCAATACCTGAAATACTTAATCCAAAATAGCACAAACACATTTAGAATAGCTGCAGTAACACCTTTGTTTGTATTGCAGAAATGCTTTAAATGAGTTAAAAATAACCAATGAAAGTTCAAATAAACACTGAAATGTGGTTTTTTCCTCTAAGTGCATACTTCTACAAAAGAAAAGAAAAAAGATAGTGAAAAGTGTCTCCCATGGGCAAATGAAAGAGATAACAATTAAACTGAGGGTATATTAACAGAGAATCTCCTGTGTGAGAAGATATTGACCTAGGTGCCCATTCCTGTTCCAAAGACTTTAATTTTTGAGCTGTGCAGGATGTCTGAGGATGTTGCACTTTGAGTTATGACGGCAAAAGACAGAAACTTACTGTGGTATTATTAGAAGGTAGACAAGGCCAAATAAGGCAGCTAGAATTAGTGAGAGAACTACAGCACTGGTGAAGTACTCATCCTGAAGCTGGTGGTACTGTTAAAGAAAGGAAGACATGAAGACAGTAAATATTTTATACATACCCAGACACCCACACTTGTCCATTCTCAGTGAGAAAGAACTGTATCCTAAAATAAAACAAGCCCCTGCTTGGTTCACAAACATGATGGCTTAATTCACATGAAAAAAAACAGATGAGGCAAGTCTACTACAACATTTTCCTTGACAGACTTCTCTTTCACCCTGTAACTGGTCAAAACTGGGTTAGGCTCAGATATAAGTTTATCTTTTCAAGAAAAAATTCAGCGACTTTGAACCAGAAGGGGGTGGCACTTCCTCTACTCACTCATCACAAAAAATGTGTGCTGCCTTCAAGAAGTCCTGTCACCTCAGCTGCTCAGGACACTAATGACATACATGGGCTCAGTTTGGAGCAGCTACTGTTCCTGATTCCACTAAGCTGCAGTATTAATGAGAGGAAGCTTTCTAGGGGTGTGAACAAAAAAGTGTTTTCTCAGAAAGATCTGAAGTTCAATCTCATTTACACCAGAAGAATTTTTATTTTGAAAGAAAAAAGTTACAGTCAAATAATAACTTACTTTGGAAACTTGAAATCAAGATTTATGCTTAAAACCTTAAAAAATTTGGATCCAATATGGCACTCAGCCATCTAACTTGAAAGAGTAGTGACATGAAATCTTAGACAACTACAAGGTGACTTACAGTGGAAAAATAAATGCTACTGCCAAATTAATTCAAAACCATAACACTTTTGCTTTTTCAAACACATAAACTAAAGGCTGTAAATACAAATAATTTGTATTCACCAAAAAATCCCCCTACAATGTAAGAACAATTGCATGCTTTGCATGATATGCATGCTTGTAAGTCTGGAGTAAATCCCCTGCTTTCAGCACTGCCACACTGGTGTAAGATTACAACCTTGACCAGAGATTTAACATTTTTTAAAAAAAATATTTTCTAGAATTTCTGGATCAATACTTGTCAGGCTACCTATACACCTTCTTGTCATGAAAACTTCTCCAGAGCAGATGAGTGAGTAGACAGACACATTGCAATGAGACAGCATTAAAAAGTGACTCAGGCAGTTTGGAGAACCAAAAGAAAGACCAAAACACAGGATATATAACAGGGAGTAGGATCCTGATAAGTAGGACAATACCAATCTTTATTTTTACCCCCTTCAAGTGTTTCCATAGAAGGTAGAGATAATGTCGCCTTCTTAACTGAGAGACAATCCAGTGGAGTATTTAAAGATAGTGAGTAGAATTTAAAAACTGCATGAAAGCCAAACAAAAACCCTATTTCTAGTTGGCTTATGGTCAGTCAAATCAGTAAAAAAAAATTTAAACCCCCTTACTTTATTTTCACGCTCAATTTGCTTGTACTTCAGGGTAATGAAGTTCAAATCAGCCATCTCAGACTCCGTTTGCCGGGCCTCTATCAAGCGGCTGATGTATCTGTTTACTCGAGTTCCTGGAGTGTTGTATACAACATTGGTAGAAAAAGAGGAGCGATTCCTGAGTTTTTCAGAGGCTGTCCTCAATGCTCTCCTCTGCAGTATGGATGAAGAAAGAAGCACAGATTTTATTAGCACTGAACTTTTTCATTGCTGTTCATATTACTTCAAGCTCACAGAGAGGATGTGGAATTCATTAAATAGAGCAAGTTCAAAAGACAGAGCTCTTATCTCTGTATGAATGTCATCTTTTTTAAATTCCTTACCTGAAATCCTGATCCCATTCAAATCAATGAGAGAACTTCCACTTCATTCCAGGATTTTAATCCAGAAGTTCTTTTCACATATGGCCCTGACACTCCTCTGCCACTGAGTAAATAATCAGTTTGTTCCCAATCAGGGTGACTTTGCCTTGCAAAATGGTTTTATTTTGGTTTTTTTCCTTGACAGAAGACATGGAGCTCTGGACGTCTTGGAAGACAAGATAACCAGGCTCTTCATGACACAAGAAAAGTCCTACTGTCAAGGTAACAATACATATTTCAAAAAGATAGTTTACCTTAAAGTCTTGCACAATGACCATGTGAGACTACAGAGGATCTGAAATGTCAAGTGTTACTATCTTTAACTCACCCAACTGGCTCTCTTGTTAAGACCTCTTGAGTATGCCTCAAGTGCACTTGCAGATCCAGATGGAGCCATATAACAAATTATCAGAACGAACCTGTGCCTGACTGGCTCCGCCAAGGCTGAGATAGCACAGCTACAAGATGATTCCTCATAGTTCTTTCTAGTGGAAAAGATTTATCACAGAGCATATATGAAAGGGATTTTAGACAGGCTGTTTTGCTTTTCACAGAGAGCACTCAAGAGACAGCAAGCAGCATCTCAGCCACACTGGTGGCAACCTTCAGTTGAGGGCACTTTAATCTAAACCATTATGGCTAGATCTGTTCTATGACTAGACAGGGGTCAAACCTTACTTCCCAGAAGAGTTTTGACAATAAAGCTCAGGCAAGTTCTACTATTCTGTAGAGTTAAATGAATATATTTTATCTAGTATCTGCAGAGTTCAAGAAAATTCAAAATATGAAATAAAAAGTCTAATTATTATTATTACTATATAATAAGTAGAGTCTGTCAGAAAGTAGTTAAAGAAGAAAACAAAATTTCTCTCTTCAGAACACTCAGTCCTAAATAGCCCACTCTAGAGGCTATATAACAACATACCCTTTTAATCCAGATGGTAAAAAAGATGGTGATCACTATTTAAGTAATCTTGCAGGAATGGGAGTTTCCTTTCTTATTTCACAAGAAATTCTTAGGAATACCTCATCAGTGAACAAATTGTGAGCTACAGCAGTTCATTAGCTTACATAACTTATACATATATTATATCTGAATTCTTATGAATAGTGGGAAGGGTTATCTGCTGACCGGTACCTTAGTTTTCTGTTTGTAAAGAAAAATGGACCCTAGCAAAGAGAAAGTAACTTTCCAAGTCTTGCTTTGCTGGTTTTAGATGTATAGAGGAGGTTACACCAGCAGCAAACAATTATAAGGCTACATTTTTCCTCAAGCTATCAGATCCCATTACCTCGTAAATTGTCTTTGGTGTAAGAGCTAATTGTTTCAACATGAAAACTAAACATGAGGACATACTTTGATTAGACATCTTAAATTGCCAGCCAAATAACTGTTTTCAGTGTTTCTAAACAGGGAGAAATTTGTTTTCTTGAAGAAGACATTTGTAGCAGTAATTTGTAGGGAAACTGAGTGCTTTTAGGAATATTGTCAGAAATACACAATTTTGCTCTCAATAAACTATAATTAGTTACCATAGGTATTGCATTAGTTGCAGCAGAAATACATCTTCAGGGATTTTTTACAACTCAAATTTAAGCCTATAGTAAACAACAGGGGTGAGGAAAACAGCATTCAAATAAATGTTTCTTTGCTTTAAAACCTGAAATGAGGGTACACGAATGTGGGTGTTATTCTGATATATGGAATAAATTATATTATCTATTCTGCCATTTTGAAACAGGGTTAAAGTTTCTATTCTTAATCAAAATAGCTGTTTCTTACATATAATTATTTCCTCTAGGTCTCTTATTTGTATCTCTATTATTGTTTTGCACAGTAGACTTACATCATGTCTTATACGTGATCAAGATCTTGTATTTATATTTCTCAGAAATGTACTGGCTTCAAAGCCTTTAAAGACCCCACTTGTTTTACTTTATTCCCACTTGTTTTACTTTATTTACAGGATTTGAGGAGTTTTCAGTCCTCTGAAAGAAACCCTACACTCTTAACACTGTGTATTTATATTAGTATCATACAGTACAAATCCATTATGTGTTATATCAGAACAACTGTTTCCATTACTGATAGTGTTGTAGAACTTCACTGCCAAAGTTCTGGCATGAAAAATTTCATCAGATCCCTACCAAATCCACATGGGGATTTTCTGTGCGTATTACCATATTTATACATACATATACACAAGACACAATGTAAAGTATTGCATATGCTTCAAGGAAGGTGTAGGTTATTTTTTAAAATACTCAAAGATAGCCCTAAATCTCAACTGGAAGTCCTTGTACATGTCCAATTTCAAAATCAGATCTGGAGTTTCTGAAAGTCTTTACTGAAACTGTGTTTTAAAGGAACTAATTGACTTCTCTCCCCTTTTCCTGTAGAGGAAAACACATGCACATGTAAAACTCAAAATATGAAAGTTCAAATGCTTTCTGAAAGTAAGATTTAGACTGAATCTTCAATAAATGAAAAAGAGAAAAAAATGTGAAGCAATCAGTCAAGATGAATTAATGATTTCAATGCTTGCATGCCACCACTCACTGGTGGAGTGACCTGTGTAATATTGCCACCTGCTGTCAAAGAAAATGGAATGAGCAACTCATGGTTTTTATCCATAAATTTCCAGGTAGATTCATATAAAGAAAAGAAGCAAACCAGGCTACTAGTATGTAAAGTAATTTTGATTTATGGCATTACCAGGCATCCAAGAAAGTGGAATTTATATTTGTATTATGGACAAAGAGGGGTTTTGGCAAATCAGTTGCCTGTCACATTTCAGGGAACCATCTAGAGACACAAAATTATTCTGTTGGTTTGCATTTGTCACCATCAGGTTCAGATTGGGATGGAAAAAAGATGCAAAAGAATATATGTTTAAAAAGATGGGAACAACGTCAGAAATTCCAATTCCTGTGAAAAAAGCCCTTAACAGAAGCCACATAGGACACCTATGCTGGCTTTTCCAAGAGCAGCTCCAAATTTGAGGCCTTTTATAATTAAAGTTTGTCTTTACTGTGGGAATTAGATTGTTCTAGCTCCAGCAGGACACCATAAACTTCTTTATCAGTTTGTAATAACATCCCCTATGTTCTCAAAGATGGTCTGCTTGATGCAGTCCTGGAACTGATGCCCAAAGAGTGCACTTGGCCCACATGGACTACCTTATCATCATCCTCACACGTCATGACATTTGAGAAAGGGATCTCCGCTTTGAACATCTTGCGACAGTGCATGAGCTGAACAAGCAGATAGCAGACTGTCTTGAACTTCATTCTTTTGGCAGGCTTAATGTCTGAGAGAATCAGTCCAGGAAATATCTGTTGGTCAGAAAAATAATATTTATAATCATGTCATTGCATTCCCATGCAGACATACATGCTTGCAGGCATCTGCACTCCCTCATGGTCAGAAAAAAACCAGTTATAGTCAAGAAGCAATGCTTTTTGATAAACATCCTACATTTGCAAATGAAGATTACTTCATCTTTCTTCAACATGAGATGTAAAGGATCTATTGAACAGGCTATATGTAAACACATACTTAACATTTTGGGAACTACTCTCTACTTAGAAATGCGAATTTTAAAAAAGTGCATTAATGACAAATTCATAAAAGAGGCAACATTTGTATTTCTTTAACATTAAAACCAATTTTGGGAAAATACAGGAAAAATAAGGAGGAAATTAGTAATTTTATTAATTGATGTTAAAAAATATAATTTCAGTCTTTTTCTTCTTTCCTTATTTTGTTACTTCAGTCATAGGTAAGTTCATTAAAATCTGAAGAGAATAACTTTTGCTTTAAAGATAGACATATATGTGCCTTAAAAGGAGGCTTTGAGGCATTGAGGTTATATCTCACATCTTATTTCTTCAAAGCAAGAAGTGTTATACCACAAATACTCTCAAAGGGTCAAGTATAATCTATTCCTTTTATTATGGAGCTCCTGATCAGCAACGACAAATATTTTCTTGGTTAAATCTTAAGCATGTATTTAACTTCTGCTGACTTCAGTAAAGCCCCAGCACATGCTCAGATGCTTTCTCAGATCAGGATACTATATCCTCAATATTTATACCAAACTTATTCATGTTTCTGGCATGTGGAATGTGTAAAGCAGTGTTAATGAGAAACACGGCAGGACTCCATGCCGTCCTCAGTATGGGAATTCAAGCTTGTAAAATTAATTTCTTCTGGAACAACAAAATTAAGAAGCACAGAGGATATGGTCCTTAGTTTTCCTAGGTACAAAAGACAGAGCAAATCACTCTCCAAAAACTGTATTCAAATGCTCTTAAAGTCCACAAATGACAATGAGATTTTGCTGTGCATTATTCACAATACTATGGTTTATTAGAGCTGTCTACATCATTACTTGAATGATCAAAGAATGAAGAAGAAACTGAAAGTATTTGTTTAATGCATGTTTTCTTGGACACCTAGATTTAGATGGACAGGGAAAATGACACTGATTATATTCTGAATGGCATCTTAGATACTGGTTTGTTGTTTAACACATACAGCCATGCACTTGCATGTTCTGGAGAATCAAGGTTATACATTACTGAACTTTCAATACCTTGTTTAGTCAGTTACACTCTGGCTATGAAACACAATAATGACCAAAATGTTGCACTTGTTATTTTTCTTCTTAGCAGACAGCCATGTTCTCAACATGTGATGAGCTTCAAATGTGCAAGACTGGAACTGACTGAAGCCAGCTAAAATCACCGCACTGCACTACACTGCACCGTCAGCAGCTGGAATCTAAGAGGACATTAGTGTATCTAGTGTGTAGTCACTTGTGTAAGTGGTAGTCGAACAATAGCCTACGTGAAGAAATTCCCAATATAAACCCTTTCTTTGAAGGGTTTTCTTGCAGAAGACTTACCATTGAATTAGGATATTCACATACTAATTGTCCTTTAGGTATTCCTAAGGACACCAAGTAGACAGTTGTTAGGCTTGAGTATGGCAGATATATCAGCTTTTGAGCTACAATTCCCAACAGCTAAAACATACTTTTTGGAGAAGTATTCCACTTACTTATCTTCTTAATGTAGCCATAATTCCTCTAGAAATTCTACATATTTTACAAAGTCTCTCTATCAACCTTTTGCTACAACAAAAATGAGCAACTTTCTTGAAGTTCCTTCCAGTTTTGCATTTCATTTCATTTTCAGAAATTTACAGGTGGACCGTGTCTCAAGAGATCATTAGCTTTTTCTTTGCTCAAACCTTTCACAGTGGACATTGCATTAAATGGGTCAACAATTTGGTCATAGGTCACTCTTAGATTAGCTTGGGAAGGTGATTTTAAACAAATTCAGAGACCCACAAAAGCTTCCTGGCAGCCTTCATTATGGAAATGCCACAGTATAGATCGAAGAGTGGCAAAGAATAGGTAGAGCATCTCACTAGCAGAAGATCCAAGAAAGCATGACTGTGAAAGGTGAGCTTATGAGCATAACTATATTCTCCTACAAGGATTTGAATTCCTATGAAAAAAGAAGAATTTACACTTTCCTCCATGCAAACTTCTTATAATGGACGTGTTCCTGAGAACAACCTGCAAGTTGAAAACTTGGAATGGACTCCACCTCAGACAGTGCAGCCCTGCCACCAACATGACTTTTCTCCAACCACCTGTTTTCATTCAGTTTCCTGACTTTATCTTCAAATCAGTAGGCAGAATATTTTTAGCTCTTACCATCAACTGGTTTCTTTCAGTTTAGAAATCTTACAGGCAGATAATATAACAACAGTATATTTATGTGATGGAAATACAGAGAAATTTTCCAGCTCTTTTAGAATTAAACAGAAATTTCAGCTCGGGTCACTGAAAAAAATGGTGTAGTGTGAGATCCCCAGCCAAAGAAAAACAATGACAAACTGGAGTGAGTTTAGCAAAAGTGCACCAAAACAATTAGGGTTCTCAAGTGTATGACATACAAGAAGAACCTGAGGGAATTTAGTTCATTTAGCTGGAAGAGAAGGCAAAGGAGGGATCTACTTGCGGTCTTTAACCACTTAAGTAGTAACTGCAGAGAAGACAGAGCCAGACTAATCCTGAATATCACTTAGAAGAAAGCACAAGAGGCAAAGAATACAGGCTGTACCAAGGGAAATTCCTATTTGATACAAAGAAGTTTAGCTGTGAGGATGATCATGCACGGGAACTGGCTGCCTCGAGAGGCTGCCAGTCAGAGAAACACTCAGCTCTTACTCAAAGGTGGATCGAACTGCAAAGCCAGCCCTGCTTTGAGCAAGGAGGTTGACCATTTGACCTCCAAAGGCCTCATCCAAATTCAGCTAGTGTGCAGTACTATGAATATTTGTGAACACACCTACTTTGTGGCTACTGTTCTTCATGGTTGGCCAAGAATATAACCACTCAAAGGACGCTGCATACACACAAGTTGGACACACTGACAGTTCTCAGCAGATCCACATAACTTGATTTATAATTTTGTTTGATTGGTCTGGGCGTGTTTTTTGGTTGGTTTGGTTTAGGATTTTGTAATCTAGTGGTTTCAAGACATACAGATTCTGCACTGAGACTGAGGATTTTTCCTTCTACTACTATATATACACAGCATCAAAAATACAAAGGAATTCTCTCTCACTTTCTTCTCACAAATCATATCCCTTTTTTAGTCTTGCTTTTACAGCAGAACAACACTTTTGACACAGTGAACATCTCAGTGAAATATTTAAGTAATCTCACCTTCTGCTCTGAGGCTCCGATAAAGTCAGGAAATGCAATGCAGTCTGTTAAAACAGACTTAAAAAACCCTCTTCAAATGAAAAACCCAACCCCAGAGTGTCTTTCACTCTGCTTTTCCTCTGATCTTGCTCCAGGCCAGCATTACAGGAAAGCTGGAATGCAGCATTCCCATTCCAGCTCATTTTGTCATTGCGTTTTACTTTCTCAAGTCTTTTTGACCCTTGGCATCATCTCTAATTCTGTTCACTGTTCATTTAGTTCATTATTTTAGGAACGGTTGGTTGTTTGCTGCAACACAGCTCACAAATAAGGTTAAGAGCTGAGATTTTCTAACAGAGCACTCTGAAAGCAGCCAGGACTATACACAGCTTTGTGAATGTAGAAAACAAACAAGCAGTGATTCAAATACTGGGAAAACACCCCAGTGTTTGAATGTCATGTAATATTCAGTATTTATCTGGTGCTCATCTGAGATGCTCAGAAATGTCAGCAGACTGTTATTTCCCTGACTATATTCAACCTCAGTGCATAAAGTGGCAAGGAAAAGAAGATACTAATGTCATTCAAAACACATTTACAGAAACCATAAATGCTATAGCACTGTGTCTGTCCGTGTTTTCTGTCTTCAGGCAGGACCATGTCTCCTGGTAGCAGTATTTGTTCCATGACTATCTTCAAGACATTTTGTCCTAAGATAGATGAGTAAATCTTTTTCATTTTTTTTTCTTCTTCCTATAGTTAAAATCATCAGACATTTGTTTTTCCATCCTTTTCTATGTCCCTTATGATACATTTTACTTATCACACCTCAACTATCCAACAGGAAAGCATATTAGGGATTTTAGCAGAAAATAATACAGCTTCTGTTAGACAAACTTTTAAAATACAGAATAGTGTGACCACTTTCTTGATACAGATGTAGAAGAAGTTTTTAGCAGTTGTAAAGACTAAACCAATGTCTAGGAGATCACTAACAGAGAAAAATCTTACACCAGTGCCCTATGTCCTTCCTTGTACAGATTCCACATTTATGGAGGAAGAAAAAGAGAGAACGATATTAGAGCACATAAAAAATTCTATCACTGCCAGCCCAAACTGCAGGTTTTCACACTAAGGATGATGCATTAGCAGCTTCATAGATACTGTAGGAGCAATCCTGAGGATGTAGAGCAATACACTCCACAACACAGACACCATTCTTCTGTTGGTGTTTGCTTGGTGGTAACACAAGCAATTTACTTCCAGTGTTTGGGTTTTTATACTCCAGCAACTTGGTCAATGCAAAGTCTCAGGCACAGAACAGCCCCTGTCCATCTGGACAAGCCAGAGTTTCCATTAAAAGGCTGTGTGCCTATCTGTCAAATTTGGTCTGCTAAAGTATATCTAGGGTGTTAAAATCTGAAACACCCAAATTATGCATTCAGATCTCTAGTTAAATTCCTTGGAAGGAGCTGTCAGCCATTGAGAGCAAAGACCACCCCTGGACTCTCAAAGTCATGGTAGCAGTGGCAGCTGCAGGTAGTTATCAGTTTGAAAGAAGAAATCATCAGTGTGTGCCCAGATATGGACTCAGATGTCTAACTTGTGGCATTTCAAATTAGAACAATTTTGTCAAATACGTTTTTGCTTGCTATGTGCAAGTAAAGAAAAGAGTTTTTATGAGTAGCGGGTAAAGTTTTTACCTCCCCTGCATTAACTGTGAAGCTCTCTTTTTCTGTCACTGCTGACAGTTTAAGAGTCAGAGCTCTAGCACTCCATAAGGGCTGGTAAGCATACAGTCACGTAAGTAAAAATATAATCAGAATTTATTTGTCCAGAAAATTCACAACTTACAAGAACTATGAAAACTTCATTGAAATAAAGTAAACTGAATATTTTTAGAAGAGTCAGATGCCAAAAAAAACCTAGGCATCTGTTAGGCATACGGGTGGATTTACCGGGTCATAAATGCTCTGTGAAAAACACAAATTTTACATGATTGGAAAAAGAACACAACATGAGAACAGTGTGGTATGTTCCCCCAGACCTAACCAGAATAATTAAATCAAATTAACTTTGCAGAGAAAGAAATTTCCCACAAATACAGATGGAACTTCACTTTGAATGGAAATAATAAATTTAAAAGGATTAAGTGCAGCAATTTTAGACCTATTGTATCACTCAACTACTTCCTTCCTTCTGTAGCCTTCTTTTTCTTCTTTTAATCAGGTCAGATGAAATCCAACAAATTTCTATAAAATCTCCTAGTAATACATGGGTTATAGACATCAAATAGTTTCACTATTAAAAGCTCATTCAGAGTATTATTAAGACGTGATACAAAGCACTCCAAAAGCAGTTCTACTTGTGAAACATTCCAGTTGCTAACACTGAATTACCAATAAAGTCAAAAGACAAGCACATGTAGTTACCATGTATTTCACCTATACAAAGCAAAAAGTCATCATGAATCTATGTTGTTTTCTCTGTGCTATATTGCATAATGTTCATTCCATGCTGGGGGAAAAAAAAATGGAATCAGCCACAGGAAAGACATAAGCAGACAAAACCTGTTGGCTGGTGATGGAAAGATATGGAGCTGAGTAAATTATTATAATATAGAAGGCAAATAATCTGCTTCATGCAACAAAGCTAGGTTGATTACCAGTAAAGGAGGATGTACTCCAAGACAGAAATACCGCCTTTTCAAGAAGAGTGATGAAAATTTTGTTTGTTTTCCTATTAATCCGTGGTGATAGGGCTGCAATACAGGACATTTAAAATCTCATGAGTTTATGCTAGATGAGACAAAAAAATATTAAAGTGATGTGACAGCCTTTGCCACTTTTCTTGCAGCTGTGGCACGCAAATTAGAACAAGTACAGAAAGGGTGAATGGGCATTGGAATGGGCTGCCCAGAAGTGGTAGAGTCACCATCCCTGGAGGTGTTTAAGAAAAGACTGGATGTGGCACTCAGTGCCATGGTCTAGTTGACATGATGGTGCTTGGTTGGACTTGATGATCTCAAAGGTCCTTACCAGCCTAGTTGATCCTGTGTGATTCCGTGTGAATCTCAAGTTGCTGAATTTCTCCCTATTTGATCATGAGTCAGAGAAATTGTGATCAACCTTTTGAGCTGCAAATCCATCTGCAGTTGACAATAAATTATGCCACAGGTGTGTACTGTAGTTAATTGCTCTAGATAATTCTGACATTCCAAGAGTTTTTAAATAGCATTTTCCAAAGGATGCTCCAAAGCAGCGTTTGCTTATTAACAGTCGTCAGTCTTTCAGCTGATTTTTCCTGAATTCAAAAGACTGACAATAGTGATTTCCTCTTCCTCAAACAATGCTTTAATTTCTCTTTTCAAATAGACTACTGATATTTTTTTGCTATGATTATTTTTTGGCAAAAATAAAATTGTAGATTTAGCCATCTGTGTTGGAATGTTTAGGGCATGATTCAACACAGCAAACCAGACAGGACACAGAGCACCATACCTCTAACCAGCATCCACTTCCCTCTGGCTGGATGACTAAATAAGGATTCAGAAAAAAAAGTGGTATCACCTGGATTTTCAGAAGGGTCATAGTATTACTCAGAGACTTCAGATAAGAATGCAGGGCTATCCAAGCTACAGAAAGAATTTTCTGAGACTGCTTTGCATGGCTTTGTATGTACATGGTAAGGTAGGAAAGAGAAATGTCAATCTCTTCAGAGAAACAGCTAGTTTCCAAAGGGCAAACAACTATGGTACTCACTTTCGTGGATTTTTCATGACTGTCCATCATTTCGTGCTATTCGAACAGTAGATGAAGACAGCATGTGATTTACACTGCCACAAATAAAAGATAACTAATACATTTGAATACCTCCCTGGTGAATAACTCACTAGCACATTAGAAGAAATTTTGCAGATGGTAATTTGCAACCTATTGGAAGGTAATTATTGATTATGTTTGAGGTAGACTGTAATATCCAAGAGACACTTATGAATATACAGGAATAATTTGTAAGTTGTATCAATAGTGCTTCCCTATGATTTTTGCAATTTTTATGACCTCTGTTCCTGGACACAGCTCTATTGCTGTTAATGGTACACAGCATTATTTGTCTTTGCCTTGTCTCTGGAGCCATCAAAGTTACACCATGAAGCAGGTTCCCTTAAGGGAATGGGTAACAGCAGCACAGGGCCACTTCTGTAAAGGCAAAAACTAACACATTCTGAGAAATCTTTCCCTTCATGAAAACTCGATCACTTCTGATCACTGCTTGGCTATCTGTAGAAGTACCTTTAGGAATTTTACTTAATTGACTGTGCTGGGCTGTTTTCTCAGCCGGTGAAGTAGTAAGTCTTTTCAAAACTAGAAAGGTGCCACAACAGAGTGAATTGCTGCGACAAATACAAAGAAGTGAGGCCAAATAAAACCTCACTGAGGTGGGGCCCAAACCTTAGAGGTGTTTTACTGCAGGAGAATCACACTTTGTAGAGCAACCAAAAAAATGAAGCAGACAGTCCAGCTAAGCCTGCTACCTCTGCTGTGCTTCTGGGCGTCAGCTATGCCAGTAGGAAAACTGAGGCAAAGATACTTTGACTAATGACAGTGCTGACAATGAAAGAACAGAGGATTCTGACAAAAGCCAGATACACTCTATTAAAAAATTAAATTGAACAAATTCATTTTTAGGCAAACAGTTTGAAAGCTGTAACAGGATTAGTCAGGTGGGTTACCAAGAAATCGTTAGTAGTAAAAGTAATTTAGCTGGTCTAAGCAGAGTTATAAAGTTCTTGTAAGAGGCTCTGAGATTAAGAGCTATGGCCTAGTTTTTTTTTCTTGAAATAAAATCCATATAAAGTAATGTTTAACACACTTCACAAAGTTATAATTTTTTGAAACTAAGAGAATGATCATGTGTCTAAAGCATGGAGTATGAATCTTGTGAATATTTGATATATTAAATATTATATATTAAATAGAAAAAGATCTGTTTTTCTATCTGGATCAAATCTATTTCAAAAGCCCAAAAGATTCATGTGTCTACTTACATAAATCAAAAATTTTCAAATTTTCTCTCAGAGCAGTATTTTGGTCACACGACTGTAAGCATTAATATCAGTATAAAATATCATGAAGACATAATCCAATTTTACTTAAGAGAAATAGCTTTTAAAGAGCTAGTAACTTTATCAGGCTATGTATCAGGGAACATGTATTAAAAAAAGCATATTTGCCTAAGTTTTTAACTATGATGGTCAGCAAAAAGGATTCTTTTAAGAAAAAAATTTTGCCTTTGGAATTTAGATTAATTATTTAAGTGTGTTTAGGAGCTGAATGTAATCCAGTGAATTATGCATAAATATTACTTTATAATAATAATAATGGAATCATAGAATGGTTTGGGTTGGAAGGGACTTCAAAGATCATCTAGTTCCAAACCCCTGCCACAGGCAGCGACACCTTCCACTAGACCAGGTTGTTTAAAGCCCCATCCAACCTGACCTTGAACACTCTCAGGGGTGGGGCATCCACATATTCTCTGGGCAGCCTGTTCCAGTGTCTCTCCACCCGCACAGTAAAGAATTTCTTTCTAGCAATTAACCTAAACCAACTCTCTTTCAGTTTGAAGCCATTACTCCTTGTCCTATCATTACAGTTCCAGCTGAAGAGTCTCCCTCTGGCTTCCCTGTAGGTCCCCTTCAGATACTGGAAACTGCTGTGAGGTCTCCACACAACCTTCTCTTCTCCAGGCTCAAGAGCCCCAATTTTCTCAGCCTGTCTTTGTAGGGGAGGTGCTCCAGTCCTCTTGTCAACTTTATGGTCCTCTGGACTTGCTCCAACAGCTCCTTGTACTTAAGGTGGGCGTACTAGAACTGTACACAGCACTCCAGGTAGGGTCTTACAGAGCAGCGTAGAGAGGCAGAATCATCTCCTTTAGAGGCAGCCCAGGACATGGTTGGCTTTCTGGGCTGTGAGCGCACACTGCCAGCTCATGTTGAGTTTTCATCAACCATCACTCCCCAGTTCTTTTCCATAGGGCTATTCTCAATCAGTTCTCTATCCAGCCTGTAGGTGTGACTAAGACTGCCCTGACGCAAGCCAGCTGTTGCTGGCTTTATTGAGCTTCATGAGGTTCACACGGTCCTACCTCTCAAGCCTGTCTGGGTCCCTCTGCGTGGCATCCCTTCCTCCCAGCATGTTGACTGCACTACATAGCTCGGTGTCATCAGCAGACTTGCTGGGAGTGCACTGTCCATGCCATTGACAAGGATGCTGAACAGCACTGGTGTCACCACCGACCCCTGTGGGACACCACTTTTCACTGGTCTCCAGGTGGACAATAAGCTGTTGACTGCATAGACTAATAGATAATAATAGACTAATATATTCTCTACTGAAATGAAAGCTGTAACAAAACAAAAATAAATGTATTCCTTCAGTGGCCGCTTAGTGGTGCTCTTACATTAAACCAGCAAGCAGATCAGATCACAAAATCATGGTTGTTAGCTGATTCAACAGAAGATTTAAAAAATGGGAATAATTTATAATTTTTTCATATTAAAAATGTAACTGGTACATGAATGAGTCATCTTACACTATTATTATCATTCTTGGCTAGAGTGACAGCAATGAAAAATTTTCCTGTCAGACCAAATATGAAAGAATATGGGGCATGTGTCTTCTAAACCAATAATTTTTAACAAAACCCCAAGTGGTCTTATTTTTGCTTCAAATTCAACATATTCTTGGTCATCTGTTGGTCATAACATTCATTTTCATTCCACTTGGTATCATACCTGCTGGAGTCAGTCATGTTAATGTCAGAGATAATATATAAAGAATAAAAAATGCATTTCAGCTGCTGAGGTTCAAGAGGAAGGAATACAATATTAAACCAGAAGACACCTGAATTCACCAGGGGAAGCTCTGTCTTGTCTGTGCTTCATGGGTAGCCTTCTGTTTCTATGTCTCTGAAGAAGCAATGAATGAATCGGGGTAGGAGGGAACAACAGGTGTTTATTTAAAAGGTAAATATGCTATTATGTAGCTCATGGTCCAGTGATCTGTATGAAAGTATACAAAGACTGGGGTTGGCTATGATGGACTGTGACAAACAGCAAAGTGGCATGCTGATCGACCTGCCAGCCCACTGGAGAAGCCAGTCAAAACCAGTAAAATTCATGAAGTGTTTCTTTCTGCCAGTTTGGCTGACATGCCATTGATGCAGGCTGGAGAGCGACTGGTAGTCAAGCTGTAGAGCAGCATCTGCCATTTCCACAGACTCGTCAGTGACACTCGTGGGTAAGATGGCATTTGGTTTATGTAGCTGATGACAAACCGAGCAGTCCTTTCTCAGCAATCACCAGTAGTTTTTTAGCAAACTTGCAAAGACAAAGAAATGTGTGCTCGCACGACAGTACACTCTCATTCCTGCACACTAAACATGCATTGACCTGGCTTACTTCCATATGTGATTGTCAAGCTTCTGTTCCTCAATCACCAGTTTTTGTAGCAGAATTGACACAATACAGTTTCTCTATGTAAAAGTCACACTATTTCCCTTTTGTCTCTGCTTGTCTTTTTGCACCAACCTGTAGAACAATTTTCTGAAATTCCCCTACTTATTTCCTCAATATGAAATGAAACCTGATACATAATAACCTATAAAAGAAATTATACATAATGTTGTAGGAGTGAAAACAGCAGAAAACCAAGACAAACAATCTAGCAGCAATAAGCAACACACCTACCTTAATTAAACTCACCCTTGAGTTTTCTTCCTTATTTGGATTGATTAATTTAGGAAATCCTGATTCCCTAAAAAATATTGATTTCAAGAAAGCCACCTAAAAACACTCTCACTGACTGCCAAAACAGAATTTAACCCACTGTTTTTCCACCTGTTTTCTTCCATACTATTTAAAACCGAATTTAATCATATGTACCAGAAGAACAAAATGTGAGATTGCATGATTTTCACACCAGACAAGAAAACTCCATCTCTCTAATAAGAAGATGCTCTAGAGGAAGTATGTAAAATCATTGTCATAGTTTGACACTGGCCACACCCACGAAAGCCGTTTGCTCACCCTTCTCTTGCTCTCAGCTGGGCAGAGGAGAGGGGAAAAAAATTAACGAAGGGCTCATGAGTTGAGATGAGGACTGAGAGAAAACACTGCAAGGGCAGAACAGGTTCAAATTAAAAGGTATAAAGTAAATTTATTATTGACAGAGTCAGAGGAGGATAATGAGAAGTAAAATAAGCCTTTAAAACACCTTTTTTATCCCCAGCCCCTCCCTCTTACCCAGCGACAGTGCAGGTAGACAGGGAGTGGGGGTTTTTGATCAGTTCGTCATCTGACACCTGCTGCTCAGGGAGAGGAGCTTTTCCTCTGCTATGCCATGGGGTCCCTCCTATAGGAGACAGTTCTCAGTGAATTTCTCCAGGGTGGCTCCAATCTCATGAGCAGCAGTCTTGCCAAACTGTTGCAACGTGAGTCCCTCCCATGGACAAACAGTCTTCCCAAAACTGTTGCAGCGTGGGTCACTCATTCACGGGGTGCAGTCCTCTAAAGATAGGCTGCTCTAGTTTGGAAGCAAGGGCCCCCTCTCTCTATTCAGGTCTTCCACTGGATCACAGCTTTCTCTGGTACCACCCACTCCAGCATGAGCACCTCCCTCACAGGCTGCAAGTGGATCTCTGCATCCTCCATGGACTTCATGGGCTGCAGGGGGATAGTCCTCACCACGACTTCCAGAGGAATTTCGACACCGATGTTTGGAGCACCTCCTCTCCCTCCTTTTCTGCTGACCTTGGTGTCTCTATGTTGTTTTCCCTCACGTCCTCACTTCCTCCTCTTCTCTCTCGCTGCCACTGTGCAGGCAGTGGCAGCCACCACGGCGCTGGTGCCATTTAACGCCTCTCTTCATGTGGGGCTCTGGGAAGGAGAAGCCTCTGCTGCCGCTCTGGCCCTTCTGGCCACGGCATGGCTGGCTCAGGGCAGCCAGGCAGGCAAGGCTTGCTGCAGGCCACACCGAGATGGCAGTGGCTGCAGCACATCACCGTGTGCTGCCCGAGGGTGGCCCTGGTGGCGGTGCCTCACCATGCCCTGGAAAAAACTGCGTGTGTGCAGTTTTGATTTTCTTCTTAAATATGTCATCACAGAGGCATTACCAAGTGTTGTGGTAGAAGTTGCAGGGCCTGACAGCTCTGAATCTCCTCGGTGGTGGAAAAGCCTCAAACCCTGAAAGGGAAAAGCCTCTCCCCCTGCCTCCTTTCCCACCAGGCACTGTGTCTACCTGGCAATCCTGGCCCCCCACTCCACCCCTTCTTACCTTACCCAGGAGAACTCCCTTCCCCTATAGGTTCCTGCCTCCTTGCCACTTCTCTCACTGATTCCTGTTAGCCCCTGTACCCTGGTCCTGCCCATGTTCCGCCCCTGTGCCCCCCGATCACTGGTTCTATAAACTGGTTCTATATAAGTCTGCAAGTGAGTTTGCCCTGTCCTCTTTCCATGTTGGATCTCCCTTCCAGCGGTGCGTGCTGTTTGGAATAAACAGTCTACACGTGGGGCCTTCCGGATTCCTTGTCTCTGGTAACGCATGAGCTATCTTGGCCAGGGTGCGAGCGTGTGTTTTGTGCCTACCAACGGCTTGGGTGTGAGAAGCTGCCAGCTAGTGTGCTATACTGCACCACCGGGCTGATCCCCTGCTAGGGACAGCTTTCGGGCGTAACATGGTTGCTTTCCACCCTACACACACACCGCGTTAACCAACCTCTCTAATTGGGCTGGCAGCATGTCTGTCTTCAGAGCCATCAGAGACTGGCTCTGTCAGACATGGTGGAAGCTTCTACCAGCTTCTCACAGAAGCCACTTTTGGTAGCCTCGCTACCAAAAAACCAGGCCATGCCAAGTCAACACAATCACTCTTGCAGCAGCCTTTCCAGAATAAAACAACAGGAGTTTTCAATCCCAGAATGAAATTACCCTGGTGACTTGACTCCCAACATTTCCAATAAAAACTCACAGAGTCATTAATTTAAGACCAAAAAGCTGATTGCAGGTATGAAATTCAAGATGGCCTGTTTCTCTGTGGTTACGTTTTTCTCAGACACTTGATGGTTAAAACCCTCAAACAAGGAGTTTTGACAGCTTAAAAATCTGGTGTGTGTATAAAGACATCACTTTAAAACCTGACCAATACTTTCAGAACTGGATATTATAATTTTCTCCTTGAAGGTAAAATCCCTGAATTAAACTTATTTGGACAGAGTTTCAGAAGATAAGGGTGGGAAAATCTGTATCCCAAATTCTCTGGCTGAGATAAAAGGTGATAAAGTTTCTCTTGGCCTGTTAAGCATGTTATGACAGATAACTTCAAAGATAAGCCTCATCTGACGTAGAAAAGGTTTAACAAATGGAATGTGTTTAAACAACAATTACAAGACTCCTACTGAGGTCCAACAATTACAAGACTCAAGACTCCTACTGAGGTCACAAGAAACATTTTTCAGTAGAACAAAAGGCTGCACCCAGTGACCGGAGGAAGGAAGGTGTGACTATAGTCACACCTGTTGGAAAAACACTGTCACCAGCTCCTTGCATGCTGAGACTCAAAATGTTACCATTGCACTGCTGGGCCTTCAAGAGTGTTTGAAGAGCTTTCAGGAAAAAAGAAACCAACTAGTATTGTCTCTGCTTTCAGAATAGCACAGAACAGTTGTTAAATTATGAAAATGTATCACTGAATAAGCTTACCTTCCTACGATGGGATGGCACAATAAAATACGTTTCAATATTATGTTTCTTCAAGAAACTATTCCTTTCATGACCATATCCTGGTTCTACCTCATAGTCCCCATTTAGGCACTCTAAGGTGGTCTTTGTAATGTGAACTTTCCTGGAGAGAAAAATTAGGCATTGTTGTTTAAAGCAAAGATACATTATGACCTACCTGCTACTGAAATACACTCCTGTACAGAAGTTCATAAAGAGGTCAGTTTACATGGAAGACCACAGGTTTGATGTAAAAAAAATTAAAAGTTTTGTTTTCTTTCAATTTTAGCCAAATTGAACATAGAAAAATTTCTATTACATGTATTTCCTAAACTTGGGCAAAGTGAACAGAAGGATAACTGTCGACTATCCAAACACTTGCAGATTTGCTGATTTGTATAAAGTGAGTGTCTGCACATCTTCTTCTACATTGTGTGGCTTTCTTAAGTTTTTTACCTCAACGGCTGCTTGTTTACCTCAACATCCTGCTGTTTGAAACTTGTGACATCCTGCTCTCTTGTGCATAAAGTAGAAATTCCTTTTTCTGTTTCACTTTACATCTCTCACTCTTGTCATTCATCCACTCTGTTTTGTAGGCAGCTTTCTGATTCACTTTGTTTCGGCAACACATTCATCTTTAATATTAATTATTATAAAGTTTTCTTATCATGAAAATGTTTTCACATTTTCTCCTGAAAGACCCCTTATATTTGAAATGTCTTCAGAGAAGGTATCTGAAAAGATTTTACTTCTTTCCTCTAATAAACATGTGTTCAGATTTTTTTCCACTGGGTAACTTTAAGATAATGAACACATAAAATACACTGCCAAAATTATCTAAAGCAGATGTATGCAATAAATAGAAATTCACCCGTCATGAACACAAAAGAATTAATTGGTTCCATTGTCCTTCTGTATAGCAAATCAAGATCTTATAAAAATCAAAAAGAATATGGCAAGTCCTGGTCCAAATGTGAGCTACACAGAGAACACCCATGCACCTTTGCAAATGTTCACTGTGTGTATTTAAATTGTGTCCAAGGCTGTCCAATGAGTACTTAAAGTTCCAGGACATGGCCCATGGGTGGGCTGAAGATTTATGTGCTACTGTATAATTTGCAAATGTCATCAAGATATATGTATTTTTTTCTATAGCACACGACTAGTGTTGGAAATATTGTCATGTAAAAGGAGCAATGCATCCCCCCTCCCCCCTCCAAGTATAGAGGCGTGTAACAGTAAAAAATTCCAGGAATAGCTATAGGGTTTTACTTTTGTAACAGGAAATGATCAAAGTCTAGCATTCTTACATTCCTAGTATTGCCTCATTCCTACTTTTTATATTTGGCAACTTCTAAAACAATTTTGTTTGAAAATGTTTTGCTTCTAATCTAACATATTACTTACACAAATATCAAGATCATTTGGAAAATTCCACAGCATAAATCACATAATACATTGATTGCTCTTGCCAAACACAGTCCTTTTCATCAATAGCAGTTACATTGCAAATGCTTCAAAAAAGGAAATACATTCTTCACACATACAGTTTTCTATTTTTTTGCTATGGTTCTTTTTCAGACTTACCCAGGCAGTCCTCCAGCTTCCATTACATTAGCTAATGTCACATCATTTGACCAGACATCATATTGCCATTTTCGGAGACCCAGGACCCCGCAAAGCACCCTGCCTGTATGCAATCCAACTCTCATGTTGAGATCAACCTCTGTGGCTTCTGCAACAGATCTGTAATGAACAGCATCAGAATATTAATATTTAGACAATGTCTGCTCTTGATTTTCTCTCTTTCCAAAATTAACACATATGACTGAATAGAAAGGGTCTTATAAAATGTGAAATGGTATATTCAAGGTACTGTTCTCTACCTTCATTAGTTTCAAAGCCCTAATTATAATTCCAAAAAAATAATTTTCTTGGTTATATTTTAATTACTGTTGAACCAAAATCTCAGTATTTCTAAATTTCTTGACCATTTCTGTGAGAAAAGAGGTACGGAGAGGAACTAGTTGAGAAGGCCAATGTGCAAGTAATTATTCTCAATCTACTGTGTTCTAATTGGTTAAATTACCCAGTTACCAGAGTACAGGACAAAGAAAATTATGAAAATAATAAATCAGTGTAAGAACAGCAGACTGATTATAAACACTAATATCTTTCCAAAGCTCATTTAAGAGTGGCACCGAAACAACTTGTAACTATGGTCTTGCACCTGTAAACTAAATCTAATGTTCAGAGATTTTCACTGCCTAGCTGGTAAAGGATGAATTAATCTGCAAAATAGTTATTAAAAACATTTTTTTTTGTGCTGCAATAAGGAAAGATTCTTCATTTTTGTGAATGAATGGCATGCTATGACTTGCACTCTGCACAAAGTTGTGAACACTGAAAAGCTACCTTGAAACTAACAGTCTTAAATATTACATGTTATGTAATAATACTGTACATAGATCTTTTCATCTCTTTCTGTTAGAGAAACACCTGGCATTCCACAGTCCAGCTGCTGTCCAAAAAGTGATATTATCTCTGAATAAAGGAAACTGACTATTCAGTGTAAGAATTTATTTTCATTAGATTTTCTTAATTTGAATTTTCCAGTGCATTTAATAGAAGAAGACCTTAAAATGAGACTCTGGCTATACTTTTCCCTTGAAATTCATTGACCAATTCTTTTGTTTTTTCAAGTATCATCCAGGTACACTGGATTTTGCAGAGATGCCTTTAGAAAGACTTTTCAGCTATTTCAGAAGTTGTACTTGTTTAAATACAATTAACAGAAAGGTCAGCATAGATCAAGATGTGGGATGTGCAGCAAAGATACTTGGCTTTAATTTAAATAAGAAACTCTTCACCTATGAAGTGCTGAAGTATATACCGTGTAAGCCATCACTAACGTGAGTAACATGGAGATCTCCTTTTTCCCCATAGGGAATATGGGCATAACACATTTTTCAGTCATATTTTATGCAGCAGCACAGACAGGCTTATGCACAGCTTTCTGAAAGATTAAATATTTCCTTGTCCTATTTCTACTCACTGCTAGTCATCTCTCCCTTATTCAGTATCTGTTCCCAGTCAAGCCTCAAATATGACTTCAAGGAGTCCTAAAAGGATTCTAGTGTTAAAAGGCTTTGTTGTGCACACTGTCTGTTTGACAAAGCTTTGAGGAAATGAAAGACCCTAATAACATAAGCCACCTAATGATAAGTGACCACACTTTGTATCTTCACCTGAGCATGGGTTACTGTGTCATTAACAGACTGACCTTACACCAAGACCATACCTTGCAAGCCAAAGCCCTTCAGGATCACACCTTGCCTACCTATGTTCTCCTGCATAATTAAGTACCTATGCAATAATCTTAATTAATGAACCCACAAGAGTTTGAGTTTCTCTGTTCACAGATGAGTGGGGGTTTTTTTGTTGGTTCCCTCCCTCCCTTCTACTCCATTTAAAACAGTATATAAAACCTCAGAATAAATGTATGGGGAAAGACTGTGAAATTCAGAGACTGATCAAGTCCATTCCAGGCTTTGACATTGCTTTGTCTGACTTGGAGGAAATTTAATCTCCTTTTAGAAATTTGAGTAGAATAACAAAAAGTAAATGAAAAGAGATGAGTAGAGAAATACAACATGGCTGACCATACTCCTTGTTAAATAAGCTGAACTGCACCGATGAACCATAAAGCAGAATCGGAAAAACCTTCATGTTTTGAACAAAAAATTTCCATAAGTAGTCACTTAGTAAAAAAATCTAAACTGAGAATGCATTTCTACATCTTCCCCAGAAGCTATGATGTGTTTCAGAGATGCTTTCATCATTACTAAATTTGACTAGGAAAAAAAGCTCATGAACACTTCATTACATTTTTTGAGTTTATCTTGTAGACCTTTGTGCTCTTTATGCAGATAATTTCCATAAATATACCCCACAGAACTATCAAAAAGGAGGATTATTAGGTAATATGTAAAGAACAGGGTTCAAATATAAATTCAGAGCAGTACAACGATCATATTCCCAAACAACATCAACATTTCTACAATAAAATATCACAAAAATGTCCACTGAGGTATTTTAAACTATAAATACATTTCTGAGAAAATACCAGCACTTCAAAAACAAGCCAGGAATAGGAAAAAGAAGTTTCTCAAATAAATTATTCATTATGTCTTATTCTCTCATAGATTCCTATACTATTCTTAAGTTTTCCAACTGTTAACAAAAAAGTAGGCCCAGAAACAAATGGAAATCAAAAAACCATTTTCTTTTTAAACCAATTGTGTTCAGAGTCTATGCAAGTGACTAATAAGACAACCATCCACCCTGACAGCTCTAGTATCCTCAAAAGCCTTTAAATTTTAGCTCCCTCCTTAACTACAAATATTTCATGTGCTGATACAAGCCATGAAAGTAATTTAGATCACCTGCAGAACAGCTCCAGACCTATGCTCCTGAGCACTTCAGGAGGGAAAGAAAAAAGCTCTGCATGCCATTTCTTTTAATTATTTAGGGTCTTTTCTTTAGGTCTAAAAATATCTTCAGAAATAAATGTTTCCTGGTTAAAGGCATAGATATGATTTTTGGTTCAACTACATACCCTTCCCCAGAGTATTGCTCAGCTGCAGCAGAGCACTAGGACAGAGAGTTGGGGCGGTAAAGGGCTGTTGGCTTGCTTTGGCAGAGGTGCAAGCTGACGAAGCTTTCACCACTTGTAGACAGCTTCTTAAAAAGGCAGCTTCTGGGTCTCTCAAGACTTGAGGTCAGTTCACTCCTGCAAGTTCAAACATTTCCAGCCCCTGGATTTTTGGATGACCAGGAAAAAGCTTCAACAGTGTTGACATCAGGGAAGTTAATGCTTCTGTCTATTTCCTCAGACAAAAATCACACAGGAAAACTTTCCATTGGACTTACTCAAATTGGCCACTGTATTTCTTCTCCCTTTCCTGGTGCTTTGGTCAGCCAGTGACCAAACCCATCAAAAGTAGACAGTTCGAGCATCAACCTCCCCAATGCAAAAACCTCCCCAGGTGCAAATAAGCCCAACTTCCCTCTGTGAGGTCTTACATGATGACTGGTGGAGTTATTCACATTAGGTGGAGTCATCCATTAGGGATGAAATTACCTATGTGACACAGAAAATATCTGAGAAACCCCACTGGGTTGCCTAGTTCTCAAGAAGCAAGGGTTCATGGACAGTTTCCTTCAGACCTCTTCAATAACCCACATGCAGCAATAACATTCACTCAGAAAGTCAGATGAGGCTTATTACAGAGTAACATTTCCCCCCCTTGCCACAGTATGTGTAGGTTGAACTAAAGCAGTCAGCAGCAGTTGCTGTGATCCACAGACATGCTCCTACTGTGCTATGCTTCCTGCTACTACACACAGTGGTGCAGCTAGTGATGCAATTCCCTCTGAGGCAGTACTAAAATGGCATCCTAGTAAGGTGTTAATGGAAGAAGCATCATGAAAATGTACTGTCTGGGTGACAACAGGAATGATTACAGGATTCCGTTAAAGTTTTGACAAGTCTGTGGATGTTAACCCAAGTATTTTGACCCAGTCCAAAATCTCGTATTTATATACTGCTCACTCAGCATCTCTCATTTCCAGTTGTAAACATTACAGGTTTCTTCTTGCTCTGCAACATTATTAAATGCAGTCAAATGTCTCATTTCTCCATAGTTCATCTCCTAAGAGGAGTTTCTGGACTGAGCCAAAGAATTGTTTAATACAATTTATATCCATTGATGAAGTGCTGTCTAAGGAAAGACAAAACTATTAAGGATGTATAAAATTGCCCCCATAACACTAGCTTAAACCAGAACTCTAGAAGCTTTTGAAGGAGAGAGGGAACGAAGAGCTTTGTTAGCTGGGCATAACTTCTCCACATGGCAATAGGCTAATAAATATATTTATTCAGAAGGTAAAACACTGTAGTACCTGAGACTGAAACCTTCAAATGTGGGAATCAATTGAAGTAAGGTGAAGAGAGTACTTGGCCTTACACACTGTTCATAACTAAGGTGAGGACAACTGCCACATTAGAGAAATACATGAGTATTAGAGGCATTAATGAATATGATAATTTTAATTCTATTGCTAACAAAAAGTTGACAGTCAAAACTCATATGGTAAGAGCAACATTGGTGGTATTGAACACTTCACTCACTGCCGTGGCGCTTTAAGTGACTCTAAAGTAGCACAAACACCTGGCCTGTACTGAGGCACTGACACAATGGCTGCAGAAATTCTTTTGGAATAGAAGCAGAATATAACACCATCTGTTTTGTCGATTTTTAAGAATGAAAAGCTCTTCCCATAATTATTTTGGTTCTGTTCCCTTGAAGAAAACACTTTGAGGAAGGTGGATGAAATTGTGAAAATTATAATTATTTTATAATCTTTTGAAAATTATGTTCTCAGATGATACATTCAGCACCATATTGTAGGATTTTTAAAGAACAGTTACGCAGAACATGAAGAGAATGGAATGCGTCAGTTTATATGAACACATTCAACTCTGTCCAATCACAGAACCATCAACCAGCCATAGAAGTTTCTATTCCCTGATTTTCCAGAAAAAAACCCCACATCTTGTTGGTGCATATCTCTGAGATGGACACTTTTGACAGATCCATCACTGGAATCACAGTTCAAGTGATTTTATTTATTTATTTACTCATTTATCCCAGGTAACATGACAAACCTGTCACTAGGGATGATAAATTCCAAGCATAAATTTACAGTGCTAAGACCTGAATTCTACAGTAAAGTGAATAGACTTTAAAAAGACAACCAGCTGGCATCCACCTCTTCATGAAAGGGGGAAGTTTAAAAAAAGTGACTTTGTATCTCATGGAACTGATAAACAAAACAGTCATACCAATACAAAATAAAATGCTGCATTCCAGCTTCACTGTCAGAAGCTCCTGACTTCTCCTCTTCATTTACTAAACGTATTTTAAAACAAATTAATCTGGGGAGTCTATCTTCTAACTTTGGTTTCTGTGAGAGACTAATTGTGCTTATGCACAAAGAATGCAGAATAGGTCCCTAGCTATCCAACAATCCTAAATAAATCTGGCACTGTCTTATAGCCTTGTCTCTTACCCATCTTGCACTCTCACCATGCTCTGACCACTGACTACACAAAAGACTTAAAATTTATGAGTTCTTTAAAAAATAAAATTCTGAAATTGCCAGTTATCTTCTACCACAACCTCTGACTGAACATGTCTAGATAACACACTACAGCTCATCCACTTAGAATCACAAAGTTGCTGACGCTGCAAGGGGCCTCTGGAAATCATCTAGACCAACATACTTGCTCAGAGAACAGCCAGCTACAGAAGTTTGCCCAGAACTGTGCCTGGCTGAGTTTTAAATCCCTCCAAGAACACAAATGCCACAACTTTTCAGTGGAACCTCTCACGTATCTGACTACCTCCACAATAAAAAAAAAAAATCTTTTTCTTCTATTTAAATTGAATTTCTTGCATTTCAGTTTGTGCCCAGTTCCTTTCATGCTGGCACTGGATGCCATTGAGAAAAGTTTGGCTTTGTCCTCTTTACTCCCTCCCACTAGGTATTTGTCTGCACTGATAAGAATCCCTCTGAGCCTTCTCTTCTGCAGCCTAAACAGTCCTAGTTCATTCTTTTCCAATTCAACTTCTTTTTCAGGTTTACATTATCATGTCACTATCCAATATCACTATCACTATGCAATAAAATGCACCTTAAAAAGAGAACATGTTTATTTCTAATGTTAGTAAAACTGAAACATTCTGAAGAGGAAAGTTTCAACAGCTATATCAATACTTTGTTTGTATACATGAAATACAGCACAAATAATGAATTAAAGCTTTCCAGGGATTTAAAAAAAACCCCAAACAAACCAAAAGGCTTTTGAAAAATGTGTACAGAACCTGTACATCTAATTATATTTCTAAAGGTCAGGGCTTTCTGATAAATGGAGTCTCCATATACTGCTGAAAGAACACACATATTCTTTTAGGATTTTATATTATCATAGACTATCATAAATTATAGATTAAGAGATTACAGAGTGTTTTATCAATTTTACAATGCTTACAAATGTGGTGAACTTGCATTGAATGAGAGGGAGAAAATGACTATTTTTTGCCTCGGCAAAATAATGATCAATGTAGAGCTCTCAAGCATAAAAAAAAATCTGAGCAGCAAAGTTAATTTCATATTATATTTTTGAAAAGCAGAATAAATGAAAGGTTTAAACACTGCATGAAAAAGGAGTAATCAGCAGGCTATGACTTTGAGACTACAAACACATTTACAACAGGCATACAGCAGGACTAGTTTTGAGTTTACATACTGGTGTGCAAAATGAGCAGTGTTTATCACTGCAAAACAAGAAATTTGACTCCTTTCATTGTGGCAATAGGCACTAGGGTATATTTTGTTATTTCTCATTATCTTTCTGCCACCTATGCAGTACATGTCTGTGCCTCTACATACTCAGTTAGCACACTTACTCCTTACAGTGATTAAATGGAGTGGAAAATCAATGTCTAGAATGGCCGTTCCTGAAATCAGTTTCCTGAGGCTGGAATGCAAGAGTGTGCCTTGCCAGGTGAGCAGTGCTAGCAGACACTGCTGTTTCTCTAAGAGCACACTTCCTGAACACCACATAGGAGTTGTTGCAGCACTCCTGTCTGGGTTCACCATGCATGGTACTTACGTGATGGTGTCAATCATATCCAGTCCCATTTCAACACAGCAATGGGCATGATCTGTTTTGGGCTGGGTCAATCCTGATACACAGTAGTAACAGTCCCCTAGGATTTTTATTCTTCTGCAATGATTTTCCTTTCATAAAAACAGAATAGGAAAAGTTTTACTATTTATATAAATATTCCAATACTAACAGGGTAAAATCTTCTCCAATACTATGCAATAATTCAGGAAATCTTTCTCTGATCAAATGATGTAATTTACAGTTAATGAAATCTGGGCTCCCTGTACACAACAGCAGACACCACATTTGTTTATTTATTTACAAAAAGACACATATATACTGGACATCAGCCCTGCATTGTTCAACACACATGGATTAATACTGCTTAAAGCTATAGTTCTGAACAAATGTTATTGCCTTGCCCTCATGCTAGGTTATTATGAATTCAAGATTCACAATGAGACTTCATTTCTGTATGAACTCAAACCAAAGGACTGAAGCCAAACCACTACTGAATATTGGGAAATGTTTGCATTCTGAGAAACTTTTGTTTCAAATTCAGGTCCAGTTCACTAGGAGGGATTATTTATTTATCTGTAAAGGTAAACACATTTTGCATTACCTATTCATAAACCACAGCATGATCAGTATGACAGACTTGCAGATGAGAAGATAGTCGGTTTGCATTACAATAAAATTTATCTCCTGTTTGCATGAAGTTTAATTTCTACAGCCAAAGAGTTCTGGCTAAAACTCTCCCATTTAAAAAAAAAACCCCAAATGATGTCATGTGATAATTGCTAAATCTATCTGAGCAGAAAGTTCATTTCTAAACAGAGAGCACATAACAAAATGCCTCTAGAAAAGCAGTACCTTTAACTAATAAACTATGAGGAGACATGAAGAGATGATGGATCTTTTGTAAGTAGACTATGGAAACTTCTACCCATTTAGAGTCTGGCACAGAAAAGTAAATAACCTGATTAAATGAATCCAGTTTACAAAGATGGGATTATGCCAGTAAGCACCATGAAAAATTAACTGTTGTGAATATGATGGGAGGTGATTCACTAAAGTCTGATTCATTCTCCAGCAGTGTGTAATATAGACTTGACTTCAGCAACACAGAAAGGGAAAAAAAAGAGAGAGTGGTGGTAATGGAATTTAAAATTTCTGCAAAAAAAGAATCATAGAATCATAATTATTCAGCTTCTCATACAGACATATATCTTCATCCAGTCTCTTGCCTACAAGAATTAAAGCCTTCCTGAGTTGACCACATTCTCCACATCATTACCTACATTCCAGCTCAGAAGCAATGATTATGCCTACAGTGATCCTTTTCTCTCTGACATATCACCATTTATACCAGCATTTGGGGCTTGTTGTTACACACTCTTCTTGCTGCAGGCATTCCCACACCTCTCTTCTTTGTAAATGGTACTCAGTACTGAACAAATACTACAAAATGAGAATTACTTCTGTTCATGAATGGAAGAAGGCACTGTTTGGGAAAGTTGGTTTGTGTACTTCTTTTTATGAAGTACGCAGCAAATTCAGATCTCAAATCAAATAGGAGAGCTGTCTTTTTGGGTATGCTTAAGTAGTAGAAAAGGCTTTTCCAGCTGTGACTACTTAACATTTCTTCTGTACAGCAGGATTTTAAATATACCACTAATTATCATTGCTAATATATACTTTCATGCATACAAGCATAATTCTTTCAGGAGGATTATTTTGGTCAGATCTTGAAGTACTAGAGAGTACTCAGTAGTTAAAGCTGAAACCTGCTTTCCAAACTGAATTCAGTTTTGACACTTCAAAATCTTCTATATGGCACTTTTCATCTTCAAATTTGATATGCAAGATTTGTGGCCAGGCAATGTCTATTTGACCCTTAGGAAAGCTATTCAGAAAAGCCATTTCAATAATCTAGGGGGAACAATACATATGTGTTAATCAGTGATCTCTCCTATTAATGTCTTCCTCAAAAATGGCTTATTTCTAATGACCTGATAACAGCCTGGTGGACAGTTTAAAAAAGAAAGAAAAAAATCAAAACAAAACATAGTTTACTCCATTCTGAGTCAATTTCTTATTTGTGCAGGAGAAAAACAAAATAAGAAGAAAATAAGTACAACAGTATTTTCTGTAGAGATATCTATTTTGATGGAATACATATGGCTAAATCACCTCCTGTTTTTCAAATCACCAGTCTGTTTGTTCCTTATCAGATACTATCCTCACTGTCCTATTTATCATTAATATACAGTAATCTCTAGAAAAAATGTTTGTTTTCTTTTTCTTGACATGTGAGGCAGACTTCCAGAAAAGAGCTGCAGTACAGCTTTGAAAAAGCAATCTTTTTAAGGACTGATAAAACAGCAAATTAATAAAACAACCCCCTTCTCTTTGTTTTGTTTCCTCAGCAACTTCCAAAAAATCCTTCTCTCATCAATATTTTTCACATTTGTGATGCTGATGAATTCATGTGTGATAGTTACAAATTCCAGTCACAGCTGATACTGGCGATGTCTGTTTAGAAACAACAGAAAATTTGGTTTTATGCATATGATAAAAAGCACGAGAGATTGCCAGCACTGCATTAGCCAGGCAGCTTGCCCTCCTGCGGCGCCTTACTGAGACATTTCCAAGTGGATCTGCAGAAATTCCTCGGGCACAACTGTCAGTCACGGGGTCAGTCTGTGCGTAGTGGAAGCCCAACTCGGAGAGCAGAGGACACTTCAAAGTTACTAAAAGCTTTCTTCACACTTTCAGAAAAGTACTGCATGAAGCAGTTTATTCTTTCTATCTGTTATGTAAGACTAGGAGGTGGGGCTTTGTTTCAAACAGCTCTAGAGTTTTGTTGTTGTTGTAGATCTTTATTTAATGCATTTTGCATAAAGGGTGAAGTCTGTCAACTCAGACTGAAAAACCGAAAATTCAGAGCAGTAACTCCACATTCTTGTACTTTACAAGACAAATGTTTGACATACCCAGGATAAGGTTATTTTTAATAAAAAGGAGAAATATTTTACAGTTCATGAAAAAAGTTTATACATAAATATATATATACACTTATATATGCTGTCTCAAAGAAATAATAAAGAAGCTTTCAGACTTCTCCCAGCAGAACCCATAAGAATGACAGTCAGATGCTCTCTAGAACAGAGAGATTGTACTGAATAAGTGCAAAGTCTTTTAAAGGAGGATCTTTCTCACATGTCAGATTGCAACAATTCTTATTGTCACTGCTGGAACTTTGTTTGTTTTTATTAATAGGCTATCCAAGTAAGTAATTGTTATGTGAATAGATCCAAAATCAGGATCAATTTTTGTTGCTTGTAACTCTGTCTGGTAGAAGAAGAGTTTCTTTAAAGCTTTTATTTATTTTGGAGATGGCAGATGCTAATGCTGGAATGAGTCCACGGTTTTCCTCCTGCCACTACAACAATCTATGTGTTTGTACATAGTCACATCTCATTATGGTATGTGGTACCTACAAAAGTGAGCCACAAAGGAACATCAGATAGACTACAACTTTAAAACTCAAGATTTCAAAAGCTTAAGCATTGAACTCTCTCTCTTGTAACTCCACTGACTGCAGTGGAATTGTGCCAAGGCTGTCTGACCCTATGTGATTTAATTGCAATACATTTTATGCTTGTTTTATTCATCCATTTCTTTGTCTGCAAGTCTGAAAGCAACCTGATCTGCAGGTGTGCTTTTCAGATTTTTATTGTCCCAACATTCTGGAATCACCATCTATGAGTAGGCAGGACTTTAATTATCCATAAATTAGAAAGACACATTTTTGCCATTCCCAATAAAAACTGCATCATCTAAGGTTCAAAAAGTTTCTTTACCATATCCAGCCACCTTGGATTTGGTTATGCTTTGCAGAGTAAGAGAAAGGATTAATACGGCCTACAAAAAGATGCATAAGTAGTGTTTCCCCTTTCCCCCAACTCAGACCCTACGAGTCTTGCACTCCCTCATAATGCTAGGGACTTTAAAAATAGTAACATTTTCTTTTGCTTAGCCTACATAAATGGGAACAGGAGTTTGATCACTACCTACAACATTTAGTGATTGCAAAGTTAGAGTCTTAAAGAAAAAAAAAAGAAAATAGAAAACCAAAGCCCATACACGTTCGGGTTCAGTTACTTCAATGTTGGGGCAAAAGGGAGGAGATTTATTACAGACAGCTTTACGGTTTCAGGGCAAGGCCTTGACACCCTCATTATACATCAGACATTAGCTATAGTGAGATCTCTGGGTATTGCCTGGGCATAGCTGCAAATTAATATAGGAGCAGCACTGCATGCAGCAGAAGAGTGGAATGAGATGGATGCACTGGCAGCACAGAAAACAGTTCTGGAGCTCAAAACCCCTTCCAGCCTCCCGCACCCATTCACTGCCTGAATCTGTGGGGGGGGAAAAAATTGCCCTACTCCCTAAAAAGAAATTTTGTTAGCTCAATATTCACATATTGAAGGCAAGTATCCGATAGAGGGAAACCACTAAATGCAAATTTCTGATGGCTCAGTTTTCACTGAAGTAGAATTAACTCAGGGGCAAAGTGGTGAACTATGAGGGCTGAAGAAGGAACACAAATGAATCTTCTGGCCCTGCTGTCAAGAACTTCATCACTGGGGCCAGGCAGTGCCACACAGGGGCATGGCCACCTTCCCTTACAGATGTTCAATGCGACAAAAGGAATATTAGTGACCCTCAGGAAAGGACCCTCCATGGAAGTATTTGTGGGTTTTTTCTCTTCGTATTTGTCTTCTCCTTTTCTTTCTTCTTGGATTATCAGTCACTTTCATTTGGAAAGCCCCATTCCAACAGCTTCCTTTCTTGGAGGAATCCTCTGAATTGTTTTTATCAGGTAGGCAGAGGGGATCAAATTTTCAGTCCATATTAATCAGCATGGCATTATGTGTTTCAGGGGAACTACACTAATTTATACCAGCTGTCCCTCTTATCCTCAGGGACCCAAGACATAATTCAATAATCCAGGCTAACCACATTACAATTACAGCCCTTAGTTACTACTGTATAAAATGACTACTGGGGAAAAAAATTCAAAGCATCTCTAAAACTCCCTGAAGACAAAAAAGAACAATAAAATGCATTCCTTATTTATCTCTCTTCACAAACCTAGAACTTCATTCTGCTTCCAAAGAGGTCTTGAGAGAGGACAAAATAGGATTTACCACTGTTACCACTGCATCTTATTTCCAATGTGTATAGCATGTGCAGCATATTTAACATTTATAGCACTTTCTGCCAAAATGCTATTAATCTCAGTAGAAAATTGGATTAGAAAGCTTTGAATCACTCTAGAAGTTATCATTTACTACAGATGTGTTTGCAGATGCAAAAGACTTACAGAAGGAATTGTATTTTCTGCTACATCCTCTGAAGATGAAATTATGTCTCTATTCAATTTCATTACAGTTGTTTATTAGATTGGAACAAAGTCATGAAAGCCTATATATTAGCTATCATACTGTATAGATATATGCATCCATCCATATATATGTGCTTATCTGCATATCTGCATGTACGACATGCAGAGACACAGTTCTGCAAATTTACCTACACCCTCTTGCATATATACACAGCATATGGGATAAAGGCAAATTTTAATATTAATTCTCTGCAGTACTAACCAAAGTGGCTCAGCCTGACAGTTGTGGGCCAGATACCAGTTTTGAGCCCCCCCTTTCAAAAGATTTGAATACAGACTGGTAGAAGATATCTGATTGTTGATACATATTTCTGGCATTGCTAATCCATGCCTCCCTTTAAGCAGAGATATAGTGACTTACTGCTTCAAGTGCCTTTGGAAGAACATAGTACAGTGCTCGGCTGTTAAGGAAATGGTGAATGACAAATCACCCTCTTTCAAGGTCATAAAAGAAAAGGCGGGGAATCGGATGGTGTTGGAAGACTGCATAACGTAACTAAGCAATGCAGTACTAAGTTATTAAGTTCAGTGCATGATGACAGGAAGAGATTCTTTGTAAATAATCAGCTTACATTTCTTGACATTTACACTTTCTTAATATATTTAATTCCCTCCTAAAATAAAGTGAAACATAAAAAAATTTCTAATATTTTCCTCAGCTGTAACTGTTTTGTGCATCAAAGAGCTTTAGAGAAAAACAAAATGGATAGCATTCCATGTAAAGTACAACCAAGTGAATGTCTCCTAGACTGTAGCAGTATTCTCAAAAGACACAGCTAGGTGCAGAAAAAAAGGAAAACATCGGTTTAGATTGACATGAAAAACTCTTTAGAACTCTACCTCGATACCCCTTTGAAACTTTCAGTTTAAAACCCTTTGTCCTACAGACCCTGGTAAAGTCCTTGCTGACTTTTTTATAAGTCCCCTTTTATATATTGAAAGGCTGCAGTAAGATCTCCCTGGAGCCTTCTTCTCCAGGCAACCCTCTCAGTCTTTCTTCACAGGAAAGATGTTCCAGCCCTCTGATCATTTTCGTTACTGTCTTCTGGACCCACTCTAAGAGTTCCAGGTCTCTCTTGAGCTGAGAGCCCCAGAGCTGGATGCAGTTTACTCACACCATCTGCAACTTTCATTAATGACAGACAATAATTTCACTTATCATATTGCTTCTTTTTTCAGTAAAACAAAAGGGATCTACCAACATGGTTTCTCTATGTAGCATCCAAATCTATTTTAATAACAATATTGAATGTGGGCCACAATGTGACAGATTATTGAAGCCATCTTCTGACATAAACTTCATAGTCAAATCCTAAGTGTAATGGAGTGACATGGACATTACCACCAGCTCTATTACATTGCACTGTGCCAATAGTGGCAATACACTTATGAAAACTGTCCAGCCCACTAGAAAATTCCACTGAACCCTGTCAATTACTACATACATATTTTACTTTTTTTTCCCCCAGGTTTCGAAGTGTGGGTTTAAAAATTGAAACAACTATTTTAATAAACTTTTAATGGAATAAATCCTACAAATAGTAACTTTTTAACTTACATTAGTTCTTGTACATCTGCTAGTACCAGCATAAAAAGCCTTGAGAATAAACTAACTGCAATACTCCACAGAGTCTGATTTAGCAGAGTAATGGAGACATACTTATTGCAATAAGAGTTAGCATAGACTTAAAAGGAACAGCTTCTACAGTGGCAGAAAATACAAAAGGAAAACAAATGTGGTTACAGTATGGAAGTGCCACAGAAAATTACTTGGTAGGCTCTGATTGAGGAAAGCTGGCTATCTCCAGATGAGCATTTGTAAGCTTTTAATTCAGTAATGTGTTTGTGAAGTCATTACAAATTATCTACCATCATGAGAGACATATTAGACATGAACAAATGTAGAATTATTAAGAATAGCTATAAAAAGGATGCCATTTGTTTCAAATGCTTTCCCACAATTATATTGGCAATTATGTATGCTGACCTAAAATGACCTACTGGTTCGTGGCCTAACTTTTCTCTACGTTCCCATTCTTACAATAAATTCTTTCCCTACTTCACATGGAGTGTGATTTTACAAAACTAGAATGTGAAAATGTTTCTAGTTCTGAAGAGTGAAAACCTATTTAACAGTCATATATATTAATTTACTTGGAAATGAAAAAGTGTTCTAGCAAGAATATTTTATACAGTCATCATGACTGACACACATGCTTGTCTCCTTCCTTGGTTTTATTAAATATCCTTTCAGATTCTGTCTTTTTATGTAGATTTATTCCAGGAGAAGCAAGCCAAAAGCAAGTACACTATAAAATGCTGACAAATTAAGCTCTAAATTTCAGGAAATGGTTATTTTACCAGATTCCAGAAATACTTTTCTCTATGCTAACTGCACAACAGGTCAAAACAGTGTCAGTACATATGCCCACACTTCAAGCACCTGAGGCTGATTGGAACAATCCAATACAGTCCTGTACAAAGATGCAAACTTCAGATTTGCAGCATAAAAACTCAGGAAGTATTTGGTAATTTACCACAAGCATACAAATTATGACAAGAATTGTGACAAAGAATTAGCATACCAAACACAGTATCTTCTTACCTAAAATATACTGTAAAAAAGGCAAGACCTACACCACCATTTATATGTTCCTACAATACTTAAAGTGTGTAGTGTTAATTTTTTCCCTATAAAACTGTCCTCAGACACTTACTTTAGCTTCACTCCATGCACACATCATTATTCCCTGATCTTTTAGAGTCACAGGCATATTGATTAAGACCACTTTCATTTAAGAAAGTTTACTTCCTTAGGTCTCTCTAGGAGACTTCTCCAGATGGCTGTTCTGAACTGGTTTTATACTTATGTGGTGATCTGCCTCAGTGTGATCCTGTGTCTGTGCTGACTCTCAAGGGAAATTGAGGAGACAAGTCTCCTTAAAATTAGCCTTTATATATATCCACCCCATCAGTACACACCAATTTTCACAAAGAAGGGTTACATGCTGTAAGTTTATACCCATGTTTCCAACACTAATTTTCCCATCTTAACCAGTTCACAAAACTTCATTTGATATTTTAAAAATGCATCATAATTATCTTAATATAAACTAAAAGCATTCTATAGATGCAATATAAACAATTTTTTAAAGTGATTACTTCTAGGAAAATCTAGTTCAATGCTCAGCAAAGAACTGACTGTTCTTGACACAGTTAAAAAACACACAAACTGATTAAAAATATTACCTACTGATTCTTTGCCTAAGGCTCAGCAACAATGTTTTTCAGTTCAGTATCTTCAAGCTTGAACTGGTAGAAAGAGCCACTTCAGTAATGTTGAAATATGCAAAGTAAAAATTGTTAAACTCTAACAAGACAATAAGTGAAGGATACAAAATTAAAATGAAAAGAAATAAAAATAGACTCAGCCTGACAAAGCCTGGAGGTATACATAACTGTAAATGGACAGAACAAGGAATTGGTGTGTATCAGTCCACCTAATAGATGAGATACCAAAAGTGGCATGAAAAAATAAGAACTCTCATTCAGAATATTAAAATCCTCTTCCAGTGATGTCCTTTGAAAAGCACCTAAAATTCTTTTATCCTTGTCAGCTTGTAAATGAAAAGTCTTAGAAGTCCAAGATGCAGAAAGATAGATGCTGAAAGAGAAACATCTGAATCTCTAAAGACAAATAATTAATTCTCCATGTGGATTAGATGCAGGAAGTATATGAGAAAAAAATCTACCAAAGAAAAAGCAATTAAAGAAAACACAAACTTCTCTAAAAATCAAACCTGTTTCATTAAAATGCAGGATGCTGTAGAACTGCCTCCTCTTTTCTATTAAGATGACATGTTACAATTAAAACATTTGGGACATGTCTAAACTGCATCAAACATAATAGAACTTTGACCATGACAGCATAATGCAAATGATTATATCTCATTAAAATCTGTCATTCTTACAAGTACGCTGAAGAATGACAAACTGAAATCTAGCTGTAGCATCAAAGGTTGATTCAAGACATCTGAAGACCTCATTCAAAGATAGTTGCTTGAAGCATTTATTGATAATATGTAATGCAGAATGACTATCAGCGGGGCCAAATCTGAGACTGCACAAAGCTACTCTTGTTTAACTGGAGGAAACCAAAAAACTTCAAAGTAACAGCCAGAACTAAGCAAACTAAGCATGAGCAGCAGATAAAATACAATAGAAATCAAACCTTTTGAGTTGAACTATTCATGGGCCTTATGAGAAACTTCACCAACTCTGTGTTCAGGAAGGTGGCTTGTTATTGTTATGTCCCAAGGGAACTCTTGCATGGATAATCTTACCCAAAGTGTTTATATCAGGGTGCCTAAAGACAGTGACAGTATGAAACTTCAGTGACCAGACATACAAATGAACCCCGAGGCATTCGTAACCTGTGTGGGTTCTCCTGCGTCTGTCTAGGATGAAGTCACACTCCTGCAAGGATACTAATAATGACATTCATTTTTGTTTATATTTTGGAGACTCATATGCCTTTCTTCAAAGTGACTGAAGCTGGCCTTAGGACCCAAAAGTTATTGAGGAGACCACAAAATCCTGTATGAAACATGATTACCTAAGACTGTTTCTTTAAGAAACCAAACGGTGCTGTTGTGAAAAAGAAAACAGAAATCAAGCCATAATTTTCAGGGAGCATCTGGACAATGCTCTAAGTAATATGGTTTAGTTTTAGGTAGTACTGCAAGGAACAGGGCTTTTGGTTTGATGATCTTTATGGTTCTCTGCCATCTCAAGATGTTTTATGATTCTATGATTTTAAGTACTGCATTCTGACCATCCCTTCCCTAGCACTCTTCCCAGTGATTGCAAGGTAAAATAACGTGTGCAAGGTAAGTGTTTAAAAAATGTACTTTCTCTAGAGTTGAATAGACATGAAAGGACATGATAAAAGTACAAATGAATTCTAGGAGGGAGTAGCAAGACCAGGATATTTTTTCCCCTCTCTATTAACAGAATGCTAAAGTACATTTTCAAAGGAATTGAATAGCTTTATATTGAAACCTAAGGTTTGCCTTCAGAACTCCCTGTCATGAGTTGTAACTATAGCTGAAGCTATTGTGATTTAAAAAAAAAAGATCTAGCATTTCAAAGATAGCAAAACTATGTGCCTTACAAAAAAAAAATCCAAAGAAACAGCATATGGAAAGAGACAAATAGCTAATATAAAAAGCATAAACCAGCTTCTAAATGTCAGAAGGACAAATTTTAGCAGGACTATACTGTCAAAAAGCAAAGACTCACTATTCCTAAAATGTGTCGATGTGCCAAAATGCCAAGATTCATCTTGAGGCTCCCAGCAAATATATGCTGCCTTATACTTACTACATTTTCTACAGTGGTGACAGGGATTCTTTTAAAGCACCATATTTTTAAGACAGGGCAATTGTTTCAACAAAGGCGGTCATAAACTGCACCTTCCAGTGGACACTGTTTCCCAAGAAACCGCAAAGCACAAACAGCAGCACACAACATGCACACTCACTTTACTAGTCACAGGGAGCATACCTATCACTGTTACACTCTTCTTTAAAGTCTCTACAATTTCCTCCTTAATCATTCTGAATACTCAAGCACAGCACAGTTTTAGAATCAGCCCAGCCCTCTGTTTTGACATAGTAATGAATATCTAAAAGCTGCTTTAACCAAGAGATCAGAATACTTCTGAAAAACTGTGTTTCTCAACACATTTCTCTGACTGCAGGAGACACAATTACAAGTCTCCCTTAATCACATCACAAGGCACTAAGGAAAGCTTGTATGTCTGTCCTTAATCACACCTCAGTGAAGCGCAGTCTGAACTAGAAGTACCCCTAAGTAGCAAATCTTCCTCACACAGCTGAAAGAAACCATGGGGTTTTTTTTCAAATTTGGGAGAAGGAATCCTTGCAGGCTGAACAGAAAAACTAAGGCTTTTTTGCTCTTCTGCTATCTCCAAACTGCTTCTTCTGTGACCAACAATCGACCTTGCGCTAAATGCTGGCATCTGCCTGGTACCTGCCCTCTGGTGTCACTGACACCTCCAGTTGGCAGCACGTGGCCACTGCTAAGGGAGCAAGCATGGTAGGGTAGCCATGTCCCTGGCTTCAGTGCCGTGACACATCATAGGCTTATGTATTTCTGTGTGCACACATGTGATCTCGTGTTATATTACAGTACTTCCATGCTATTACATGGCTATGTATTTCATGACTATGAAGACTCCACAAATGACAGCATTGTAAGCTTTAAAAGAGCTTATTAGATGTCTGGTTGACATATAATGGATGAAATATAGTAATTAAATTAAAAATGAAATCAAAGTAAGGAAGATATTTGAACTTATCTAGCCATTTAAGCCCTTGCAAATGACTATCAAATGGAAGTCCATTTTTATTTCTAAGGCATAATCTATGAAGTACTCTGGGCTGGGGACCTGTGCTCTCTATGAATCACTGCCAGTAGTTCCAGAAATGAATTGGTTACACAAATTCATGCCAAAACCCTGTAGAATTCTGTTGCATCTCTACTAAGCATCTAAGTTAATCTTCTGCTTCTCTTGGAAAAAAGGTAACACACAAGGTTTTTTCTGGTATGACTTGAACATCTAGTGCAAATCAGAACATAGCACTCGATCAAAGGATAAACCATTCAATTAAGAACAGGTCTTTCTCAACCTTAGCATCTTGTGGAGCAGAAGGTTTCTTTCTCCTGGGGGTCCTCAAGAGCTGTTTATCAAGAGGGAGATTTAGATGCAAAATTTAGATCTTTCATGTGGAAGACTGCATCAAGGAGAAGTGAGTTTGGACTGAAAAAGTGTGGGTGCTGTTTATGTTGAGAGCCTAAACAAATATTTTCTTTAGGCTGCTGCACAGAGTCTGAAGACAAAATAGCTAGGCAGTGGAGAAGCATAACTTAAGTGGAAGTGTTACGTCTCAGCTATGAAGTTTTTAAGGGCAGCTGGCAAGTAAGATAGATTTGATGAACTTTCACGAGGAAAACACATTTTCAGCATCTTGTTAAATGTAATTTGAAACAAGATGTGTGACTTTTTCTGGCACAGCAATTCCTCTCATTTCCCACCAAATGGTTCTTGTCAAATTAGGCTGCTTGGAGTTATAGGCAAGGAACATTTCTCTCATTTTCTCTTCCTTGGGGAATCTAGCACAATGTGCAACAACCAAAACATAGGCATCAGTTTATGATATGGATCCTATTTTGCCTACAATAGCCTCTCTGAAAAGCTACCATCATTTCTGTATTGAGGAGTGCTCTCTGTGAAGAATGAATTTTACTCTCTAGCTTCCTATTATCACAGAAAGTTTTATGCCACACTGCCAATATTCATATTTTCCACTGTTCAGATTTTTTTTTCCACAAAGGATAGAAATGTAAATATTGAAAAATTTTCTCTATTTTGTGCAAACAAAACCAATGAAGAACACTGATGGACTGCATGAAGGGGGAAGAAAAGCATACTTAAAAATGGCACTTACACTTCTTTCCTAAACAATTAAAAGAGATTGTTTTTTCTCTAGAATATTAATAAAAGTTTGAAGTTTTAGAAATGCATGACGTGGGGATAAATAAGTCTATTACAGATTTCTAACGTGTAACCCATGCATCATTTTTCAGAAGGAAATGTAAATTAAATTGAAATAACAGTGTTGTACTTACTGTAGCTAATTCATCAAATTTTCCAAAAAGCTCATTCAGCAGCTTTACCAGCTCTTGGGCAGTACACTGTGATGCCAGACTTGTGAACCCCACAATGTCTGCAAACAAAATGCTGTAAAGAAGGAAAAAGACACACATAAATCAGTAGAGAAAATGTCTTCACATTCTCGTTACTGTCTTTCATAGCACGAATGTGACCCGAAGCACAAACTCCAGTAAGTCCTGAAACATTACCAACAAAGTGCTAGTTGGAAAAAAAATGGCAAAGATTCAGAAAAATAAGCATTAGTCTGGTGCTGTCAGCTGTTGTAGAGAACTCTCAGATGCTTTCAATAGCTACACACTTACCTGGCAGACGAGGCAAAGCACCTCATTCATAGGGTCCCCAGTGCGTACTCTAGGAGCATGGTGGACAATTTATTCACTTTGCAGCTGGGATCTCCTCAGCTGAATTGGTTTCAGAGACAGTTTTGCACTGCTAGAGTTCCACAGCCAAACAGATAAACCTGGCATGAGGTTTACTATGTACCGAAAGACAGGGGTTAACAACTTGTGTGCAGTAGCTCTGTGATGTGGTCTTACAGTAGCTCCCTGTGAGGAGCTGGAATCCACAATGTCAAGCCAGTATTCTCTGCACTGTGCTGCCTGGCTCAGGTAAGTGTCCAGCTTTCGTCAGTATTAGCAAGGTTTTAATGTCCAACAGTTTAATCTGCTTTAACAATCCCTACTAGTCAGTGTTGATCAAGGGAGATAATTGAAATAAGCACACCACCACACATCACCATTGTGATTGAGGGAATAAAAATTCTTGTGGAAATCATGAAACTCAAGAGAGTGTGGTGCTGTGATCCTTTCAACTCTTTAGATTCCTTCTGTTGGTAGAAGTGCAGGATCAGCTGCAAGAACCCACTGCATTTATCTCCAACACCCAGACCAGAAATGTCAAATAATTTACGAAAGCGCTAATAAACTGTCCCATGATATACGGCCTAGGTATACTTGACATAGTGTAAAACTTAGTTTGCAAACTGTAAGTTGAATTAAACATTAGGTACTCCCATTCATCTCAACAAAGCATCACTCTTTAGATAAAAAACAATACTAGAAAAGCAGGCCTAATAAGCCTACTCTTTTCCATTCTCAACACTCCTAACATGTTACAAAAAATGGCAAATACAACTCCTATAGTTACTCTTTCTGTGACTTAAAATCTCCATTGCTCCTTTAACACCTTCTGCTCACAGATAATAATCACAATAACCACTTGTTGATACAGCTGCACATGGATTAATACTGCCTTTCTTCTTCCACATTCCCACAGCAAGGCTAAAAGTTTACTCTCCAGTCTTACTGCTCTTACTCTCATCTAATAAAAAAGGTGTAAAACTATTTGGGTTTTTAGGTTTTATTTGTGTAATAGTATTTTAGATTTAATTTTTTTTAAATGTATTGACACCAAGAGTGTAGCTTAAATGCTTCCCACTGAAAATGCGGCCGGTTTTTATATAGTCAGCTTCTACATCTGATAGGAAAATTACCTTATTTTTGACAGAAAGCTGCCCATTTTTTCATTAATAATATTTTATACACAAATAACTTGGTTTAGTTAACAATAAAACAAAATAATCTTAAAATAATTATGTCCCATTTTTAAATATGCATAATCTGAAGAATGGGATTATGCAACTGCAAAAGTCAACAACTTTACAAATAAATTCCTTCAGATGAGTTTAGTTTGCTATAGAACATTTCTTGTTACAATGTGCCTGTCCCTCTGATCTTATGACACTTCCTTCTTTCTTCAGAAATTAACTGTGATTTCTGAAAATATTACTTTTTTAAAAAAAGACTGTAGACAGTTCTTTCAAGTAAAGTGTTACAAGGAATTACATCTACAGTTACCAATGAAGGGTTCCTGCTAAATACTACACAAAGAAAACATATATAAATAAATAAAACATAAACTAAACTAAAATTGACATAAATTTTGTATGACTGCATTCCCCACAGACTACTGCAACAAAGCATATATGATAGATAATGTGTAAATACAGATTTGTAAGCATTTAAAAGCCGTGTTTTTCTTTTGACTGTTCATTTCCCTCCGTATTTACTAATGACACAGACAGGGAGTTAGTGCACCGAGGTGGGCCTGTGTGTGCCCGATGAAGTTCAACAAGGCCACGTGCAATGTCCTGCACTTGGGTTGGGACAATCCCGAACATGGATACCAGTTGAGGGATTAATAGATAAAGACCAGCACTGAGAAGGAGGGCTTGGGGGTATTGGTGGATGAAGTATTGGACATGTGTCAGCACTGTATGCTTGCAGCCCAAAAAGCCAGATGTGTGGTCCTACAAAAAGGAAGTGTGGTCAGCAGGTGGACGGAGGTAATTCTCTTCCTCTCATGAGACCCCACCCGGATTTTCAGCACAGGAAAAACATGGACTTGTTAGAGTGTGGTTGCTCAGACTGGAAAAGAGAGGGCTCCAGGGAGACCTTGTAGCAGCCTTTCAGAGCCTAAAGGAGGTCTACAACAGATCTGGAGATGGACTTTTTATCAGGGATAGGACTGATAGGACAAGCAGGAATGGTTTTAAACTAAAACTGGGTAGATTTAGATTAGATGCAAGAAAGAAGTTCTTTACTACGAGAGTGGAACAGGTTTCACAGAGAAGCTGTGGATACCTCATCTCTGGAAATATTCAAGCTCAGGCTGGTCAGGCTTTTGAGCAACCTTATGTAGTTAAAGATGAACCTGACCCAGACACAGAGACTGGACTAGATGTTCTTTAAAGGCTCCGTCCAACTCAAACCATTGTATGATTTCACGATTCTTATATTTAATGGAAGCTTCCTAAGGACTTGTTTTTAAAGCTACCTCGACTATTTGGTTTGAAATGCGAATAGCAATTTCTAACTTGTTCTGGTATAAAACTTTTGAACAAAAGCAAAGCAGCAGTACAGTGAGCAAGTCCAGGAAAGGAAACATTATAAACAGCCATTTCTTTCCCCTGCCACAAAGAGCCAAGCTGGTTCAGCACTGGCATACGAGTTACATACATCATTATCTCATACTCCTTGACCATCTGAAGCATTTCTGTGTTCACAAGCCCAGACTTAATCACTCCAGGACCTTCTGTATTCCTCTTTTCTCCCCCTGTGATTCCTGCAGGCAGGCATAGCCAGCACCTGCACAGTGACCGCAGCACAGCAGAAGCAGCTGCACCTGATAGAACTCAGTGCAGAAAGCCTGTGGCTTGGTTTAAGACATTTAAGCTGCTTCCCAAGTGTGAGTATTGACAGAGCAATCCTTTTCTATGTCACTCTATGGGGCATTCAGAAGGAGAAATCATGCCAAGTCACACAAGAGATTTGACAGCTCGTAGGTAGTAAATGTTCACTTTTAAGAGTACTCATTCCTGTGTTTTGTGCACTTGAATAGTCCTGCTGTTTTCAATGGAGCCACTTGTATAAACAAGTGCTCTGCAAAATAAGGAAGGGTTGTATGCCCTGTTTTTTATTTCCATTTGGGCCATTTGTTTAATTAAAGTACAACTTACAGTAAAAATGGTATTTTAATGGTGCGTGGTACCACAGAAAGGAACCTGTAGGACTCTTTTTGCCTCAAAGGTCAAACATAAGGAAAGTTTATTAATAATTTTGTGTATGACTCACTTCAATGTTTAAGAAAAAAGTGGTGTCTTAAATTAAAGAGGGCTGTTAAAAATAAAAACAAAGGGAGGGTGTGTTTTTTACATAATAATCATTTTCGAAAACTAGTTCACTGCGAAGTCTTGCAAGTTCAGAAAGACTACATACAAAAGTCTGTTCACAGTCATCATGATCCCAGCTTTTTAAATGGTGGGATGGGTAAGTTAAATTAAAAAATTATTTAAGTTCTGATGGTTTCTGAAAGACAGAACAGACCAGAAATATTTGCACATAAATATCTGCAGATTGTGTTCTGGCTTCACACTGAGTCTCAAGAACCTCTAAAATGCCACAAGGAATCTTTTTATTGGTAGCTTTGAATCAGGCAGTGTGTTTCCTAAAATTAGTATCTCTTCTTACAAAGCATCCAGTTCTATTTCACACTTGTAAAAATAAGGCTAAATGAAACTTCTGTGTTCAGTGTTCACTTTCTTTTTATCCCTTCAACATTGTTTGAGTCACAGAATGAAGCAAGAAGTTGTGTGTTAATATAGCAAGTCAGCCATATCCTTATCCATCCATGTGTTGAAACAGTTTCATGAATATCTAATGTCCATTCCAAAAGAGACAAACAACAAAATGTGTTGAGGTTTCTATACAGGGCATATATTTGAGCTGAAACTCAGTTTGAAATTTTCTTAATTGAATTATGGCTCTGTGGAGAGATTCAGTCAGGACTAGTGAGTTTTTACAATAGCCACTGTACCTACATATGTGATCTGTAAATTCCTCAGCCCTGTAAGAATAAGGAAAGAAGGAAATATGAATCTTAAATTTCTGAACCAAATCTTAGAAAAAGCATGCCTCTTTCATGTAACAAACCATATTTCTGAGCACCACAGAAGAGTTGGTCTGTTGGGTAGCCTTTACGTGTAACTTGACATCTGGTTCTCATATCTTTCATGGTGTCCTTGTCCAGGACTACCCCAGTAAAATAACACTTGTACTGTGTTGAAACAGCCTGAGGACTGTATACAGACTATTTCCTTCTGATAAGGCACAGATATTATATTAGTTGTAATTATTTTAGTTTCCTGATTGCTGAGTTTATTGTCCTCACTGGGCTAATGCTATATTGGATGTGTATTTGCGTATCTTGTTTTGCATATTGCATTTGCATTAGGTTATTTGTCTACATTTAAAACACATGCCCTCATTTCTTACTGCACAGCAATTCTGTTCAAAAACTTTACAAGGTAGCAGATGTACTACACATCTGAGAAGAGCTGATCAAAGCATTACACGCTCCCCTCCAGAGGCACAGCCAGTTGCAAGCAGTCATTCAACAACTACTGGGTAGTTGATAAAATATTCACCAACTAATTGATAAAGCAGGGCTGTTGCCATGGTTGTCTGAAATATGCCAGTACTTTTTCCCAGTCCATCATTCACTTCTTACATATGCATCTCCACTGTAATGTATCTGCCTGTGTTTTTCTGGGAAGAGGTAAAGAAGGTAGAAGTATGAATGTCTTATTTTTCACATGTAAGATTAAATATTCTTTGTCTTTTTTTCAGGCATCTATTTAGAATACTGAAACAGATGCTTTCTGTTACTTACAAGAGTATTTTTTTGCTGTTGGGAGTTTTATTGCTTTGGTTTCTTCAACAGATAAGGAATGGAAAAATCATGCAGTTTACTAATTGCATGCCTGCCTCCTTCAGACTATCTTTTCTGAAGAATAATGCTCTGATACTTCCAGGTATTTGTGGGGAGAAAAAGAAAGCATTGCAAGAGGAAAAGTAAAAGTGCATCTCATTTTCTATTTTCCACTGTGTAGCTTTGGAGTTTAAAAAGTCTGGAATATAGAATTACAGAGGGGCTTTTTGTTGTTTTTTTTTAATAGCAGCACTTTATAGAACACTTGATGTGAAGAGGACAAGTCACAAGAATACAGGAATGATCTCTCAGGTTTACCTGTTATAGCACTGAACTGCCACTACCCAGAAGGAAAAAAATTGTTTTCATCTCCTTAAGAAAGTAAAGCAAACACTTATTATTGGCACTGACCACCAGCAGCCCTGCCAAAGGCTAGGCTGTTCTTCACACTGGTGTCAGGGTGGCACCTGCTGGGAGTTCTCCTTCATCCTTCAGATCTACAGTCACAAAACTTCCGGGGTGAAACTCTGGCCTACTGGACCTGCTTGCCACAGACTGCTGGGTATTTACTGGACACTATTTCACCCCATATATCGAAGGGGTTTTTTATTATTATTATTAGTATTAGTATTAGTATTAGTATTAGTATTAGTATTAGTATTAGTATTATTAGTGAGTAGTTGCATTGCTGAAATAAAAGGCAATCCAGTTTCTTGTAAGTATAGATGGTGAAGGGAGGTCTCCTGTTTTCAGTTCTCGTCCCTGAGGATCTTACCTGTGACATTAAAATGACCCCATCTTACTTGGGCTTCATTTGCCCCAAAAGTACCTTCTTAATGTCAGAGAATGAATTCACTTCTCCAGACAGGATGTCTGGATTCAAAACCTTTTATGAACTCCACATTGAAGCAGTGAATAAGCCACAGAAACATGTCATGTAGGAAAAAAGACTACTCCTGAGGTTACGTTTCAAACAGATCTTAGCAAAAGAGAGGACTCAGAAGCACTATAATCAGCTGCAAAGCAGCGCTGTTTAAGATGACTATACACACTGTAATGAATGCAGAGACTTGTGACACATACAAGATATAAATATACTAATCATGATATAATTATCATTGTCTTGCCTTGACCCTGAATATAAGGGCAACCAACAATAGTATACATGTATTTCATAGCACCCTGAGAGCATAATTTTTAGACACGATTTTTATAAGTATATTAAGGAATGTGCTCACCAAAGGGTCAAAGTAGAAGACACTCAAGCACCAAAACATGGCATACCTGAGACTTTATTAGCACAACTGATTGCAAATACACAGACAGGGTACCATTCAAAGATGGAAGATTGGCAAGAAGAAAAAAAAAATACAAATGATGTTGGTGGGGGGTGCAACAGGTTAAAACCACGTGACATAAACAAGGAAAAGTGAAGGAGTAAGACAGCTCACTTAGATTTTGAATGTGTCCTTTAGGAGCTCTCAAGTCAGACTTTGACAATTGAGAACCATCAGATACTGTAAACAACATTGTCAGCTTTGCAGCATCAGCTCTGGGGTTGTGTGCACTTAGAACCAACTTTAAACCGATTGTTAAAGACCAAGAGTTTTGTATGCAAAGTGATGACATTAACATTATGCAAGATTTAACCATTAGCATCAAGTGAACTACTAACTTTTTATTCAGTAACGTTTAATTTTACAGCATAAAACTGACCTAATTGGGCAGTCTTCCGGACACTCCCATCACAGACATCTCTGATTCCCTTAGTGACAGAAATGCTTTTAGTTGCAACAACTTAGTCACTAGGAAGTGGTCCTTGCAAATATTAAAGCCAGCTCAATGGGAGGTAGACTAAACCTTGAGAGAAGAAACTTAGCAGTGGATGAGGGAGAGAAGGATGTGCTGAAGTTTACTCCTTTGCTACATGAGTACACCATGCAAATCAAGGCAGCTCTGTGGCATCACTTACTAACACTACAGCTTGTTTAGTGAAAGAGTGACACCAACTGAACTTTGATATGGAAGCAAGGCACTTGGCAGTAGTGTGATAAAACACAGACAAGGCCTTTAAGGAATTTGTTTCTGGAGGCAAAGAAGAATAGCAAACGAGAATACACTTTAAGGACAAGCAATATAAATGACAGCACTTGCACATAGTCAACTATGGAAAAAGAGCAAGAAGTAGAACAGAGCCTTAGTCAATAATTTCTGAGGGGTAACGCTCATGTGATATAGACAAATACACATTTCTTCAAGTTTACATCACACTTTCTTTTTGTGTTTCTGTGCTATTACTCAGGAAAATCTATTACTTTAGAAGTAATTTATCTTACTATCAGAAAAATATAAATGTGTTAAAACTACCATTCAGAATAAATACTCCCATTCAGCCAAAACATAATACAGTACAAAACCACTGGCTAGTCATTTGGAAAAAGTTGTCAGTCTCCCACCCCTACTATTCTAAGACATTTATTGATTCAGGATTATCTCCTGAGAAGACTATTAAGTCTTCCTAGTGTACCCATTCTTCCACTCTGTATAAATGATAAATCTTTACTACACTGCTTGTTTTTTTTCTCTGAACCCTGAATGCAATTATACATCACTGTCCTTGTACTAAATACTCTCTTCTTTAGTTTATTTCATAGGCTGCATCAATCCTACCTAACATTGTCATGCCTTTGAATGTAAATCTTGTGGAAAATCCTTTCAGGAGGCTTCAGGAAGTCTTCCTTCATCTCCATTGCAACATTCCTGGGCAAAAGGCTCATCAAGAGACGTTCCTAAAAGAAAACATAAACAACATCAGTTTTTTGGTATAGTGTGTGACCATTTTTCAAAAGTTTTAAACTAGCAAACTGGGCAATCTTCTCTTAATCTGTTTCCTAAAAATGTCTGCTGCATAAATAATATGAACCATTTATCTCAAACTCCTGCAAACTGTGTGGGTGTCTTTTTTTGTCTTCTGCACTAAAAAAAAAAACCAAACCAAACCAACAAAACAAAACAAAACAAAAACCATGCACAGAAAAAGCCAACTTCAAGAGCATATAATTGTCTATATTTTTCACTAACATCACAGTTCTAATAATAACAACTTACTTTATTCTTAGTAGCATTTATCTGTCTGGGAAAGACTTCCCAAGATCATTTGCTATCCTTTTGTGTGTCCTAATTCTTCCTGGATATAATGAAAGTGTTACATTACAAGGACTATGACAGCTGGTTATTAAGCAGTGAGAGTAGATGATGGATTTATCCACTGTCAAATTCAGTGGAACAGTAAGCACAGTTTTAATGGCATCTTAGCCAGTGTGGCAATGTCTAATGAACTGCATCAGTACAAAACCCTGGCTAAAGAAGCCTTCTTGCTATACTCACTGAGAAATTTTTAGCATGGGTCACTGACCTGCATGAAAAGGGTCTCTAATGTTATGGATCTTGTCAGTATTGACTACAAAGGCCCATGTAGTTTTTCCACATATTCTGGCCCATTCACAGGTACCATCTCGAAAATCTGCAGCTGCTGTTCTTAGGTATTGTAAGGTGTCCTTGGATACCTACTCAAGTTGTGTTTTCACCCAGAAAATGCTTGCCATTTAAAATGCATTTCCAAGTTTATCCATCAGACCTGCTAGTTTCAGCCATGGCAACAGTCTGAATGAATTCACATTACCACATCCAACCTGATCCAGGAATCTCAGGTTCCAGACAATGAGGGGTGAAGCTAGAGCAAGGAAGATTGGTGTAAGAGGTCAGGAAATAATTAAGCAAACTGGATAGGTTTAAGTCCATGGTCCCTGACAGGACACATCCACAAGCACTGAGTGAGCTGTCAGATGTCACTGTAATGCCAGTCTTGATAGTCAAACATGGTGACTGGGAGAAGAGATGCAAGACTGGAGAAAGAAAGTGTCACTTCTCTAGCCAAGATGGGCAAGAAGGACAACACAGAGAACTGCAGGCCAGTCAGTTTCACCTTGGGTCCTGGAAAGTGATGAAGCATCTCATCCTGCAAACCAGTGTGGTTAGACCAGATGACTTCCAGAGTGCCCTTCCTGCCTCAACTATTCTGTGATTCTGTTATCTGATGATCGAGACAATACCCGTACAAGAGGGGAATTTGGACTGATGGTTAAATTCTCTGGTGCTTAAGATGGCAGAAAGTGATGCTGGAATTTTATAAGTACTGGTCTGGATAAGAAATTAGCTATGTCTGATAAGGACTAAATGTTCTCTGTAGCTTCTCTTTCAGTGAACATATTAAACAAGATCTTTGCCATTTTGCTGAAATGGATTAGTAAATTCCAAAACTGTTATGGAGAGAGTGAGTTTTAGACTTCTGTTTCCTAGAAAGCCAGACTTAACCAGAAAAACAAGTTAAGACTGACAGACTCTTCCGGAGATCAGTGCTAACTGAACTGTTCTCCTATGGCCTGCAAACACAATTACAATACGTGAATAAAAAGCTCACAGATAATGTCTGTGGTGCATGGCAAATAACACAGAATCCAGGGAAGTAATAAGAATCATTACTGTGAAGGCAGCGTTGGAGAGCTGTAGGATGCAGCACCTGACAGCATTGAAATGTGCAGATATCAGATATATTAAGGGAGGCTACTAAAATAATGATTCCTATAGACATTAGGTTGACTATAACAAGACCTGAAGGGAGCATATGAAAATCCTCTATCAAATTGTGATGGCTTGCTTTTTTTCATTAGAGATGGGAAAAAAAAAAAAAAAAAGGATTACTGATGAAGAATTGCACAGTCTATGTAAAGAGGTTTGGCAGCTTCAGACTCAGCAAGTGAGGAAAGACTCAATTATGGCTTTCTCAAAGGGCAGCCACTGCTGACCTTTAAGACCAAGAAGGGAAGCAGTATCATGACTGTAAGGATTTGTCTCTGAAGGGGAGACTAGAAAATACAAGAAAAAACCCTGCAATGCAAAGTATCAAAACACTAAAAAAAAATGTAAGACACCATCCACTTCTCTAGAAAGAATATAAGAAAAGTCTCGTCTATTTACGGCAAAATCTCATCTGTCGAGCAAAGCGGTATTGCCCTTCAGGACAGCCTAAGGAATGCTTAAGGACTCAGAGATTTGGAGCAGCAAGAGGGAATTCATGCACACAAAATATAGCTGTTGGAAGGTTTGGGAAAGGGCTCTGACTGGATCTATTCAGCAAGACCTACAATTTTTGTCCAGTTTTTTCATTTGTTCCTGTATGGCTGATCTGATTATAAAAATAATCTGGAAACCAGGCTAAAAGGAAAACTAGGTGTGTAGGCTACATAGTGCATTGAATGGGGAATGGAACAAGTGACAAAACTAATGGAAGACCACTTACATTTACGGTGACATTCATGCTTGAGTGGTTGTTGCCTCTAACAGGGGTGGGTGATGACAGGAAAAAATAGAAAGAGTAACACAGGGAGCACCAATCAATTAGCAACAACTTTTACCAAATTAAAACAACACTCATGTTGCAAACCTTCTAACTGGTAACAAATTATTTTGTATTGAGGTAGCCTCAACATGTGATATATTCCTCAACACAAGGCCTAGTAGAAACAAAATGTTTCCACATTTTATTCTTTCTCACTGATCTACAGTGTTGTTTAGGATTATTACAGCTGTTTTCTACATAGAACATTAAATTTTGTCCATACAATCAACTTACACTATTTTAGGAATCTGTACACTCTTCTCCTGCTGTAAATCTTCACTCATCATTAAAATGGTCTAAAGTGAAATCACATGCTGAAAAAAAAGATTCTTTTCAGAGACTGTAATTGCCAGTCAATGATTTTGCATTCCCTGCAGAAATCTCACTAAGAAAAGAAAATGACAGATGAAGACCTAGATCTCCTTCATTCACAATGTTTTACATTGCCAGTCTTGTTCTGGGATTTCGAATGCCAAACTAGGCTGCCTCAGCCAACTGTATCATCCTCATTAATAATGATTTCTGCATTACTAATGAAGACTTAGCTATTTTTGAAAAGGACACTCAATTTAGAAAAACATTCAAATTTTTTTCTCCCATAGCAATGCAGCATCACTAGAAATTAGAGGAGGAACAAATATTCATGCTGACCCCATGGCAAGTCAAAATGTGCACACCAAACCAATTAGGAATTGCTCAGTGTTACCTTGGCCCTATTCAACAACTAGTACCATTATGCACATGACAAAGAAGGAAAATATGCCAAGGCAGTGAAATGGATAGGAAGAAGTGTTTCCCATTGTTAATGGACAAAAAGACCCTATATTACTACTTGGAACATCCTCAACCCTATTTACAAGATCCTGCACTGCAACTTTCATTCCGGGTTGGACCCAAAGAAAAGCTTTAATAGTTATTCAAGACTTGACTAGACAAAGCCACAGCTGACCACACCCGGTGTTGCTGGCAGTCCTGCTTTGAGGGAGTGGTTGGGCTCCATGATCCCCTGAGGTCCGCTTTGACCACTGTGTACCAAAGGAGACAGCAGCACAAGGACCAGGAGAGGAGGGTGCCTGAAGCCTCCTGGGGAGGCCTGAAGCCATCTTGCTACCTCACCAGACACGAGTGGGGCTTCTAAAATGGAAGAGGAGCTCAAGGCTCAGCACCCTCTAGCAGTTGTATGATTTCTCATTTCTGAGAAGGGAGAGGAAAGAAGCAAGCAGAGACTATTGAAGAAAAAAACCCCCATCATCTGCATGCTCTATTCTGCCCCAACACTCTCTTCAGCTTTCTCCAGTTTGGAGGTTTCTCACAACAACTCCCTCTTCTACCCCCTTCCCTGACCTGGACAGCCTCTTCCAGCATCCCAGCTCTGCTTTTATGTGAGTCCCCAGTGCAAGTTCCTAATACATTTCTCATGCCTGCCTCCAAATGAAGATGCCCATCCCCTTCCCATTTTGTAAATCATACTCTTTTCTCATTTTACAGCTCATTCCAAACACTTATAACTTACTCAAAGTCCTTTGAAATTTTCACCTTGATTTAGAATAATTTCATGCAGTTCACCAAACAAAATAATGCAGTTATTCCCATTGTATGAAATGATTCATTTTGACATCTGTATGGGAAATGACTGTGACACATTTTCAAATTCCTTCAGCAGGCTGTAAATCATTTCATGAATCCACACTCCCATCATCAGAAAAGAAGGCTCAAAAGCACATAAATATCTTAAATGTTCCTAGCCAGCATCTTCTTTCTTTCCAGTTGCCCAGTGTGCAGCTGAAAGACTCCTCACAAATTTCTACCCAAAAACTGGATACACTTACTGTGCTTCCTCATGCTAAGTTGTACTCCTGTAGTTTATCATGTGAGATATAAAGAAAACAAAGTGGAAATGTTATTTATAGCCAGAGTAGACTACTTTATCAAAGGAAACAGTTGGCATTTTCTCTGAGATAAGCAACCAAGCTCAGAAAAGCAACCAAGAGAACTGCAGCATTGCCTCAGAGCTGCAGGCTCTTGTGTTTCTCTGGTTCCTTGAATCTCACTGTTCATTGTCCTGTCATCCTACTGTACATGCACATCTGCTGGAATTCATTTTGAGAATGAAGCTACAGTCTGGAAGGGCCATGTAGAAAACTGTACTGCTTTGCACAATTTTGAATCCCATGAGAACAGGGCTGTAATGGATACAGCTCCATCTCTTTCAGCCAGCTTCATTAAATTCCTCCTGAACTGCTCCTTCCAGCCAGCATGCTGGCATTGCCTTCACCCATCAGGGAGCCTGGGCCATACACCTGGATGGCAGAGAGCTCTGTCTTGTGGAACTTGCTCTAAATGGGACTTGGAGGTTCCCAGTCTAATGCTGGGGAAAGCAATAGGTCTGGATGGCACTCCAGATCCCGGTCCTTTTTCAACCTCTCTAGCACTGAATCACGTTATTCAGGATAGACTTCATGCCCAGGTTACCTTTTTTTTTTTTGCATTTTCATAGGGACTTCAGGAAGGAAGAAAGTAAAAAAAATAAACACGAGACAAAACCAGGTTTGACATATTTGTTTCTTGGCTGATAAAACATGAGTATTTTTGTTTGTTATAGTAACAGCAATGATAGCAAACAGGAAAACGAGCTCACAAAAGAAAGGAGATTTTGATAATCTACTCTACAAATTTTTTTTACAATATGGAACATGAAATCTAACCCAAAAATTTTTGCACTCTATAACAGATCTTCTTTTGTTATTGCTATACTTCAATTTAAAATGCCACCATATTTGAAAACAAATTTTTCTCCCTAGAGAAGACAAGCATCATACATGCATTTAAAACACTAATAAGACTGTTTCAGAGTCAACTCATCTATATAATTTTGAGATTCAGTTTCTAGTTAGTCAGCAGGGACTCCAAAGTACATCCTGAATATTACCACCTGCTGTCTAATAATACCATGATACCATGCTCAGTTTTGTACAATTTTAAAAGCCTTATCTTAGTGGGTTCACAATATCTGTCACCCTTATATTACATTGCACAGCCATTTTAATTCCCTTTGAGGAAACACAAAAAAAAGGAGAGAAAAGAAGCCAATGCAATGCTTGGAAGAATTATTCTGTGTACCACTATTAGGAGTCATTTATAGCTCTTGGAAGGTGGAAAACAAAGGCAGCAGATTTTGTCAGTGACTTATTGCAAATTCAGCTATGCTATGCCCTTTCTTCCAACTAAGTACATGTAATAGCACTGTGAAAGATGGTGATCTTCCAGAAGCCACAAGGTGGCAATGTTTCAGAACAGTCCTGAGATTTCTTGGAAAATTCTATTAATCAGCAAGTCATTACTACAATGATAGCCATGAAAGACCATCCATAAAAGAGCAGATACCTAATGCACATTTTTTGAGTAGTAGGAGACTGGCTAACAACACAGTTATGGTAGATGATCAGTACACTCTGTATGAACTGCAAGACGCATTCAGTCTGAATACACCTATACCAGACCACTGTGACATCTTTCTATGGTTAAGTGATTATTTTTGTTTAAATAAAGGAAAGAAAGGATGTATCAATAGAATAGTGTTTAATGAGGCATTGATAGTTTCCACATGGAACACTGTTAGTTACAATGGAGATGGTGAGGCCTTGGTAAAGAATTAGGAGAGCGTGAAGTCTTGGCTAAAACAGAAGTCAGTGGGCTGCATGACATGCAGAAGCATTGGGATGGAGAGTGGGCATAAAGAGACCATAAAACCACTCAAATGTATAAAGGTCACAAGACAGCATTCAAGAAGTAGCATGATAAGAATGAGAAAAACTCAGTAGCACACTGTACTTTTTAGGTACCATTCAGAAAAACACATGAGCTAAATAATTGTCAGGTACTGAAATGGTTCATGCCTTAAACATTGTTATGAAGGAGTTTTACCCATTATAGCAAAAACTGTATAAAGAAGATACAACCACAGAAGCCCACCCCTCCTTGAAGATGCCTGACTGGAGTTTTGGACTGTGAGTTAAGCTGCCCAGATAAGATAAAGGGGACACTATTGTTCAAGCATCTCAGGCTGAGGGAGAAGAATGCATCCACAAGAAAGCCCAACCCAGCAGCTGCGCTGAGAATCACCTCTGGCTGAGTTTGGGGTGGGGGAGACCACAACCCATGGAGGCCAGGTTTACACAGACTCCCCCTGCAACACAGGGTGGGGGGAAGAGGTTTTGGGTGCATGGCACAACTTCTGGTCAGAGGCACTGAACACCCATCCTCCCTTATACAAACCAGCCCAGCTGCGAACCCCCAACCCCACAGGCCACATCCTGTGGAAGCTGAGGGGGTGTCATAATCCATCAAAGACCCCCTGACGTGCTCCCCAGACTTATTCCTGAGGCCTTTCACCATGTGATGCAAAGTGATGCAACAGACACAAAGTCTGCCACAAGAGACTGTGTCAAACTGCGACCCCCGCCCCCCCGGGGAGGTACCTGGGCATTCCCACCTGGCCTGAGCCTATATTAACACACTGGATTCTATGCTTTTTGGGGGACCCTCACCACCAAGAAGACCAGCTGGAGAGGATCAACGGGATGAGGGTGGGATCCTTGGAGTGGGGATATTTCCTTTATTCTCTGTCACTCTCTGTCCCCCCAACTCCTTTCTATTTCTTTCTCTTCCTTTCTGTTTCTCTCTCATACTTACTATCAAAAAAAATCCATACTTTTGACTTTGGCATATGGTCTCGTTTGCAGCTTAATTCAGGCAGAGACACTTCTAATAATTTTAAAACTGGACTGTAACAATAATGTTGGAAACCTCTACATGTAAAAAAACCCCAGATACCCTCTGATCACAGAATGTCTATGGAATATGTATGTGACACTATCCTAAAAAGGCAAGTGTGATTCCTGAAAGGACTAGAAGATTAATAGTAGGCTGAGATCAGCTCCACAAATCTTGTTCAAATAGGAACAAGAGCTGAGAAAAGTTACGAGAATAAACAAGAAAACTGAAAGCATAAAAAGCATAACCTATCTTTGTAGTTATTCTCATATTTATTAAATCAGAGTGCTCTAGAAATACATCGGTAAAGATTAATCATCGGAAAGGCTAGCTGACGGTTAATACCAGATATAAACTGGCAATGAATAAATCATGCAGCACCCAAACTACTGTTAGTCTTTTTACTTTCATCTTTTATCTTTAATATTCACTCCCTCTGAAACCTCACTGGTAATATCCAATGTGTCCACAAAACTATTACAGAAATTGGACAGGAAAAAGATTATACTCATTTCAGTTAATAGAAATCTTCCTACTGAAAGTGAACATGAGTGAGAAGAAGCTAAATTCTCACAACCAAACTATATGCCTTTATAGTTAAGGCATATTTATTTGCCTCAGTTTAGTGAAGGCAAGTAGCCATACAGATATAATCAGACCATTCTCTAGAGCAGATAACTTGAAAATTTCCTTATGCTTGGCAGGAAAGAAGGAAGAACATTTCTGCAGTATGTTGCCAGGGACAGGTATTTCTCAACTCCAGCAGTGTTAGCTTAATAAATATCTTTGTTTCTATCATGCTTCAGTAGGATTTTAATAAGTAAGTTCTTTAGGGTATATCAATGAAGATGAAACTTTGGCACAGAAGAACCACTGAACATACTTTTCTAAATCTTCCTATGTGGAAAGAAAACATTTTGCCCCTTGTCCTGCAGAGTCAGGAAGGCTAGTTTTCATCTTTCAGTGAAAAGATCCCTTCATGGTAGCACCAACTGTATGAATAGGTAGTTTAAGTTATATGTTAAAAAAAAAAAAAGACACACTTAAAGCACAAATTCAAAAAATATAATTTATTCATTAAAAGTATTTTCTGATTCAGATAAAGAGGGGTCTTAAAAATTATCACAAAGAGCACTAAGCATCTGCTAATGTAATGATCAGAGGGAACACAGAAGTGCTAATGCAATTCCTAGGCTGGCCTGCAGATGAGACATCTGTGAGCTCAGGTTTGCTAGAGGGTAAAGTCCCACACAGAGTCCTGTGTTCCATCATGAACAGGACTGGGTCAACAATCCTGTTACTGTATTTCTTCTTCTGAAATGTGAGGAAGATGGAGTCACAAGAAGCATCAGCTTTACCCCTTCCAGGCTAAATGGAAGAGCAGACAGATATTTACTGACTTACCCATGGTATATGGTTTCCTCTACAGCTACAAGTGCACGTCTTTCCAATCCACAGCCATGTCTGGTTTGTTCCACAGATGTAACAGTGAATATCTTGATTAGGCAAGGATGTATTCCTCAGGAAGAGAAAGTCAGAGAGCCCAGCCTTCAGCAAGACAGTCACATCCTCCTCTTCTGCCCTTATTAATGCTCTGGCCCCCAGCTAGTGGGATTTTTCTTGAAGAACATGCTACATGTTACAGCTCGAGTTGGTACTGGGACTGTGTCACTCTCTGATTTTCCTCCGGCCCATGAGTTATGGCATTCTCCTTCCCCACACTCCTTCTCCAAAACCCAGATATCTCCACCAACTCTACATAGATATGTGGTCTCCTCCAGCACCTGGCTGAGAAACAGAGCCAACACAGGGAAGCAGTAGGAGAAAGGCTGCTAACATCTTCAGCCTTCTTTTCCTGCTACTGGAGCCGGCACAATCTGCAGCTGAGTCCAGAATCAGTGGAACTTTGAGGACACAGTGCTGTGCTAGTACCAGTGCTTCACACCACGACTACTGTCTGATACAGCACACATTTATTTAGAGTTTGCGGTAGCAACTCAGTGACAGCACACGCTCTTTTTTAGTACAGGTCTTTGCAGGTGGCAGAACAAGCATGAACTCTTCAGTAAAGATAAGCTTTTTGATTGCTAGTGATAAGAACTGAGCCCACTAGTGGGTGTAAGCAGACTAAGGAACGAAAAAACCCCAGGAACCTGAAGTCAAAAAAAGTAATTTTAGAACCTAAGAAAGATATATTAAGTGGCAAACAGCATTTCCTTTTTCAAAGACCATAAATGCCTTTAGTATAGTAATAGGAAAGAAAATAATGGCACAAAACAGTAAAATGGAATAGATGTCTGAATCTCCAAAGACTAAGATATAAATATGGTTTGCTTTGAAAATCTAGATTTTTTCCAATTTAGATTAGAAAAATCTAAAAGCTTTTGGCCTTTGCCACTTGTCCTCATTTTGTCTCTTTACAGAGCAAGGAAGTGAGCCTAACCCACAGCAGAAAATCTCATTGCCTTCCAAAGTGGAAGAAAAAGGACCAATCTCTAATATGCTAAGGAAGCAATGAGTGTATTCACCCACTTAAAATAGCAAGTGTGATGCAGATTTAGTTCATTATTTCCTTGCCAGACTGGGAAATTCCTAATCAAATACGCCTGAAGGGGAGCTAAACTCCAAATAAAACAAGTTAATTGCTGCGGTGCTGTCCTGGTGGGCTAGCTCATGCAGACAAAGCACCGAGCAACTTTGCCTCACCACAGTGGAGGAGGTTGGAGGCTGAAGGAGAGTGCGAGGTCGGGCGAGATCCTGGGTGAGGCTCACATCCACCACCAATGCTAAAGGCGCAGAGGAAACTGGAGAAAAGCGAGGGACTCTTCTCAGGGGAGCAGGAACAGGTTTATTGAAGGTGAGGAGAAGGGCAGAGAAGGGCTGAGAAGAGCCCTGAACAGATTTGGGCAGTAGGTTTTATACAGAGGCACCTGGAGTGGAGCAAGCTTAAAACAACCAATGACAGAGTGTCTGGGGGGAGGTACAGAGGCGGGGAAACTGATGGAACAACGAATGAGAGGGAAGGTGGGTGTGGAGGGCAAACATGAGCCAACCATAAGGGATGAGGTAACCAGGAGGAGGGGAGTGCGGCGGCCCTTGCTGACATGCAGGGTGTCACGTCTTTCCCGCCTTAGCTAACGGCTTTTCCCGCCCAGCTTCCTCAGGGCAACCTTGTTGGGGCGAGCAGCCATTTTATGGTTCCTGGCCTTTGATGGAGTCAAACCACTGAACCCTGGGTTTGTCCAAGTCCAGAGCACCAGGGTGGACATCTAGGCGCACCACAACAGTTAACATTGAAGAGGTATGGGGAACAGAAACTTTGGAAAGAATTTAAATCACATGACAGACAGAAATTCATTTAGAATGGCAAACCTGACAAAAGTGCTACCTTAGATTGTATTTATTTTGCCAGTTAATGGGGTGTAGTCTAGCTCTATTCCTCCATAGACAGTTGACCAAAAGAAACAGGCAAAAAATCCACAAGAGCATGTGTGCCAGCGGCATATACTTTCATATATGGGAATGAAAGTAAAGTGCCCAGCTCAGTATCCTGTTCATGGAGATAATCTGTGCTTAAGTGGTAACATATCATTTGGCAAACTGCACATGTGGCAGTGCTAGCTGCTGTGACATGAAACACCTAGGTGACAAAACAGTTGGTCTGTGGTGGAACCACCACGTGTTTGAAGACTGGCACAGGAAAAGTGTGAAACTTGTGTAATGTGTTAGCTAATTTTTTGTTACAGTTAAGACTCTTCTAGAAGTGAAAACAGTTCTGTGAACATCAATAAAAATACATGTAAGAGAACTTTTCTAATGACATTTTAAAGCTTTCTATTAATTCCTGCTGCTGAGGGAAGAACATCAGGATTCACTCCTGAGGTTGCTTTACTTCACACTGTGGCATCCTACTAAAATGCATAATAACATTGCATTAATGTTCACACAGCACGGCTGTCACGGATATTACTCTAAATTTAGAAATAAGCTATAAGAAAGTGTTTTCAATTATTTGTCTTGCAATTTAACTTCAGAATCTGATGCACTATAGCCAGCGTGCCTAATTACGATAATTTGCTTTGGCAACTGTTATCCATGATGTTATCTGCTGAAAACTGTTATCTGCTTAAAGCTGTATGGTTGTGCATTTTTAATCATTTAATAAGGACAGGTTTGTGTGATCCTGTTCATCCCTCCTCCTCCATTCTCTCTAATTGAAAATACACAATGGAGGTAGGAAAAATAAACTGAAAAACTCAGAGTCAAAAACTAGCATATTTGATTGACAGTTGCTTGAAAGAGAACATATTATAATTTTTCTATTATTTATTTCAAAATTCCTCACAGCCAAAGTATTAACAGCTTTAGAATTATATAACCACTAATTTAAAGTTATCAATTTGTCACAGAATCATTTACGCTGGAAAAGACCTTTGAGATCATCAAGTCCAACCTCTGGCCAGACACCACCTTGTCAACTAGAGCATGGCACTGAGTGCCACGTCCAGCGTCCAGTTGATTTTTTTGAATGCCTCCAATGATGGCGACTCTGCCACCTCTCTGGGCAGCCCATTCCGATGCTTGACAACCCTTTCCATGAAGAAATTCTTCCTGATGTCCAACCTGAACCTCCCTGGGTACAGTTTGAGGCCATGTCCTCTCATCACTTGTTACCTGGGAGAAGAGACTGACCCCCACCTGGCTACACCAGGCCAGCTGTAGAGATCGGGGGATTCAGGCAGTTGTAGAGATCAATAAGGTCTCCCCTGAGCCTCCTTGTCTCCACACTAAACAACCCCAGCTCCCTCAACAGCTCCTCACAGGACTTACTCTCCAGACCCTTCCCCAGCTCTGCCCTTCTCTGGACACGCTCCAGCATCTCAATGTCTTTCTTGTAGAGGGGGGTCCAAAACTGAGCACAGGATTCAAGGTGTGGCCTCACCAGTGCCGAGTACATGGGGACAATCACTGCCCTGGTCCTGCTGGCCACACTACTGCTGATACAGGCCAGAATGCCATTGTCCTTTTTGGCCTCCTGGGCACACTCTGGCTCATGTTCAGCTGCTGAGCAGCAAGCCCAGGTCTTTTTCACCAGGCAGCTTTCCAACCACTCTCTCCCCAGTCTGTAGCACTGCAACGGCAGGTCCTGGCACTTGGCCTTGTTGAACCTTGATCCATCACTGCAGCCTGTCCAGATCCCCCTGCAGAGCCTTCCTATTCTCTAGCAGATCAATACTCCCACCCTAAAGTTTATCTACTCTACTCAAAGTAAGCCAGCATACATTACGTATAAGACCTTAACATGGGTGGCATGACTGTATGCATACATCTTTGAGAAAAAAAACAAACTGCAACAAACAACAGTCCAAGACATTTTCCTGCTTAGCCTGAATATGAGTGACTACACGTGTGCTGGAAAACCAAGTTCGTATGCCCTCTTTTTATCTTTATAAATCTATAACAAATCTTTATAGAGAGGTATTTAACTTTATAATTTTTGAAATCTTGTGACATAAAATGGAATGCCTGGTAAGCAATTTAATTGACATATTTAATTTGCTTTTTTTTTACACAGAGTTAATAGAGTTAATTTTCTTCACAGTGGTTAGTAGGGTGCTGTGTCTTGGATTTGTGCTCCAAACAGTGTTGATAACACAGGGATGTTTTAGTTATTGCTGATCAGAGTTTACTCAGAGCCAAGGGCTTTTCTGCCTCTCACAGCGTCCTGCCAGCGAGGAGGCTTTAGATGCACAAGAAGCTGGGAGGGGACACACCCAAGACACCTGACCGCAACTAACTGAAGGGATTTTCCATAACATGTGGTGTCATGCTCAACATATAAGCTGGTGGAAAAAAGGGGAAGGGGGGAAGATGATATTCAGAGTCATGGCATTTGTCTTTTCAAGTGACCATTATGTGTGATGAAACCCTGCTTTCCCAGGAATGGCTGAACACCAGCCTGCCAATTCGGAAGCACTGAATTAATTTCTTGTTTTGTTTTACTTGCATGCACAGCTTTTCCTTTAGCTATTAAAGCGACTTTATCTCAATCCATGAGTTTTCTCACCTTTGCTCTTTCCATTCTCTCTCTCCCACCACGGAGGGAGGGAGGGAGCAAGAGAGTGGCTATTTGGTGCTTTGTTGCTGCCTAGGGTTAAACCACAACATTTACTAACATCAAAAAGCTTTCAGGGGATTAAATAAAGTTAAACCAAACTGTTGTTTTGTTACAGTTATTTTGTTACATTTGTTGCAAGTAATGATCTGGCCTGTCCTTATGTGTGGATTTTTGTATGTTTTTATAGACTTTTCTTACATTTCATTTTGTAAAATAAAGGCATGTTAAAATATATGAACTTAATATGATTTACAACTGTGTGTTTTCATTGTATGTTACCCAATTTACTGTAGGTTTTCACACTTTGGAATTACAAGTCTACTAGCAAGGTACATCTCTCTCTTATCCTACAGCTGTGCAGCCCTACGTTGAGGTGTCCTCTTGTAACCACTCCCAAGAAAAACCTCATCTTGTGTTTAACAAAGAGTTCAGGATAGAAGAGTTGAACTACTCTTGGATGTGCCTGTTACTACTAGGGATTAAGGCCTGTAGGTTAAAAGGTTAGATTACAAGCCTCACTTTTACTTGGCCAAAGTCAGGTAAGAGGAGTCCTGGTGGTATGCCAAGCAGTGTAGCTTCTTGCACTAACTGCATTCAGATGAGATGTTTATTCTGCATAACAAGAGGGGCAATAGATCTGTAAAATTAAAACACATTTATTTTTTTGCTATACCTTTCCTTGCAGGGGATTACAAGCAACTCCTAATGAATTCAGGTTGAAGGTGAAGCCTTCCACCTGCAGGTTTTAATTTCAGCTTTATTATTTGCTCTGTGAAGGATAGACACATGCACAGTTATTGCAGGTGCTGGTCAGTAGAAAGCTTCTGGGCAATTATTGCTGTGTGGGAGAGAGAAATGTGCCTCCATGTCTCTTTTTACCTGAGAAAGGTGGAAGATGGACCAGGGATGCCACATAGCAGGATAAAGTTAGCCAACAGTTCATTTTTTTCTGTGTAAGTATCTAAGCAGCCAAAAGGGGCAAACAAAGCAGACAGCAAGACAAGTTCCAATCTCTGATGCTGCTGTTTAACTAAGAGGCACTGATGGTCAGCCTGCACAAGTGGGCCTGAAATCCAGTAGTTCAAACTGACAGCCTGAAACACTCTTTATTTCCTGTTTTTCCTGATCCTAGTAAAGAACAAATAGATTTTTGAAGATAGAATTTCTTGTGTAAGACTGTGATTTGATGACAGAATAGATACAATTTTAAACTGCCCTGTAATATAGAACATAGTGGTAATGTGGTACAGGCTCACCCTGTTAGCTAAAATTAGTCCACCTATGTTTTTCAAAGTTCATACCGGCTAGCTTTTGCAGAGGATCAGGTATCATCACACACCTCACACTTTGTGCTAAATCAGAATCACTTCCCTGCTGCACACTAGATAATTTGACAAGAACATGTTTTTGCATCCACACATGATCCAGGTGAAATTTTTGCTGCAGGGCTATTTGCTGATGCACTCAGCCAGTATGAATGGTTATGGAAACAAGGCCTGTGTTTTAATGATAAATGTCATATATTCTTCTGCACTGCAATGGAAAAAAAAAATGCAAGATTCTGAGAATAAAAAGTGTGGGAAACATAAGAAGCTGATGGGCATGTTGTCAGGCACTCTAGAAATTACTTCTGCCTGGGGCTGTGCAAATAACTAATTCCTTAGTTTAGTTGCTGAATTGAAAGGATAAAAACCTCAGCAAACTGTTATCTGTTACAAAAAAAAATCCAACATGATTTTCTTTATTCAAAGTTAATGTAATTTTTCCCCTTTCTTCATAAGTGCTTGAAATTAAACACAACAGACAAAACCACTGGAGGGTTTCTGTAGATGTCATCTTTTTTCTCAAAGGTACAGGAGGTAGTACACATATCCAAAATGTGTAATGTCTGGATTTAATTGTCTTAAAGGGGAATCTGAATGCAGCAGAGAATTTGAATGCAAGATACCCTAAGTAGTAGTTCAAAGTATTGTGCAGTGAGAGTCATGGTATCTTTTGTTGACACCTTTTCCATTTCTATGAATAGTTATTAATCAAATCTGACTCAGTGGTGACCCAGTTACTACATGCAACATTAAGGACATTGCCCTAAATTGCAGAAGACACTTGGAATGCAAACACATATGCATGCAGACATTTACACACACAATTCAGCATTGCATAAGACGAATTAGGCTAGCTGCACATGATCAGGTGATCATGTATGGAAGAACTGCAAGACCACCACCAAAATGCTAGTCTGTCTCCCAGAACCAGCGTTACTGCAGCAGCATGGTGTTGAACAATCCTTTCTCTCAGCAAATCTGATTAGTCTAGCTGGAGTGGCAGGCTTGTGGTCCTGAAGCTAGACACAAAGCTGGCTGCCTCAGCCCCATGCTTCCTAAATCCCAATCATTTTTAAGTGCTTCTTTCAGTTTCTTATATTAAATAAATATAAATTTCATGCATTGTAGTGAAGTACACAACTATTTCTTGAAATACAGGTGCCACCAATAAATACATTTCTCCAGTCCCAATGGTTTGAAAAACTAGATGTGATTTCACAATTAGTTTTTAAGGTAGCAAATCCCCCATTCTGGAGACTTTGCTATTTTCCAGTTGATTTTCCACCATCAATTCTAATTGTAAGGAAGTACAAAAGTTACATTTAGGAGGGAAGGAAGGATCTAAACAAGTGGCTTGGAAGATGGTCTCTATTTTGCAAACATATTTGTATGTACTTATGAAATTAAATAACCAGTGACGATATCTAAGGTGGTTTTGTGGGCTTTGAAGGTTTGCATGAAATCAAATGTTTTTCCGGCCTGCCTTATATGAAAGCAACAGGCATTTTTCACATCAACACGTGCTACATCAAGTGCATTTCACCAAAGTAAATTATATGCTTTACCCCCAAATTCAATGCATGAATATGCAAAGAAATATTCTTATTTTCAGGGCAAGGAATGGAGGGAATGTGATGAAGATTCTTAACAAGGTTGGCAAGACTGGGGTAGGATATAGATTGCATACATCAAGAGACCAAAGAGACTACAGGTCTTCAGCTTGGAAAGAGAGATGAGCAGGGTTATGAAAGTCTACAGTGCTGTGAGTGGCACGGAAGAGATTACTGTAGGATGATTACCCATGTCACAAAACAAGAGCTGGAAAGCACACAATCAATTCACCAGACAAAAAGTCTATGACAAATAAAAGGAATTTCTGTTTCACACAGTGCATAATTAGAATATTAATTAGTACACAGTTAGAGTGATGACCACAAAACTGTAGGGACAACAGAACTATACAGATGCTGAAAGAGACACTCGGAAAATAGGAGTCTACAGGTCTCTAAAGACAGTGGTCCAGTTGCTTTTCCAGTTAAGGTGGCCTCAGAAGAACAATGGTATCTCTCCCTTGGAGCATAGCTCCACTTCAGGAGCCACTATGCCTGGAACTAATACATGGTGAGCCCCATCTTCCTGATTCATATCCCCTCTTAGTGAGATGGCAATCAGTTCAATCAGCAGCAGACTCCTTCTTTTTCTATGCTGAATACATCCCCCATTCCCCATCCCTGCTTGCTCCTTTTGATGCCTCGGATTTTAACTTTTATATTTTTCAAATCCTGCATTGCTTAGTGTGTAACTCTGAAGTGTCTTGTAACCTGTTAGCTGGTATTCTCTCATGCTAGGTAGACATAACAAAGCCTCTCCAGGCTTGCTCTCCAAGGACACCCAGACTGTCCTAGGCCCGAAATGTGTAAACAAACATCTCGAGAAGGGGGGTAAGCTTGGAGAAATGACATTATTAGCTAAAGTTTTAACTGGCGAATTTATGCTGATATGCAAATGGACCAAACCTATAAAAGCATGAAGAACTCGTGACTTATCGACCATCTTGGGGTCCTTTTTTCTGGATGTAGCCTTTGGCTCCCCAGGGTGTACTTTTGAAGGCCTTTCAAATAAATACATACCTTTATTCCCTTATTCCTGTCTAGTCTCTGTTTTTAGGTGGCCTCTCAAGGCATCACTTTCTTTCTTACTTGGGGAGGGGTGAAGTACTGCCTGGGAGATCAGTTAGGATGTCTTAACACCAGGAGTCCTTCAGTGAGCTGGGTGACAATGCTTTTTTGCTGTATGGGCAAAGGATTAAGGAAGAGAACACAGAGAGATGGTGCAGTGGGAGTGAGGGGAAGTGCTCACATGCTCTGAATGACCACGAACAGAAAAAACACAGTTCAAGGGAACAGGAACGTCCTCACAATAATTATTTTTAGCTGTTTGGTCTGCAGAGGATGGCTTGCTCCTGAGATTTATAGATAACAAGAGAAGAAACTTATCTCAAGTGAATGATTATGATCATTTCCTCATTATCTAAAACTTATTTGGTTCTTGTTCTTCGCTTCTGGTGGAATTGCAGTCTAACATTCAGCAATGCAACAAATGGATGATGCCACCATCAAGGCCAGTTATGCATTGTGACCACAGAGAACAGATTAACAGGGTGAGCATTACACTGAATTTTAAAATAAACAGAATCTGTCTACTCCCCTTCTCCCCAGCAACACTTTCAAGCCTACCTGCATGAGTCCAAAAATGCAACAAAAGATATTTACTTTTGCTCATAAAAATAGTTTTATCAAAATTATCATGTTTGACTATTACTACAAATACATCCCATGGGGAGAATTCACAGAGGATTCACAGTAGGACACAGAGGAAGCAATCTCACTTACAGTTTCAGCTGTGGTATCTGTCTCACACAGTCAACACTTTAACTCCAGAAAGCTGTGTATGTTCAAAAGTCAAGAGCATATTCTTTCCTTTCCAGTTAGAGACTTGTACAGAAATATCCGGGAAAGGTTTTAGCATTTTGGATTACAATTCTCAGTGTTAAAGGGCTATGTTTTTTAGGGCAGAGCATTTGGATAAGACAAGAAGGTCTGATGGAAACACTCAGTCCCTTTTAACATGTAATATTGATACTTCAGAGAACAAAAATACAGGACTGATCACAAAAATTGAACTAGGTCATCAGCATTTCTTCTCCCAAAATGCTCTTGAGTGTTGCCAGCTGGAAACTCAGGGTATGTTATGCCACAGCAACTGCAGAATAATTTTGTAGCCTGTAATTGTGTCTTAATTCTCAATCTGGTTCTAGAGGTAAGTTAACACAGTGTGAGAGCAGCCACAGAAATTATTTTGGTGGTACTTCTGACAGCTAATGAGCATATTTCACTACTGCACTGAGTTTTATACTGTAATGCATAAAGTTAATTTCACAAATGTAGGAGAAAAGTTTATTCTCTTCCCTGACCTGTACACTGCATTGGAAAAACATTTGCAGGATTATCTAGGTATACTATCTACAATAATGGCATTTATGTGTAATGTTATTGCTTTTGTTGTGTTTTTATATGCATGGATAGTATATAAAATAAGACAGATTGCTAATGTGTTAACAAGAGAAACACAAAAATCAATTTTGTTTTCATGCTGGATCACAGAAGTTGTTTTTCAAAGGCACAAATGACAGGCTTGTTTAAATCCCATGTAAATTCACTTATCACATATTTATGCCTTTAAAAAAATCTTCAGTTTTGGATTAAAAAAGACCAGAATTAAATCTAAAGGCTTTGATCCAAATACCAGTTTTACACAGCCAGCAAGGATATGTAGTGTTCAAAGAGATGTCTACTTATTACAGAGTATGTTCACATCATAAAAACACATTCACTTAATTCATAACACAAAGTACTTAAGGACCTGCGTTACTCCACACATAGGAATAGCCTTGCTAGAGGAATTGTAAATGAGGGGAGGTAAAATTGTGTGAGATACACGAGCTTTGAGGACCCTGACATCTTGTTCGGCATAAGCAACCACCCTGCCACAGAGGTCAATCTAGGTATTCCAGTGTCACCCTCTATTATCACCTATACAGAGAGAAAAAGCTAGTTCAAACCTTACAGACAAACAGATCATAGCAGGTTTAAGCCTCAGATCTGTCAGTAACAACAGCAAGCTCCACAATATAGCACCTTTTTTGTGTTGTTTCCAAATATGCTTGGAAGGCTGATTGATAAAATTGTGGGAAATAAACAATCAAATAACTGAGGTGATTTTTGAGAAGAGATATTGATTGCTATCACAGTTATTCTTATTAGTTGTACAAAAATAAACATATACATTCTTGTTATCAATTATACTTTATGCAGTTTTCAGTGCAGCTCCTTGTGCCCAAAATGTTGACTTTTTTAATATGCGTCGTGAAGGCAAAAAGGTTATAGCGCACTCAGCCAGAAGAAAAGTATTTACAGTGCATCTAACGCCCACCCCAAAACATCCATGTAGGTAAATAACCACAGTCTTATATTACAGTAGTACGTTAGCTTTGACTCAGCCCTAAAATAGACCCCCTCTGGCACTGGAGCTGACAGTAGCTGTGGGGTCAGCCTGCACCTTCTCTGAGTGCTGCAGATGAAGAGTGAAGAGTGTGCATGCACTGGGGAGGAAGAGCTGAAATAAATGGGGGAAGGCAGCACTTCCTTCGCAATGGAAATGCACACATGCCCTAGTATACATCTGGAAACAATGTCCTAACCTGTGGTTCACACAACTACAGTCATCTCAGGAGAAACAGAGGAAAATAAATAAGGCTTAGAAACTGACCTGTTTTTCATTTTCATCCTCCAGTCTCAGCCTGTCCTCAATGCAGTTCCTGGCCTGAAGGAATGCCTTCCTCTGAGCCCTTTCTGTCAAAATCCTCACAAAGACCCCATACAAATTTACACTGACAAAGAGGATTGCATTGGCCACAAGCTGTAAGAAAGAAAGAAAAATAAATGAGTATTTTAAAATACAGATTTTTATTTTACATTTCTGCTCAGCAAAATACATATTTTTAAAAAAACTGTTTGAAAACTGTGCCTTGCTAGCCCTGTAACTGATACCCTCTCCTGCAGTGAAACAATTACAGCAGCTACCACAAATCTGGACAAGCAATATTGCATAACACAGAATTTTACATCTGCTGAAGTTAATTTCTTTTATGATGATCTTGTCATCTTCATTCACCATCATTTCTTTCATCAGCCCATTGGCAGATGTGTCCATCTAATAAGGAGAGCAATAGCATCAGTATTGGTACAAAATACCCTGAAAACAAAAACTGTTTTCCTATGCCTTTGTAAAGATATTATTGTCCCTTTTTTTACAAGGCAGAAGAAAGACACTGACAAACCTGTGACTGTATAAAAATGTGTGCCTAGGTACCCCAAGCTTTCATATTGTGCCGCTTGCACTTGGAAAATCTGCTTCTCTTCCCCTGTCTACTGTTAGCAACCATATTGTACTTTTTGAGAAATCATCCAATATATTGTTGATGCTATCTTGCAGCTGATCTCTCAGAAGGTGCTGAGTCCTTTCAAATGATGGCCCTCAGCACAAGCTAAGACCTACCACTATGCAATAATCAGCAACCATGAATTACTTTGGAACTACTTCTATAAACAGTTTTTATGAAGGACACAAAAATGACTCAACTGCCCTTCTGCGTTTTTAAAATGTTTTAACAATATATGATAAAGTTACTTAACTGGCACAAATAACCGAACAGTGGTTTGCACACAACCTCCCCATCTAAGACAATTCTGTCCAAGTTTTTACCACACCTCTGAAACATATCTTCAGATTGTAATTTCTGCAATGCAATGTGTACTTAGTAAAGAGGAAATAATACCTTTTTACCCAATGTATTTCCAGTCTCAGTATCATTATATAACGTAGAGCCTACCACAGCATTATGATAAGGATTCATGGGACTCACAAATTCCAAAAATTCAGAAATGAGCAGGCATTTAAATTGGCCGAGAGTGAGCATTATAAGAGTAAAGAAAGATATTACAGCAAGTAAAACAATTTATGTTAAGTTCCTATGCACCTAAAATAGTTCAAAAAGACCATATAATGGATTTTTGTTTCCTAATTCAAGGTAAACATTTCAAGGTAGTACATCTCTACTGTTGCATGATCTACTACTGTAAATTAGAGAGGAGACCATTTTTTTCGTTTGCACAGTATGAGTCAAAGTGTGCCAACAACATAATCAAATTTTAACAAAAATAAAGCTACTGACATTGTTGTAGAGAATGCTTCCTAACAGGACTAGGGTTGAAGGTTTTATGGGAAGCTAATATGGCAAACAAAGTTCCAAAATGGCATTCCTGATGTTTTTGGAGAGACTTTGGGAAACGTTTCACCCTGCAAAAATAGGAAGGAAATTTCTGATGTGTATTAGAATTTCTGATTCTAAAGGTAATATACATCCCACCTCTTGTGACCTCAGAATAGTGGGAATAATTGAAAGACTCAATCTGGGTCAGTTTTCCTGACCTTCATGGATTCTTAAGTCCTCTAACTTTTACCTTCATACCTGGTTGTTTTTAGTTAATAGGACATCAACAACAAATTCCCCGCAAACATTCTCACCAGCACAAAATCCAGAGATAACCTGTCACAATAAAAGGAGCTCTGCCTAGCATTATTGGTACTTTCCCGCTCAGTTATCAAAAAATAAACAATTACCTCACAAAGGCTAAAAGCAATGAAGAATGGTATTATAGCTTCCTCACGAGAGTGGCAAAATGCAGGTTCAGGTGCATTCAGATGAATTTCAACCTAACAATCTCATATACCACTTAGTTACATGCCACTTCTGATGATAATACAGATAGTAAAACTTTGAAGATGAAATGCAGTACATGAGCATATTATTTCATGATACAGGCTGAGCATAAACAGTCTGCAGTTCCTATGCTGCTTTATTTTGCTTGATCACAGAGAACTGTTTGAGGTGTATAAATTTTTTATCACAAGTTAACACCTACTAAAATGAAATGACTGTAGAAATTCCAGTGGAATCTTATTTTCAGAGACATGAATGTGGCCACACTCACTGTATCTCTGCATTTTATCATGCCGAAGTGTAGTGACAACAGTGTATTTTAAAGCTAATTCTTAAAGTGCGATGGAATAAAAATAGAAAGGATTTTTAAAGGTTGTATTCCAAGACAGTGAAGAGAGCCAACAGAATGAACAGAGCTGACAGTTACAGACAGTGCAACTGCTTGACTCTGTCCATACACAAAACAGCTGTTAATAACACAGGGTGAAAAACGATCTCTATGTGCTGATAGCAGAGTGGCTCAAGACATAAACAATTACCTCTACAGACAATTAAAAAAAGTCAACTCTGTTTCTGGATTTCAACTGGAAGCAGTAAAAGACCATATATTGTAACAATCTGCCAACTGTTCTGGGACTACCGTGATTTCACTCAAGCAACAGTGATCACCTGGACTAGGGGTAACCAGTAGGTGGGTTCCTGCTACTTTCAGGCTCAGCAGGGTAAGTCATTTTCCAGCACGCTTTGAACAGTTTAAGATAAAACAGAGGCTTAGCTGTCAGCTCTGGCCTGCAGGGAATCAGGAAAGTGATAAAGCAAGTAAAAGATTCATAGATTTCAAAATGTGAGAAAAGAAAGTAGGGCAGATTGTCTCCTGAGGTAAGAGTTCCTTTCCTCCACAACCCATTTCCACTTAATTACTATTTTTCCCCCAATTGCAACTAAATACTAGTCTTTCTCTCTAGGTTTCTCAAATGTGTGCCATTTTTCAGTCCTTTCATTTTAATACATACCTCTATATCTGCACACATACATACATGTACGTACATATACATACATACATACATATATATATATATATATTTCATACATTGTGTCCCATAATTCCAGGAGAGATTGTGAGACTTGCTGTTAAAACTAAGGAACACTGAAGAGGTACTAAGGCATTCAGATATATCTGAATATATCAAAGACTTTCATTTTAGGTCATTCCTACATTATTTACTATGCTACTGCTTAGTAGGAAAAAGAGTGCTCTTCAGGTTTCACCATCACCTTCTATTTATAAAACTACCAAAAAACCAATTTACTTGATGCAACACAAAATGATTTAAAGACAATTTTATGCTGAAAACTTTCAAACAATGTTACTCTTTCAATCCCTAATGAGATTACAGGTCAGCCAGAATAAAAAAAAAAATGGTATCAGGGTCATGAAAGCATGCTTCTAAATTTTTTTTAGTTTTTTATCACTGTCAGTGCATCTTGTATCATGCATTCTGCCTGTTTCAGCATTTCAGTATGAACATCCTGAGCTTTAAGATTCTCTAGTCCTTAGCAGGTCAGTGGGTGAATTCTGGCATGGTTACTTGTGTGAGGGTGTTACCAAAGGCAGATTTCCAACATAGCTAATCCTTGTGGGCTGCCCAGTCAGTGAAGAGGGGCTGGAACCTCCAGCAGGTATTTCAACCAAATGTCTGTCTCTCCTGTTTATTTCTCCATTGCATTTTTTGGGTCTCAGCTTACTTTTGGAAAGGAACTCAAACTGTGCAATACAGTAACACCCATCAAGGAGTGACCAAATAATTCTAGCAGCAGACATATGTAACATGCACATGCATACACAGAGCTTGAGGAGTTTAATTAAAGAACTCCTTTTTATTCCCCAGATTCATCTCCCTCTTCCTGAGTCTCCCACAGGATTAGTTGAGACACTCTTTGAAGAGTCTTTTGAAACTTTTTTCTCTATTCCAGATAGGATTTATTCTCTACTTCTTTTTCTTTCAAAGCAAGAGCACTCATGTGTGCATTCATGGGTGCACTTGCTCTTTCTCAAATAAATGGTGAAAAATTCTTCTACATATTATTATTTTCCTTTTGACAGGACTCTGCTTACTCAGCAGACTAATTCTGTTATCAGGTTAACAGTTGCATAATAGATGTTTCAAATTTAAAGCTGGTTGTCATTGGGGAGTAGCTTTCTGTTTGTACTACAAAATTGTCTCAGAAAAATGTGGCTATTTTGCAAAGGTGTAAGTGACTTCTGGATCACAGAAACCTTTTTTACAAAGTGATATTCATACAGATGGTTATTGAAGTGCCCAGCTGAAGTAGACTAAATGATAAACAATCATACATAACCATAGACTAAAGAATAAAGGAAGGAAACTTCAGGAGACTCCCTCAGAATTTCATTGTGCTTTCTAAAAGGTGGATTTGTATTGTGAGTAAGACTTCAATAGTTACCACTCCCAGAATTATAATTTAGTGGCTAGTATTGATGCCATGATGATTTTTTGCTTTTTCTTTTATACACCTTTTATATACTCTTTTATATAGCTTTTATGTATTCTTAGTGCTTTTAGCCTACATAGTTATAATTCTTTAAGCTTGATAACTCCCCTTAGACCCAATATTCCGTTAAGCCAAGAGACCAAACATTCTGGAAACCCCAGACACCGAGGTCCTCTCCAGAACACATTCTGTAAACAAAGATAGGCCCATCCAGGGGGAGGGTTCCTCAGATGGAGGTCTCACTCGAGTCTCTCATTGGGGAACCTTTGATAGATATGCTAATTTTTGCAAGGCATATAATGTATACACATCACATTGTGTGTGGCCATTTCTTCAGTGGGATTTCGGGGTGCGTTTTGATGTGCATTTCAGCACACCTAAGGATCGTTAAATAAATACTGAGGTAAAACCCTTTTTCCTTCTTAACTGTGTTCAGCTCTCTTAATTTTAAAACCAGGAAAAGGTGTCAGTATCAATATTCAATTTATTCTCAGAAGCATGAGTTCTCACGACAACACATGAAGTAGAGTGGAATATCTAGAAGATATGGCCAGCATTTCCATAGGAAAATTGAAATTTGCAGGAAAAGAAAAGATCAGTGCAATTCCTGTGTATCTTAATCCATAGATACCTGATGAGAGGTATGGTGGGTCCAAACTCTGGTTCCAGTTTTCTCCATTAATTGAATTTTACTGCAAGTCATTTCTGTGCCACTATTGTTGTTCCTGTTTGGATAATGTAACATTTACTCATCCTGTCAAAATACTTTGAGACACGGCAATGCAATAGATTACTTTAAAATACGAATGTCTATTGTGAGGGACCTCTTTAAAGAAGGAGTCATGGACAGCTTACAAAAATGAGTCAGTGCTTCTATCATTAAAACCCTTGGAGAGCAAGGCAAGACTGTCCTCTTTATGAAAATTGTTGGTAGTGTGAACATGAGCTTAAACAAATACAGTTTCTCCTGTTATGGAAAATATTACCATTAGAGCAGTGCTTTATTTACAGTGCTAGACTGTACAGAGGGGAATATGCACAACCAGCTCTTGATTCTGACACAGTTTTGTTAAGTTTAGTGACTCATTTAGTCAACTCACTTCGAAACATTTTCAGCATGCTTAATTATTAAATCTACTCCCTCTGATTGCTGAAGTAGTGTAACACAGGAAAGACAACTTCTCCTTTGTTCCTGACAGTGTCCCAAAAAGAACACCCTCCAGAGGAGGCAGCTAAACAATTTTTCTCCAAATAAACATATTCCCATTTTGAATAAACATCCCTCTATTATTTTTGTGAAATTTTGGTTCCAGCTGTCTTATATCACATGCTAAGGAAATGCTGTTCTGCTGTGCTATTCACCACGGTTTCTGTGTTCATTTGTAACCTCCTGAATATACAGCATACTCTAAAAGGAGATTACTGAGCAGTTATTTCAGTGATATGAGTGCAGATGTCACAGTTGAGGAAAAAACAGTAGCACTGGGATGTCTATAGCCATACAAGCTAAGAGAAATTTTTACAACATCTAGGATGCTAAGTCCACTAACCACAGCCAGTTTTTCTGAACTGCACAGGCACAATGTGAGATTGCAGAAATCCACTGTGTCTCTCCCTTTGTTTGCATACCTGTTTGACCAAAGTAAAAGACACAATTTATAAACATTGTTTAAAATACATGTCATACACCTTTGTAAAAAAATTCCCTCTACAAAAGCAGAGTCATTGAGAGCCATCAAACACCCCACTCTTAGAAATGTCACTTGTTCCATCTTTCTCCAAAGGATATGCCATTTTACCTGGGACGCATGGTCTGGAAGAAAAGTTAGTGCACCTCCCTCTCATGTTATAGACTGTTGTCTGTTTTTCTTGTCCAAAGCATTTACCTCTCAGATTAAGTAGCAGAGAATTATGATGGAATAGCAGAAGTAGAGCTGATTGAATCATAAATTTGGAATCCTAAACCTTATGTAGTAGTGAAACTTAAAAAAATTCTGATAAATGTAACTATGATTATGCAAGATACCAAATATTTCTTTTGATGAAGTCGCAGAGTGGCAGCTTTGTCTTCATCAATACCCTCACTCACATATGTGACATGAATCTATGACATTAATTTCAGGCTTCTATTTTTGAGATTCTCAACTTCTGTGCCTTTCTTGGGGAACATCTAAAAGGAACGCACAATTCTATCATTTATACCTCGCCCAGTATCAATAAATTAAATCTTTATTTTGATGTACCAAGACTTCTGGGTTTGGGTTTTTTTGGGTTTTTTTGGTTTTGTTTTTGTCTTCTTGTTGTTGTTGGTTGGTTGTTTGTTTCGGTTTTGATTTTGGTTTGGTTTTGTTTTGTTGTTTCCTTGTTAGAAAGACAGAAAGCTGCACTTATGCATAAGAACTTTTGTTCATTTCTGCTTTTTTTAATGAAGAAAGAGAGCTGATTTTTAGGGAATAGGAAAAATACCATACAAAGACAGGTAACCTACACTAGACCACTGATATATGAAATTTTAGAAAAAAGAAATAAAGGACTGGATGGAAAATGCAGGCTGAAATACCTTTAAGCATAACTTCTAAATCACTTCAAACCTTTCCAAATAATGAATGACTTCATAAAAGCTGTACTTCTGGGAAAAAAAGAAAAAAGAACAAAACACACTGCAATATTCTTTCATAAATGGTTGGTGAAATTGCAACAGTACTGTTTGAAAATTGCCAATGGTAAGCACTGGGCTGTTGCACTTCAGATATAAAAAAAAAATTAAGAAAATGGTATTATTTGTCTCCACCTAATGCCTGCTTTTTTCTATAATGTGTACCTACTGATACACATCTGTGTTATTGACAACATGTGTTGTCAATATGTGAACAATATTAATTATTTCTCTTGGTCTCATATTTGTATGCACAAGCCCAACAGATGTTAGTATCAACAATCTTTCCATATATCAAACTAGAACTTAAGATAGATAACTAGAGGTTACTTCTACATAAAGCAACAAACAAAAGCAACAAACTCCCTCCAAAGCCCACAGAAATGGGGCTATTCAGAAGAGAATATCTGAAGAATATTACCTGTGAAGGAAAAATAATTTCCCAGTCATCCATATTAATTTCTGGGTAAAAAGGAGAACTGGCTTTCCACAGTTTTTCAGTATATGAGAGGCTATGAACGCCTCTCAGAGAAGATACACAGATGTGAAACCTGAGCTGTAGCTTTCTCTTGCTCTTATTGTGTACTGCACTCCAGAGTTTGTAACAGGTTCACAGCACAACACAGACCCAACACAGTAATATGGTCTCAGTCGCTTCCATCTGTGGAAAGATGACACAATGAGCTACCCACAAAAATGTCAAAATATTCTTGCTAATGCCTTACATGTCACATCCCACATATTTCTTAGTTCTGAGAAGATATAGGCAAATGTTACTGACATGGTTTAGGAGTGGTATTCCCCAATTTAGTGCTCTCACCAAAACACTCCAAACCATGTGAAAACACTCCAAACCATGTGCAGCTCTCTCACTCACTCCCTCCTCCCCCTCCTCATCCTCCTGCAGCAGCTGGAGAGGAGAATTGGAGGCACAAAAGGCAAAGATCATTCGTGGAGATAAGAACAATTTACCAGAAACAGCAATGAAATAAGCAAGGTAACAGTGGCAATATCAATGACAGAGTGCACAGGAGAGGCAAATGATTCACACGCAATTGTTCACCACCAGCCATGCCCTGAGCATGGGGAGGGAGCCCTTCTCCTGCCCCTGACAATGATGGGAGGTGGTATAGGATAACCTCTGGGTCTGAGCCAAGCCTCCTTTGGCTACTGCAAACATTAACTCTCTTCTAGCTGGAACCAGGGGAGTTACTTATATTTCTTTCCTCATTTAGCTGTTGCATTCTTTTGCAGTGTATTTTAAGCCATCATAGAACAAATAAGCCCTCAGTTCTTCAGTATACTGGAAGTGTAATAGTATACACTTCTGTACACTGGGTAGTTTTCTATGGGTTTGGCTTTTTTGGACATTGCAATTGCTCCCAAGCATTATGAATAGCTGCTATCTCTCACAAAATACTTGGAATATATTGCCAAAGCCATTTCAAATATTTTCTATAGCAATTGTGGCCAATATTTTTATTTATTTATGCATGCTATTAACTTCACAGAGTCCAGGTTATCAGCCTCTGAAGCTTTTCTATATCAACCTGAATTCTGCAGCTTTCTCCCTTTCCTATCAATAAATATAATGCTGTGTTGTGCAATTAGAGCATAGTGCAGTAATCTATTGTCCAAAATTTATTTGCATTTGCTATATACAATACATGGTTCCTTTCCCCCACAAGAATTGATCTGAATATCTTTTTTTTTAAGCTGCAGTAACTAAATACACCAAGATTGTGGGGATATACAATCCAAGCTAGTTTGAAACCATAGTTGCTAGGTGACTGGACCTTCAGATCTTAAGTGCAATTTTTCTTCGAGTCCTATATGCATGGCTGAGAAACAGCATGTAGTGGTCTCAGTCTGGCACCTGGCTGCTGCAGACAGGAAGCATTTCTTATCTACAGTACAGCTCTTAGACTGCAGATGCAGAATGAGGCCATGCTTTCTGTTCAGCAAGGGCAGAAACATTTTCAGATTGCGCCTGTGACAACCCAAGGAGGAAGACTGCCCAATCCCAGTGGGACAGCCTCTTTCCCAGGCTTCCTGCCATGCACCCTTCGCAGCCCGTTGGGTGCCACAGTTGGAGTGAACTCACTGTTGCCTCATGCTGCTGTGGCATGATTTGGTTACACACATAAAATGTACTCCACGATGTCCCCCTTCCAGAGCCTGGCTTTCTTAAGAGTCACAGTCACGTGCTGAACTCCTGCACGTTCTGACAACTGGAACACGCTTCCAGGTTTCCACATAGGTGTTCTCAGTCAGTAGCTCTAGTTTAGTTGTCAAAGTGTTTTCTGTGAAAACTCCAAAGTGCTGTACAAAGTTTTGCCAATAAACAGGGCAGGGCAGAGGGCTATTCGGCCAGCCAGTGACTGGTGACAAAACGTGGGTTTTCCAAGTCTGAGCTCTGCTCTCCAGTGTTCAAGCTTGGACTTGTCAAGCCTAGGAACTGTGCTGCTGGGGATGAAATACTATCCGCAGGCTTACTCTTCATGCTGCTCAGCCACTGAACCCTCTATATGGTACTGAAATGGTGTTCTGTGCTGTACACAGGCTACTTCCAAAGAGGACTTGAATTTTACTCCTGGAAAGTTGGGTGCATAAATTCTAGGAAATGCAACACCAATCGCTAAAACTTCTAAGTGCCTTTTTTGAATTTAGCTTCATGGTACTTTTTCAAGCCATGGATACAATCAGGTTCCCAAGTCAGTGTGTGTCAGTCAGGTATAATCACAGACATACCGCAGATGAGAAAATAAACACAGATTAAACCCAAGCAGCTGTCCAAATATCACACTGTAATGAACTCATGGTTGGGAAATCATGCTGAAATGCATTACTTAAGATCCTATATAGCAAATTCAAGCGTTTTTTGGTGACCCAAGCAGTGTCAGGTACACATTTCTCATATGAAGTACAGAACTTCATATTTATTTCATGCCACTAAAATAAGTTTGTCCCCAAAATGTCCAGAAGTATACAGAAGTCTTCTAACAAATCACCTCGAAATTACATGGAATGACTAAACTGTGAGCACTTGGTTCTCCCTCACTGGTGAAACACCTGGTCCTTTTCCAGATGAATGAAGCCAGATGGAGATAAAGAGAGGGAAAAGTGCATGTCCTGTTGCCCTGGCTGTCTGTGCACTGTTAAGTGAAAACATGACTGCATTAGGACTAAACTGATCTCAGTCAGTTTCCCCTTGCACCAAAAAGATTACCTACTAGACCTGACAACTTGTATCACTTCTTTTTGGTCTCCATGCAGACATTTGATGCAGCTGATGAATGATGTCACTTCTGGTCAATTGTCCTGAAAAGATGAAAGTGTTTGCCTTAAGGAAACCATGTTCTATTACACAGAGTCCGGTTACTTTTCTCCCATTGTGCTTTACAACTTGCAAGAGCTGTCTTTACAGATAATAAGATTTTCACTCTGCAGGGTCATTTAAGCTACAGTATCTTCTGTCAGTGTTGGCATTTGAGAGCTTTAATACTGTCAGAGTTGCAAAGGACCAACTTAAGAAGAGATGGAGAATCTTGACCATTTTCTTCAACTTTGAAAATTATTTTTGCAATGAGAAACCAGCTATACAATATGTCACTGAGAAGCTGATTAAACAATACATTGATAGGAGATTTAAATACACAAATTCTGGTCACATTTACACTTGATGAATGGACTGATAAGGAACGCAAGAGAGTATTCCTCTGTTTAATTATTGTAATTAACAATTTAATCAAACAGTCAATTTTTTCAAAAGAAGCCAAAGCAATTCTAAAGATTTAGGATCAAAGGACCAAATCCTACTAATTTTCAGTTACTGATCCTAAAAATCAAGTTTATTGCTGGAACCCCTGCATGGTAATGATTAAAAATAGTCTGTGTGTGTTGCAGTGAGCTATGACCATGGTAATGGTCAGCCAAGCCCGAATGCCCACTGGTTTGATGCTACAGCATCTCAAGGGCCCTGAGCCTGGTCATTGTCATTGGCCACCGCCATCTCCGCCCTTCTCCCTCTATAGTTGGTTCCTCTTCTAGAAAGTTCTCTGTTATTCAGTTATTGATTGGCCTCCATTAACCCTCCCCACCTGCCCCTTCTCCTATTCGTTGTATTCCCTTTTCCCTGCCCTTTGTAACACACCCCAGTCATGGTTTTATTGGCTGATGTGTGTTTTCCCCGCCTATGTTGTAGGGGTATAAAACCCTGTGTCACCCTCATTTTTGCGGCTTTTTCTCGGTTCCCTTGATTTCTGTTATCCCGTCCCCCAAATAAACCCTTCCCTGCCTCAAACGAGAAGCCCCCCCGCCTCATTCCTCTCCTCCTCGGCGCGCCCTTATCATCAGTGGGCAAGGCAAACCCGAGCTGGGACCTCGCCTGTGCTCCCGCATGGTGATCGGCCTCCATCCGTCCCTCCAGAGCAGGCAGAGATTGCCCAGTGCCTAGGGCAACTCTGCTAGCTGGCAACAGAGGCACCACGGCATGTGTGTGCTAAAAAATGGGGGCATGATTCCATGGTCGGGAATTCGGGTAGCATTCCAAACTGACTCATACAGACCTGATTGCTGGATCAGGACCTTAGAAATGACAGTATGTCAATTTTGTGAGCAACAGAGTGCTTTGAAAGACATATCATAAGGGCACAAGACAAATAAATTCTTGCATTACATGATTGCCTTGTTGTGTGTACACTTTCTGTTTCTGTTTTAATGTAACATCATTTAAATGCAAAAAAAAAAAGATTTTGGAAAAAGTCACAACATTGTGAATGCCAATCGTATAAAAACATGGAGTTGAACTGCAGAAATAAAGTATTAACTCAAAAATGTGAAGTTGTAACAGAATATAAATCAAGGGTTTTTTGAGAGAAAGGACGATTAAATGGGAGAAAAGGCAAAATAAAAAAAGAAGAAAGTAAAGCAATGAAGTAGAACTGAAACATGCTTACTCTGAACAGAAGAGTAGAAGAATAATTAGTATAGTCTTGAAGTAGTATAGTCTAAATTAGTATAGTCTTGAAGACTGTGGTATTTTTTTCTTTTTCTTTTGTTTGATGTGGGTTATTTTCCTATTTTAATTTTCTTTTTTTGCCAGTGTCATATTTTGGTCTGCCTTGAAAGAGAGGGTTTTGAGATATCTTTCATTTAAATGAAGGAGATAGGTAAAGATCATGGACTACTGTTCTTTGAATTCTGAACAAGATGCCTTTCTGGTTTGAGTTTTTGGGCTTCTATAGCTACCAAAATACTCAGAAGCTCACCTGAACTTTCATTTCATTTCCTCCTGCCTAAAAACTCTCTGGTAGATCTATTTTCTGCTTTGAATGTCTTTTCAGTTCTGCTTCGCTTCAAGTTGTCCCTCAAATTAAGATTGTACATCTTAAGAGAAATGGTGCTATTTCCACACACATATTATAAAAGATTGCAAACAGCAGAATTTTATGCCCTGGAAAAGACAAGAGTGGTGTTAAACGGAGTTACTGAGTATTCTGAATATTTCTTTTTCTGCTCCAAAGCAAATGAGAAAGGAGAGACAATATGTTAAGCCTCAAAGCAAACTGTTCACTGGTAACAAAATAGTAAAAGACAATTGCAGCTACTGTAATATGTCATATTATATTTTCCTTAACTGTACACAAATCCTCTCTTAAGGGTTTGCTGATTGCACTCTTTGTTGCACAAATAAACAAAGAAGTAACAACTATAGAATAGGAGGTACTCTACTGTGCTGCTGCACTGTAGCCTTCTTTTAGTACAGGCTCTGCATTTTGTCTGACCTCAAAGCTGCAGAATAAATCCAGGGCTGTATTTGTCTATGTTTACAACAGCAAGCAAAATGCCCAACCAGTGTGGATGTGCAGTTGGAAAGAGGAGGTGCTCAGGATGCCCACAATAGGTGCATTTTGGAAGAGGTTACTTTGGACCAGTTCTATTTTGCCCACTTTCCACTGCAATCTCTGGTTTTAAAGACACAAGATGCGTTACCAGAATACAGACAAGAGATTAAGACTATTTCTTCACCCCCACTCCCTTCCCAATACAGCAAAAAGTAGGGAGTATTTTTTTTAAATGATCCACTGCCTTGTAAGTCTCAAAGGACTCATATCATAAAGACGGCACAGGTAGAGAAAAAGATGTGTCCATCACAAAGCTATGTGCTGAATCATGCTAATATAAATGTGTTTAAGAGGAGGTCATAATAAAAGCAAATATAGTACTGTTGGTAATACTATATGTATATGAGAAATCTACAATATACAGAAGAGCCTGAGAGATACTAATAATTTATGACAAGGCTTTGATGCCTAAAGGAAGATTAAAATACTTTTTACCTAGTCATTCAATAACTTGTCAACCATTTTAATATTTTCTAATGTGTGCTGATAACAGTAGACTCCTGAAATAAGTAGTTCCTAAATCATTGTATGATGACGCCAGAAATAATCCTGGAAATTACAAGTCTGCTAGAGGGGATTTAAAAAAGGTATGTGGTACTGAAGTAAAGCTTCATAATAATTGTGCAGACATTTAGAACTTTTTAGACCAGAAATGTAAATAAGTAAATATTATTTCACAGTAAATAAGAGATTCTCTATTTTTTCAATTTTTTCCTTTTCTGTACTTAAGAATAAAAATATATTTGAAACATACATTCTTGCAGCAACTGCATATTAGTTACATTACTTTTATGACACCGAAAAGAATTGTGCACGTTAGATTATTCTAATGACAAGTTTGCTTTACTGTTATCATTAATAGACTGTTTTTATGTATATTTTGAAGTGTAGCTAAAATAATTTTAAAAAATCTTTTATGTCAAAACCTTCAGAAATTTTCTTGTGTGATTGCCCCAATGGTCTAACAAAGTATCCACTTTAACAGCCCATGAACCCTTCTGTGAGAGATCCTAATTTACACAGATTCATTAGTGATAGTTCTCCTGTCTTCAGTACTACATACCAGTGGTCTGATCCTAATTTCCTCAATAAAGTCACCTGAAGTACTTCTTAAAAGAGCATCAGACGTTGAATCATGGGGTACTTGAAAGCTGAGGTGATAGTGTAAGTTCAGTGAAGACCCTTAAAAAATGGAGGTGTTGACTTAGTGATTTTGAAACAGGATGAGTTTTTGCAAGCAGGATGAACTTCAAAGAATTAAAAAAATGATTGAAAACAAAACAAAAGAACTGGAGAATTTTGACAAGGTGGAAGACCACATGGTTCAAGAATACTCATCCTTAGCAGATGAAGTTAACAACAGATGACATAGAGCAAGAACAACTGCAGGGAGAAACAATGAAGCAAATGAAAACCAATAGCTTGAACCAGTCAAGTCCCATCTCTACAGTGTAGAAAGTAGTAGTCAGACCAAACAGGTGTATGCTTGTATGCTAATACAGAATGGGGAACTGGGATGAATTAAAACCAAGGAAGATCCTATTAGAAGGCAGAAGTGGTTATTACTATTGGTTTTATATAGGAAAAAGTGATAAAAATTATGAAGAGCAAAAGAGTCTGTAGGAAAAGCATAGCAAGGGAAAAGGCAATGCAATGCTTAAAGGAAAGGTGTGTCTGTGAACTTGAAGTCTGTAGGTATTCCTGTTTAAAAATTAATCTGAACTTATACTAGCGCAAATCACAGGATCACTACTTCTGTTCACTTTTAGGTGTCACCAGCAACTTCTAGCAGTATCTTTTATTAAGTCCAAACAACTAGTCAGAGATGAAATCCATGATGTTCACACAAAGTTCTGTCAACTTTAGAGGTATAACCCTACTCTTTACATAACATAAATAAAAATTGCCCCAGTGCAATTACTTTTACTAAAACATCAAATGCATAGTCTATAATTAGCTAAATAGTCTATAATAAACTAAATTCTGACAGTAGTCACTTCACATGATCTGGTTCACTTTTGTATCTACATGAAAGTCAGAATGTCAGCAGGCTTTCTGCTTAGCTTAGGTTTCCACACTGTGTTCTAAAGACTTAGTTATTATAGCTGTGTTATTATTGCCAGGCTATCTACATGTCTCTAATATTTTGAAAGTTATTTTAAATTCTGGCTTTTATAATGTTGCACTTGCTATATTGCCTTGCTTTAGCATGTTGGAAAGAAAACCCAAACACATTTATTTAAGATAGCCAAATTTTCATATTGAGTAAATAACAGTGTTGCACACAGGTAAAACATAAAATGACGGCTTTATTGCCTTTGTAAAATCATGGCTCAGGCCTGTTACTTCTACTAGAGAAGGACTGTGGGAAAGAGGCATAGCTGAATTAGAGGTAGAAAAACATGCTGTGTGATTATTGTGTGTTCACCTAGTGGTGTGTGGTGACTGGTTGAATTAAGCTTGTTGTGCTTTAAAACTATGTAAACAGCTAAGAAACTATAAAAGACACTGTGTGGTGTCAAAGATGAGCACTTTGCCTGAAGCTGTCAGCGTGTATATGTGTTGTGACCTGTCTCAACAGCGGTATAACAGGTCTATTTTGATATAATTAACTAAGCCAAAGAACTACGATTCAAGTTTTAAAGGGAACTCTAAATAACTTTATTAATGTTAATATGTCTGTAATTGTGTTCAGATTACATAAATTATATACAATTTCACCCTTAAAGACCTGTGCTAATAGTGATATTGAGTGAGATATATTTCCACTGTAAGGCACTGTGTAAAAAATACACCAAGTAATTACATTTTTGCCTGCCTAAATTACGCGTGTAGGTTCAGTGGATTGTAGGAATCTGCCAGCTGTTAAGCAGCTACTGTGTTTCACCTCAGGTAGCAGCTTTTCAGCAATGCACTTGGCAAAATAATTCCTCTAAGCCTGTAAAGTCTTACAATGCTTTCGAATGGAGCATATATCTAACTCATCACCTGTATAATTGTACAGTTAATGAAACCTAGTGGTTGCTGCCTCCAGTAATACCTTATGCATCACCAACTCATAACTGCCACCCTTTGAGGCAGGGAACACCATCAGTTCTCAGCATTTTTTAGTAAGCAGTGAATGCACAGTATGGCATAGCATTTTGAGTAATCAAGACAAGATTACTGATAGAAGTAGGATACAAGTATAAGTGGAACAATAATTTGATCTAGCAAAGCAACATTTTAGCAAAAATGAAGCAGTTTATTTAGGGAGTTATGACTTCTTTGCACAGTTACAATAGAGAGCCAGTCACCAGCACCCTTCAAAGGTGCATAAGGTTGACCAGTGCTTGTATGGTGCCTTGCTTTTCACAGTTCTTCAATGTTTTTAATTCTGTAAATAAAGTTCTCACACTTTGTTCTGTAAACATAAGCCATGTTATGTCTAACTGCCAAGATGTTTTAATTCCTTCTCCTAAGGCGGAGACATTTGATAGATCTCTCCTTGGACCTATGTATTTGAAGGGTGGTAATTTCACTATCCAATCAGTGAGGTTTTCTAAAGGTCTATAAAAATAAACGAGATTCCCCCAGCCGGCAGGCTTTCGAGCTTCCGGCTTGGCTTCCCTCTCTCTCAGAGCGAGTGTCTGTGTGTTCCTTTCGTGTCCGCGTGCCACATTGTATGTCTCCTGAGGACAGCACAGTGCTGCAAAAACAATACCTGCTGAGCTCTGAAAAACTCTTTATCCACGGAAATCCAGTCTCTCTGCCCAAGAGACCTGAAACTCTCGTATGAGAGTTTATCCTTCCCGGTGCAATGCTGTGTATGGCTTCTGCTTTCAGTGTTTGAACAGATTCTTTAAGCTGTGTGCTACATCCTCATTAGTGCTGCTATGAGCACATTAAATGGGGAGTGGGTGGGGGGAGGCACAAAGGCAATGTGAGCCAGCTGAAGCAGAGGCTGCCCTGATGCTACTTTCTGCTGACTCTTGTTCCTGTCCTGAGTCAGCAATCACAAGCTTAACTAGCTCGGGGAACTCACCTGACTAAAAATAACCCACTATGTACAAATAATCTTATTTTTTAAAGTTGTACCCCTTGAGAGATCACATGCTTTTCAGCAGTTACCAACATGAGAATCACCACTTCATGAAAATATGTTCCGGCTAAACCAAATTAATTAAGCAAGATGCTGCAGATATTGCTATTAAGTCATAAAATGGTGGTCCTGGTTATTTCCACAGGGAGGCTGGTAACAGTTATGAAGATGCTGACTTTAAAGATGCTTAGTTTATTTACGTTAAGTGGTAAAAGAACCTAGAAAAGGGCTTCAAACATCTGGTTTATTTAACAGTACAGGTGCAAAACAGAAAGGTGGAATGAATAGCCTTTGCTAAGCTTTGGCTCTGTCAACAAGGTCTTCTTCAGCAGAATAGTCCAGAGTGTCCTGAATGAATAATAAAACTGCATTCTGAACCAGGAAGTGACTTCTTAAACTTTTGGTCCCCTGACCACACAGCTCTCATCCATGCTGCCCATGTAGAAAAAGGTATGGCAGGTAAATACCTCCAGCCTCCAAAGAGACACCAGCTATGGACAGTACAGTAACTGTCTCCTGCTACTATGTTGTCTGTGGACTGGGACAGTTTTGGATCCACTGCACTGGATCCACATTCTGAAAAGTTCTTAAAGGCTCTCCTGAAAGATCCTAATATGCAGGAATCACAGAATCACAGAATGGAAAATAGATAACTACAAAGAGAAAGAACAATTTGTATCAGAGGTGCAGTCTGAACGCTACAGCAGAAAGCTTTGGGAAATGACATGGAACTAAGGGTACAAGGGAGAAAAACTTAGTATTTCCTTACAAAAATGTAGATGTTTCTGGGAAAGAAGCTCTGAGAAGAATGTTAGGTTTTCAGTCTGTGGGGGTTTTTTTGTTGGTTTGTTCGGGGTTTTTTTGTTTGTTTTTTTTTTCTTTTATCCCTAGCTGAAAGAAAAGGGAATTTTATTACTGGATTTCAAGGGGGAATACGGTTGGGCCCAAAGTATTTGAAAGCTACAGAGATTACCATCAAGACTGCAGTCACAAAGTCACAAGTAAAAAAGTAAAAGAGATGTTTACAAACAAAAAATGTTCCTGTCCATGCTCTAAGCATAGATAGACAGACAAGCAGTAGACAGCCTGCCTACTCCTAAGACCTAAAGACAGGTGGACAAGAGAGATACTGCAGTTGGCTAGTGTTCATTCGAAAAAAAACCCCAATCAGGTAACTAAAATCCAAAACCCATAAATCAACCATCCAATGTAGATGATGGAAACAGTATTAGTATGAGCCCACTAGGAAACAGGGCATGCCAGCCACCCCTTTCTAGGACTGAGAGAACTGAACAGAAAACCAGCTAACTGCAGAACATTTTGACAGCGGCCTCATCACTGCAGAGATCACACAAAGAGTTAAGAAATGAAACAGTCAATCCCACAGTTCCCAGATGGAGTAATTCTTCACCAAAGATCAAAGCTCAAAATCAATGTTTTTAGCAGTTGCTGAAGGTTATGGGTATCATGCAGTATTTTGATGACATTTTTCTATTTAAATAAGCACCCCAGGAGAAGAGTACAAGAATCAAATGTCTCTTGCAAAGATATGTCACACAGTTCCAATTCAGCAATATTTAATTTAACTCCTGCACAACTTTTATTTTTAAAAAATCATCACTTTTTTCCACATCTCCAGCTTTCTTTGTCAAACAGCATTTTGCTCTGAAATTTTTTACCCTTCAGTGGCACTCTGGTAAGCCTGGTAAGGAATTCAGATGTGTTGTGAAACAGAGCCTGGCTTGGAACGATTAAGAATGCTAATGTGAGGTCCATCAACTGTGTCGTTAAACCTATTGCACAAGCCGTTGTCTGATCTGGTGATGCGAGTAGTGGCTGATGCACACTGGTAGCAGAACACATCCAGCCTGTGTGTCACTGCACAGAGAGGTGCAGTGGGACACTACCTCTGAAAAAATAAGTGTGGTTTCACAGTGTTTTGTACAGCTAACCTGATGTTTTCAGATATACAAACATATGATAGAATCCTGAAATGCCACTGTTAGACACTACATGGGAAAGGACCAAGACCAACACCAAAAAGAGATCAGGGAGAAAGAAATTAGGCCATCCCTGTAACCCTGTCAAGAGATTTGAAATAGCACAGTAGGAAATCCATAGGAGAGCAAATCCCTTTCATCCTGTACAGTTATCCCTTGCTACATAGTTGGTTTTGGCTATCGCCTTTCAAGCTGTGAAGGCCTAGACACTTCTCTGCAGAAATTAAAAGTTTGCCTGGGTATAATATGCTAATTAATAATTCTGAGTTATCTAAAATGGAAATTAGACTGCCAGATATGTTCCACTAATGATCCTTTTAAAGTCAGAACAGCATTTTCAGAAAAATTATTTCCTCACAAATGTAGGTCAGTCACTGTATTTCACTGATCAGATAACTGGAATATCTTAACCTACTTAAAGGAGTTTAAATTTAAACTTACTTCCAAAGTCATCCATTGCAAAGTGATAAGTGTGTGTGACTCTGTGTTGTGCATGTGTCATATATACATCTATGTTTTATATATGTATATATGTATACATATATGTTCCTAAATCCAATCTAGCATTACATTCCAAGTATTACCATAAAATCAAAACATGTAAAATACAAAACATCAGTGCAATAGCCTTTGATTACTTCTAATTACCTTTAATTACAATTCAACTCAAATTTTCATGCTGCCTGCCATATTGCCCAATGTTTCACAGAATTTGCAAGTGAGCGAGAGATGCTAGTGCATTCATATACACTGTACCTTGACATGCTTTATTTGGTTTTCTATTTAAGTGCTTAGCCAACCCATGCAGGAGTAGGAACACATGTAATATGTTAATGTGAGTGTACATCATGGTACTCTACTCCTGCAAATGACTCTCACCTTCCCAGAAATACACGTTATGCTCCCAAATGGAGATGGTATTAATCAGAAAGGATCAAAATGTTTACAGCAGGGATTTAACACTTTTTGTCAACATGCTTCTTTATTAAGTATTAATTAAAAATAGGTGAAATAAGGACAGTGTTTGCCAAACTAGAAACAGAAGAAATATAAATCTACTATTTTTACACAGTTCTGCTTTAAACAGTTACTCAAAAATACACCCAATTGCCAAGGGATTTATGATGTACTTATCATTAAATAAAGTACAATTTTTATACAGCAACCATCCACTCACTCTAATGAACCATGACTCCTAAGTTCTACCCTTGTTTCTAACATCAGAAACCAGAGGATGTCTAGTCAGGGTGAAGAGAGTAGTACTGCAGAATTGCGTACAGTTGACTATCCAGTTTGAGGTTGTTGCACATGGTGTTGGTCTTTCTAAGGACTTCTGAATTACAACAGAATACAATTCACAGTGCAAAAACCTAAGTTCACAGAATGTTGAAAATATGAGCTGGTTTGTTAGTCCTTGAAGCTGAACCACTACAGGGCACACACAGTATCTACCCCACCACTGCCCGCCCATCTCAGGGGCAGTAATGACTCTGGTGAGCAATGTGGTGCCATGGGTCTGATCACAGAATTACATAATCATAGAATCACAGAATGGCTTGGGTTGGAAGGGATGTTAAACAACATCTACTTCCAAGCCCTGCAGTGGGCAGGGACACCTTTCACTAGACCAGGTTGCTCAGAGCTCCACGAAAACTGGCTTTGAACACTTCCGGGAAATGGCCTAGTTTTGTTCAGGACAGGGTTAATTTTTTGCAGTAGCTGGGAGTGGGGCATGGCTGAGGGGGCATGGCCAGGTCCCAGATGTTATTTGATACCGCCTCACATCATTGCCAGGGGCAGGGGATAGGGACTCTTCTCTGGCATCAGAGGAGAAGGGCATTCCTTCTGGTGGGAGAAAACATGGTGGGTCAAACAGTCCAGTAATGTTTTATTTTGCATTAAATAATTTATTTGTCTTATGCATTTTGTTATTAATATTGTTGCTGTTCATTTTCTTACTTCATTGCTGTTTCCAGTAGGTTATTCTTATGTCAACTTGTGATCTTTGCTTTGTGTGCCTCCTATTGGAGGGAGGAGGGAGGGGAGCAGCTTGTGGTCTTTTAGTGGGAGCACTAAATAGGAGAGCACCATTCCTAAACCAGCACAGGCATCTACAGCTTCTCTGGGCAATGTTGGTCCAGTCTTACCACCCTCACAATACAGAATTTCTTCCTAACATCTAATCTAAACCTGCCTTTCTTCAGTTTGAAGCCATTGTCCCTTGTCCTATCACTACATGCCCTTGCAAAAAGTTTCTCTCCATCTTTCTTGTAGGCTCTGCACAGGAACTGTAAGGCTGAAATTAGTTTACCCAGAAGCCTTCTCTTCTCCAATCCCAATTTTCTCAGCCTTTCCACAAAGGAGACATGCTCTATCTTTGTAATCATCTTGGTGGCCTCCTCTTGACTCACTCCAACAGGTTGATGTCCTTCCTGTGCTGGGGACCCCAGAGCTGGATGCTGTTCTGTATGTAGGGTCTCACCAGAGCAGAGCAGAGGGTCAGAATCACCTCCCTTGACATGCCGGCCACACTGCTTTTGATGAAGCCTCAGACAGTCATGCTCTGCCCTGCTCACCCTGCCACTACCATTGCCAGTGTGGCCAGCTTGCAAGGGGAATGACAGTCCATTTTAATTACTGAACTGTATGGCCAGCACATACAGTCATACATACAGACACAGCACGTGGTCACTTGGTGATGACTATGGGCAAGATTATCACTAAACCCATAAATAGTTTAATTTCTTACTATTAAATATGCAGAACCAAAACTGCATCTAATTTTTGCTGCTGTGGTAGATCAAAGTGCAAGGTTTGCCACAGTCTGATATAACTCCAAGGACCTGAATTAACTTCATTGACAGATCATCCCACTATGATGTAGAGAGAAGAGGAAAAGAGAAAAAAAAGAAAGGGAGTGAGAAGCAATTTCCAAAACCTGCTACCAAGAGTACAGATATCAGTAGAATACCTAGGAAAAAGCTCTATTGAAAACAACATTGAACATTCACCCAGTACTAGGCACAGTGAAGCAAGCACAAAATTGTGAGTGGGCAACAGGCCACAAAATAAGAGTTTCTTTGATAGTTAAATGTACCATATTCTTGACCATAATCTCCATGAAGGTAACTGTGATATTAAATTCTAGAATCCAGACACGCATCCAAAGAATACTGAAACACACAGAAAGTACTGCTTCCTTTTCTCTGAGTAAAGATTTCCCTCAGCTGTTGCATACAGTTTAAGTACCTGAGGTAAGGTTCACTTCATTCCAAACAGGAAAACAGCAGAGTACTGCAGTTGTCCTCTAAATCAGCTGGTTTATTGGATGCTTCCTTTACACCACTCAGTTTGAGATCAGCTTTCCTTCTTTCTGCTACAATCCTTCCGCACTCTATTTGGCCTCACTTTCTGCTGCCTAAATATTTGTACTTAGGCAGCTGTGACCATTCATTGAGCCACAAAGAGAAGTTCTTTTCCTGGCACAGATCAGTGCCAGAGAGAGACACATGCAGCAAACCCTTCAGCAGAATTAGCAGTGCTCTGCTGAAGTGCTCACTACCAAAAGCATACTTTCAGGGGAAGGTGAGGGACATGGTGTCATGGTGACTGATAATAAAACTAATAAAGAATTATTTCCAGGAGACACAGGAAGCTTTTAAGCAGATGGAACAGTTCCTTACTTCTGTGAAATCAGTTCCATTCTAAATGTATGCACATGTATGTACCTTAAGAAATGGATGCATGAATGATACCACTACCATGACAATTTGTTATCCTGCTTCAGTGCCTTAATAATTACTGTTTACCACCAAGCACAAGAATAAGACATTTATCTGTGAGGAGGCAGAGACACCTAGGAAGAGTCAAGGACCATCCTTCTGGTTTTCACAAACACACCACCCAGTTCAGCAAAATCCTGATGCACATCTTTGCTGGGGAATTTTAAAAATTTCTTTCATTAAATTTAGTGTTCTGGGCAAAAGTGCTGAAGAGGTATTGAAAAAGGAAAGTGGAAGGTTTTTGTGGGGATTGATTTTTCTGTCTAATGAAACTCTGTCTGACCTTCTCTTCCCCTTTATTTGTCTTCCTGGCATTTATTTGCATAGGAGTTACTGTATAAGGGGTGGTGCTATATACAGTCGAGTGGGAGACAACTAAGGAACAGCCTCTATTTATTTTAAAATAATCTACAGTCCATGTTGTCTTTCCTCTATCATAGTTTGGGAAACCTTCTCCTTTCACGAGCATACAGGCTCTAATGCTGCTTCCAAGTGGAGCTGAATGAATTTTTCTCTTGTTCTAAAGGGAAAACATCTTTGTACCAATTTAACTCATCTAGACCTTCAGTTCCCACAGTAGTGTCAGACTTTTTAGCATGAAAACTTAGCACGTACTTCTCATATGCTCTGTCTTCAGTCCATTTCTAACGCTCTGGAAATCTCTGGCCCTGATGCTGTATTGCTCGTGCTCATCAGTGTGATTAAGAGTAAAAGCGTAAGCTGTGCAGTTGCAACCACATGATAGCCCCAGTCACAATCCCTCCTGGTAGCAAAGATAGCACTTATCTGTGTGATTCTGTTTGATGAAATCTTTCTTTCCTCTCTCTATGACCTTATCATAGAAAAATATATTATTCTTGCTACTGAGCATATGCCCAGAAAAAAAAAAGTCTTTTAAAATATTTTCAGTGTACTAATTCAATGTATTCTGGCGATATTTGATAAATAGTTATAATCAAACATGGATCTATGGTGGTAAGTGTACTCTGGATCAGGGAATAAAGTTAAATCCTTCATTATGGAATGCATAAATAAATCTTTCTCTCTTGTTTCAGTAGGGTCTCATAATTAATGAAGCACCTATCACTATGTTTTTACTGGCACTGCCTGAGCATACAGTTTCACAATTATGCTGGTACCATTTTAGTGTACATGTCTGATTGTTTAGTACCAGTGTTTCCTGTCTTGACCTTTGAAACACAACATCTTACTATAGTCTAATAATTAACAAAGGCCAATTACAAACTCACTAGTTCTGCAGCGTGCAGCCAGTGTTCATGTTCACATTAAGGGAATCACCAGCCTGTGGTGCTCACGGAGACACCTGCGGGGACTGCAGTGTGGCCCAAATGGCAGTACAGCAGGAACTCAGTCCCATGAAGCTGCCACGAACTCCCTATGCAAAACAAGACCTCAGGCTCGTAAGGTTCTTTCTGAATCTCTCTATCCAATTTCAAGAACTGATGCCTAGAGTTAAAGGCTTAATTCTACCGAGGTGGGGAGTTGCATGATGGGCTACCTTTTGGATGTTTTGGCCTGATTGAATTCAACAGCTAAGGTACCTTCAGTGTGCACTCCTGACAGGTGCTCCTGGCACAGCTGGAGCGTTATTGTAACACAGCTTCTGCGGCACAAGTGATCCATGGGTATCCACCTCAGGTGCAAGTAGGAAGCCCAACTTTCTTTTGGTATGGAACAGGGAGAGTTGGACCTCCTTCTGCAGTGGAAAGGCAATCAAAGCCATTTGTCAGAGTTTAACCACCTTTGCTTTGCTGTGCCTATTATAGGCCCTCTGTACCAGGGACACTGGACCATTTGTATCTTCATCCATTTGTACTTCACAGCTTTTATGTGTCCCTCCTGATGTGGAGTTTGAGTAAGAGCAAGTGATTCCTGAGTTCACATTTATCAAACTAAGCTTTTCAGATAAAAAAGTGATTTCCTGCCTATTCTTAGCAGTTGCTTCCATGTGAACCAGTTTCCATCAGTAGCCAAGGTTTTCTAAGTGTCTGCTAGTAAAGAGCTGATTATGGAGAAGTTGCATGAACCAGCTGAAAGCTGTCAGCTGTGTTCTGACTTGGGTCCAAAACCACACATGCCTTTAGGTGCCTAATTGCCTCCAAAATCATGCAGGGGCCTTAACCTGTGCCTTGCACTCTAAGTCTCATTGAATATGTGGATAATGTAGTATTCAATATATTATATAGTCACTGCAATGTCTTACATTATTTCTAAAGGGATATTTAACCTTCATAAGAGTGAGTAGAAGATACTTCTACAAACTTATGCTTTAATGTTTTTACATTTACTGACTAGTTTGGTGATAAAACCTGAGCAGGGCACTGCCTCTCTGAGAAAAGAACCAAACAATTTGTTTCAAGCCTCAGAAATTAAATCGCTTTAATCCATGAAACACTAAAAGCAGCCAGAAGAGCAATTATTGAAATCTGTACTTTACTTTTCCTTAGGCTTTTCTAGCCAAAATCCATGACACAGAAAACATTCCTACAGAAGGTCATAGACCCTGTACAGTTTTCTACAGATTTTCCAACATGCTAGTCTTGTGTTAATCATCATCTGAGCAGTCTGCATGAACAGACTGAAATCAACATTTGTACTGAGGGAAGAAAATAAATGAAGACAATAGCTAATAAGTTTTTTTCTTTCTCCTATCACCAGGTGGGGGTAGAGGGAGGAGAGAAGATAAATATGGAAAGAGGGAATCAAAGTAAGAAAAAGTGAGGAGGAAGATAAAAAAAAAGTAAAGGAAGCAAGAAATGGATGGAGAGACATATAGAAAATAATGAGAAAATAATGGACTCTCTAAACCTGTGTGAACTAACTTCATTTGAGACAGTTGTCTTAACAAATACACAGAAGTTCTCTCTCACTTAAAATTAATAAAAAGAGTAACTCTTTAAAATGTACTAATGAGTATACATAATTAAAACAACCTTCTAAACTAGGTCATTGTTTTGTATAGTACTTGGGTATGCATGAATGCCTTTGGTGCAGAAATCAGGAAGACTTATGCAAATATAGCTGAGGACAAGATCTGCTTCACTTCCCCAGATTATTGTGCCTAAAAGACCTCTTTAGTTGCACAAGAAAAATAATAATAAAGTTACCACAGTTTTTACCGTGTTCTCTAAATCTTACCAAGACTAATCACACTGCAAGTACTGGAAGTACATTACCCAAAGCACAATTAGAAATTCACTCAAATAGTGTCCTTCATCTTTGTTTTGGTCGTGAATTTTAATCTGTCATCCTTTAGTCTATCGTTAAAGTCCAGTCAAGTCAATTAATACGTCGCTCATATACTACACTGATTGCACCATATAAGAACGGTAGAATTTACACACTGTCTGTTGGTGCTGTATTAATATTTAATTAGGCCATGCAAAAGCCAAGCTTGTAATGCTGTTATCGCATGGAGTAGTATGTCACAAAAAGGCAGAACAACAACAAAGAATTCAGAGCCCAAAGGCTGAAAATGCTGCTGGTTATTGCAAACAATGAAAGTGTTCAAAGCAGATGTCAGTCAAGCGGTGTTGGAGTGCACATGGAGATTGTGAAAAAAGCTCATTAACACAATCATCTTTTTCACACAGAAAGCATACACGTTGAATTCAATAGCAAAGTATACACTTTTTCATAGCCAAAGGCCACATACATTCTGTTAAGCCCTTTCCACACCTGAACAACAATAAAAGCCTGATCTGAGATTCAGCCGTGATCTCCCCACAGACAGGAGTGGCAGAGCACATTGTACTGAGAAGGAGCTGCGTGTCAGTCCCTGGCTGGGTGGTAAAGGAAGGATACTGCTGTACCACACAAGGAACTCTGCCAGGTTTCTTATATCACACCAGTCATATTTGTAGCCCAAACCTCACTTAAAAGTGCAGTTGTACAATATACTTCCACGCCTTACTTTCAAATAGTCCAGACCTGAATGAAGATGATAGTGGTATTTTTTCACAGGGGAATTATGATTTTGAAATTAACATGCTTAAGTGTAAAATGATCTTCCAGCAGATAGACAAATGCTTCTTCTTGAGAGAATAGTGGTTATGAAACAGCAGGCCCTTTAGTTGCCTTGGAAACTCTATTTGTAAAGGGCCGTAATTTATATTGTCCTGGAGGCTTTTAACATTTGCATCAAAGCTTCAGAGGACAAGAGCTGTCAGAGAGTATTTATTCACAAAAAAACCAAACTTCACTTCAAGAATGTTGAGTGGTATATTTTTTTTTCCCAGTAAATGCTAAATGATCTTTCAAGAAGCAAACCAAAAAACTCAAGAAGTTTGGTATATTTACAGAAAGTCACAAGCAACACACTTAGGATATTACACTTGCTGGTCAGGGTTACACAGAGAACTTCAAACCAACTAGAAGGCAAAAAGAATTCATAAAAGGAATAACAACAGTTTAAATATTTTCAGCATTTTCTGTTTACTGCTGTTCAGTAATGACCCTCAGGTTGCATCCAGAAATCTCCATCAGGTTAGGACATATTCTGTAATCATAGACGAAAGAAGATCTCCTTAGAAAAAATATAAGATGCAGAAAGCTAAAATTAAGTAGTTTAGTTCAAATACTTAGTAACAAAAGTGGTCTTTGTATTAGGCCCAGGAAGAGCTTTTTATTTTCCAAGAACTATTTATTTTCCAAAAACCCCAGCCTTTGAGCTGTTATCAGAGGTTCACAAACTTATCTTGTACAAAACACCTTGCAGAAAGTGCCAGTACATTTCCTATCGTTTTCTGAACTTAAAAACAGTTTATAAGGAAGTCTTGATGCTCATACTCAAGCAAACCCACCACTGAAGTCACTGGATGAAATGCTTATTCCAGACTGAAGCAGAAGAGTCAGAGAGATACTGTTTGATTTTTCTAATTTCTGCATCAATTTCTACTCTTGAAAAGTGTTAAGAATGGAAGCTGCCCCAAGATGAATCCTCTTCTGAGGGTCTTGCACAAGGGGGAGTTGAAGACAAGATGCAGAAATTTATACTTACGACTTGCGTAATAAAAAATCTGAAAATATATCAAAAAGAGAGGCCTTCCCCTGGTCATAGAGATGCTTAGAGATGAGTCGAGGGAAAATTTTTATGAAGTCTGTGCAAGAACACTAACAAGGAAAAGAGACAGAATGAGAAATTGAGAGTCCTCTGACTCATTTCCCTTGGGAGGGAAAAACTGAATGAGGAAAGAGAGAAAATAAAAAACAGGCAGGATATTTCTTTCAATAACTTTCAGAATAAATATGCTTTGTCTTTGTGTAGGCGATTGTGCACTACAGACCATTTGCAATATTCAAATGTATTATTCAAATAGCGAAAAGGAAGCACAGTGAAATTTTCACAAATGAAATCTGACAAAGAGAGGAAAATGGTATTTTTTCACAATATTTTATAAAACAAAGTCATTTATATTCCTCACATCATAAACTTTTTATCTGTTCTTTGATCATTTTGATTTTTGTGCTAAAGTATGCTTCAACCATGTGCTGCTAAGCATACTGACACAGGTAAAAGTCTATAGTGTACGTGGCAAAATTCTTTTAACTCACAAGACTTGTGAAGCTGCTCCTGGGAACCATAATCTGTTAGCAGTGGGTTACAGAGCAGTTTGCCTCTTCTTTTTTGTTTGACTAACCAGTGACTCCCTCAAGCTTCCGCTCAAGTACACCTATCTTATATCTACTTCTTTTATGTTGCGGAACAAAATGAAGCCCAAATCCTCTGCAGACAAACGAGTGTACTGCCTCCAAAAAGCTTGCCAATAATTCTTTAGAAATGGCAAAACAGAAAATAAAATAATGAGCATTTAAGGGCCATTTCAATTCTGATTTTCCATTGCCTAGTGTAGGTTTCTTACCATTATCATAATTAAAACAAAATATGCTCTGGCATAATGCCATTCATCTTTATCACACTATATCTTGTATACAGAATTATAATAGATAGCCATTAAAAAGTACAAATTATGGATGTTTTGTTTTAAAACCAAGACGGAAATTTATTCAAAAACATATTTGCAGTTTCCAAGAGAGAAAAAAATTAAATGAAAAAATTTTGATTGTTTTTGGAAAATATATAGATGAATAGCTATTCTTGCTTGTGTACAATCATGTCATTGCTTTGGGTAAACAAATTCAACCTTTCATTTACATCTTATGCAGTTAATAACAAAGTCACTGAAGCAAATACATTAAAAAAAAGATTAAGTGGCTCATAAACATGCTCCATTTAACTGTAACATGAAACTCCTCACTCTTTTATGAACACTCTGCCCCCAGTCATGCAGACCAGAGGAAAAGGTTTATCTCAAAGTAATTTAAAAGAAAACATGACAGTGTAGCTTAGCCCAGAGCAAATGGAAATATTTTAAACTATTCCTTGCGGCTTTATGATGCTTAAGATGAAGTCGTTACTTATTAAATTCTTGTCCAAGTCAACTGCAGCTGAAGTCAGAACACTTCCAATCTATTCTGATTGACCTCTGAGCTTTGGAAAATCATATCACTTCTGTCTCTTAGACTTCTTCCTGTTCTTTGCTATGTCTAGCAGAGAAATACGAATTCCCTGCACTAAGAAAGGAGTAAATTGAGAAGCTCATCAGAGTTGATACTTGCCAATATTACCATAACATCAGTGCTAAATAATAATAAGACATAGTGAATTTCAGCCTAGAATTTGATATGTAAGGTTTGTGAGCAATCCTTTGTTCACTTTGTGTTAGTGTTTCCTCAGAGGCAATGAGAAAACAGCCCATGGGAAAGAAGCATCTTAAGCAAGTAGATCTTTCCTGAAACACTACTGCAAAGTGAGACTAGTTTCAGAATATAGTACACTAGTACTTTATAGCACTGCGTCACTAATTTCCAGAAAGCACTCTTTTGTGCTTTCAGTGAATTTCCTGCAAGACATCTTTATTTGAATAGATCCAACAACAGTACTGTGCAAGACCTCTTCCTGAAAGATACAGCAAGACAAATTTAAATAGTTTGTAAACCTTCAGCTCTTGATGTGACTGGATGCAACAGTGCTGAAAAGCATTGATTATTATAGGGTATCATCTTGCTGTCAAAATTAAGGCCTTCTTTGAGGGTCTGCTTTGTCACTCAGGTATTTAGAAACAGATATAGCCAAATTAATAGTGTAAGACAGAATCAGCTTATTTTGTATGGGGAGAAGAGTGTTTCTATCCATTCTGAAAGAAACAACATATTTACATAACATTTTCAAGCTAATATGCAAAGCCCACTGATTTCCCATATCAAAATTCCATGTAGTATCTTATCTACTAGATACCAGGCACATTACCTGCTCCAGAACTCATTCACTGAGGCCAACATACTGGTTATAAATGGTCAATTTTTGAAGTTTCAAGGCATTTAAAGATGGCACCTTGTAGGAATCCAAATTGTTTACACAACTTTATTCGTTTCTAACTATTTTTAAATGTAGCTTCTTTTTTTTCAGTATAATTTAGCAAATTAGTCCCTCTATATACATGGTTTCAGTGGGGATCCTTGAATTACTTTTCAAGTGTTTTTGAAACATAAGAAAATATAATTTTTGGTCCTTAACAGTAATTTATGTTTTCAAATTGCTTAGTAAGGTTTGGAACCTATGCTGAAAACTGTTCCAGGATCCATCAATGAAAGCCATTGTTTTAATACCTATACTAAATCAACCAACATTTAGTTATAACACCAATTTTAAGTATTTTCCAAAAGTCCATATCTAAATTAAGGCACATATAATTAGGTATAAATTGAAAAGTTAGGCTGCATTTACAAAAAATGTAATCCGGCTAACGCTATTCCTGCTGAAGTTCATGTAGCGGTAAATACAATGTGGCTGTTGTTACATGAGGACATAAACTGACAGAACAGTAAAAAAAAATTTCTGGACCTTTTTTTTCCACTGGTTGCTCATTCCTGTTCCCAGTCTCTTCATGCCAGCACAGAAGCCTATGCAGGTGTGAAGACAACTTGAGAAGGCATCCATCTGGAAGCCCGTCCTACCTGGCTGGTTCTAATTCACATTAGCAGCTTCCCACTCTACTCAGTGCAGGGATTCAACTGTTACTGCGTGTTGAAAACTGGTGAATAAGGGGGTGTACCCACATGCATGAGACTACTTTTTTTAGTGATTTAAAATACAGATTCAGAGTAAAATGAGGCTGTTAAAAGCTGGTTTATTGAAACCCATAAAGAAGCAGATGGGCTTTTAACTATTGTGTAACCCAAATCCTTCTCCAGTGAGACTTCCTTCTTACTAGACTCTGGATATCTGGTATTCCTGGAGCCTAAGCAAAGTCTAGACACTGTCTTTCAATGTTAGAGATTTCTGATTCCTATTCAGAGGACATTACTTGAGCATCACATGTCATCACACCTTCTAATGGTTTTAAAGTTTACTATTCAGGACATAAACAGCAGATGTGATGACATCACCAGTTACAACCAGGCTTCATGACCTCTCCTTTTATCTGATCTGTGTGTTAGCACTTTAATGCCACTTTATGATCCACACAGAGATGAGATCACAACATAGAAGGCTGTATTGACAAAATACACCTGGATGTGTTACAGAGTTTCTAAACTCACAGGACTAAGCTTAACTGACAGATTCCCAAAAGCATGCCTTAGGTGGGACAGCGCAGAGTGCTACCCACTCTTAGGAAAGGCACAGGCACAACTGACCTAGAACAGGAGTGACTCCACAGTGCAGAAAGTGAGTGCACCACGTCTCTCCTCTTCTAAATATAAAGAATTGTGCTGAAGTTTTGCTTGAGTCAAAGGAGAAAATGTATTAGCTGGAGTTCCTGTTCTGTTTGCACACTGTATAAAACTGGCACAGTTTACGAACTATGGACACCCATCACTGGAACAGTGTGCTTCAGATGCCAAAAGCATCAACAGGCTGGTGCAAAATGCAGTTTGTTTCTTATCTTCGGCATTATGTTTGACTGGCACTGACATTCCAATGTGTCCAAGGACTAAATTAATCCTTGAAAGGGATAGTGGAACCATGACTCTGCTGTTTACTAATTGTTAAATGGACTAGCCATTTACATGTCAGTAATTTTGTCTTGAAAAGAATTTCCTCTATTCTTTGTGTATTGGACTAGAAATCCATTCATTTAGAGAGGGCAGGAAAGGTGTAAGAAATGAAGCATTCTATCTGCTGGACAAAATAGATCCTATTTTTCCTATGGTACTCCTTTGTCACATGAAACTCCCCAAACTTGAACCCAGAAACTGCTCAGACTGATAATACCAATCAGCATCTACAATTGTTGTCAATATTGAAACAGCTATGAGATAGTGATACAGTGTTATGTCCGGGCCACCAGTAGACCTCTGACATCTACACCGATTCCAAGGTTTTCAACTGGAGATAGTTTAACCAACTCTGAAAACAACTGAGAGATTTTCAGATGCTAGAGAGAGAAATATTTCTCCCGAGGATTAGTAACCTGATCCCTAATGGTTTTCCCTTCTTCATCTACTCCCATACAGCCTGCTTCACGCCAGCTTTTGAACTACTATAGCTGGTAGTTTCCAGATAGCTTAAGCATTCATTGAAGAAAAGCACCCACACCCTGTGTTTATTGCCATGTTACACAGAATTAGCTCATACTGTACCCTGCATCTACTTACATGTTGCACTGCTGGCCTTTGCTGACAAGTCAAAGCACTTGGGTTCTTCCTTGGGACTGAACTAGGGTCAATGTGACCTTTGCTACTGTAAGAACAATGGTATTTACCCAACATGTTAAAATTCAAACATGGCAGCAGACTCTGTGATGCCCTGGAAGTGGGATTGCCTCACTTTCTGTTGTAATACGTGCTAATTCCATCAGTGCAGAGGCTCTGTGACCTTTCATTACAATTCCACATTAGACATACATATTACTTCATAAGCAACCTTAGCAAAACAGCATTCATGTTTGCCCATGGATCAAGGAAGCAACTTTAAGTTTGCCTGGCTTGCTGAGTTACCAACAGTGATGGTATATAAATAACTCACATTCTCATTATCAGAAACTGGACTAGTGGCATCAGTCTTGCTTACACATTTTGGTAGATCATCAAAGCATCTTTAGATGCTAAAGAAACCTGAACTTTACAAACCTAAATTTGAAATGTGGCTCTACAGAAGAAAAGACGTTTCCCTCATACACCTCCACTCTTGAACCCCTTATTTGCAATAAGGAAGAAAAAAATCTCTTTTCCAAGGTTTGTGCCGCTGGATACAACCATCTCCGTTTAGGACTGTGCACAGTAAGATCACTGTAACTCAGCAGTATATCAGCTTTAGAAATGCATTTTTTAAAATTACAACTTCAGGAAAAGGTTTTCAGCTGTTCAAAGTAGCTGTAAATCTTTCATTTTTCACTTTTTTTTCTATTTTTACGAGTGGAATGGCAGCAACTATCACACACAAGGGAAAAGCAGTTGAGATAGCTGATATATCCCTGTGAAGAGAATTTCTTTGAGAATGTTAAATAATGGTTTATTTATATGTCAAATCCTTACATTTACAGAGGACCAGAAACTCTTAGTAAACTTCAAAGACATCTTCAGGGGTATGTAAGACATTTTGTAGGAAAGACAATTTCTCCCTACCTTAGGTATTACATTTTTTTCCCAAGAGAATGGAAAATCTTTATGATCAGTATCTAAGCTCAGTTTTTTAGTATACAAATGTGCTGAAGAAATGGGACTTCTGCAAATGATGGCAAAGAGATTTGGAACAAAGGTGCATGACTGCAGACTCGCTAATGGACAAGAGAGACAAAGTCTTGGGGCTGAATATTGTGTACCCTTAGGGGAATTAGGAAAGATCATCCTCCTTTCTGCAGTAATCTCCATCCCAGAAGAATGTTCTCACTTTTGTATCTGGTTGATGCTTCTTTTTGGGAGAAATCCAGTAGAGGGTACCGCACCAAGAATCACAGTAATCAGCAAAAACCTGAGAGGGACTGGTTGCACAAAAGCAGCAGCAGGAAAAGAAAAAAAGCAAGCAAAGAAAAAAAATTATTACATCCTCTGATGATACACTAGCACTGCTACAAAAATATCAGTTAAGGATAGAGAATAATTCATAGCTTTACAAGCAGACATTCAGTACTTCTGTTCATCCTAACTGTAAAATACAAACTGTTAATTTTTTTCAGAGTATTTTTCTAAGACTCAAGAGTAAGAAAAGTGCATTTTTCATTGCCCATAGGCAAACTAAGGAAATCCAGCAAAAGAAGCCCACTCTTTCCTATTAAACATCACTATCCTTTTCAGTGATGGACATTCCAGAAGCTGTTACAAGAAGAGTATGCACTCTCAGGTAGAAAATCACACTGCTCTCTTACCAAAGCCATTTCAGTCATTGTGTTAACATAAATCGGTACTGTGAAGTGCAGTTTAGAATAAGAAACCCCTCTTCAGGCTGTTGTCTCTTCAAAGGCAAAAAACCAGACTAATCTTTTTAATAGTGCAAGCAAGAAGAAACGGACTATTGATAAAGCAGTTTATTTTGACTGACAGATGAGGCAAATTAACTCAGCTGCAATCTCCTCAATCTACTGCTGCCTAAAATAGAGAGAGCTGCATGGAGAAGGCCAAATAAGCTGCTGTAATCTTTCCATCTGGGGGAACTCAAGCAGCTATCATTCACCACTGTCATTTACATAACTGGCGGTAGAAAGAGGAAACTCACATACTGAACATGAAGATAGTGCTCAGTTTGTTTCTCTGTTTTGAAAAGCATCATTATTCCTTATACTTCAAAGCATATAGGAATGACACAGCATTCATCGTAGCTAATCCAACCATGAACTTAAAATTAGGCTTCTTCAACTCCCACAGCCCCTGCAGTGGCAGCTGATTTACACTAAACCAGCATGGATCAGCAGAGAGATCAGCACAACAGCTTGCAGGGTGCAGTACCAGGAATCACACAGGACATACACGAGGGGTAGTCCTCACTTTCCAGAGCACAGCACCACACTTCTGGGAACCATACCAGGTGAGAGTAGCATTCAAATCTTTGACAGCCATGACAGCAGTGACTAGGAGTTTGCAGAGCAGACTCCAGAGACAACCTGTCACGGTGGAAATTTGATCCTGGCACAGCTTCTGTCTCTTGTGTGCCTGTTTGGCCACAACTTTACACTGCCATTGCTACTTCCATGTCATTCCATAAACAAGCAGATAGTGACTTTCTATATAGTTCACATTAAATGGTGTACCTGTTTAGTTAAAACATCCTGGGAAGAACTTATTACAGGCAAGAATAATTTCTGGCATATCAGGTAAATCTCCCCGAAGCCCTGTGAGATGGTTTTTGGCTGTTAAAAGTGAGATGAGGCTCAGGCCAACATCCTCCACCTTTGAACGAACAGGGATCAATTCACCTCGAACTTCATTTCGCTACATTTTATTTTATACAGATTAAGTTGAAAGAAAGAAAGGAAGAAAGGAAGAAAGGAAGAAAGAAAGAAAGAAAGAAAGAAAGAAAGAAAGAAAGAAAGAAAGAAAGAAAGAAAGAAAGAGAAAGAAAGAAAGAAAGAGAGAAAGAAAGAAAGAAAGAAAGAAAGAAAGAAAGAAAGAGAGAAAGAAAGAAAGAGAAAGAAAGAAAGAAAGAAAGAAAAAGAAAGAAAGAAAAAGAGAGAAAGAAAGAAACTCCTTAGGAGGCATAAGCCTCTTTCAACTTCTTGTGAACAAATTTCACAAGTTCTGCTCAAGCACAATATTCTTTTACAGCCTGGTGATACTCAAATTAAGGATATCCTTTATGTACATCTCTTTTTAAAACTAGGTTTATTAGCGTTATTTCATTTTCTAATTTTGTGTGGGTAGATAGTTGCTTTCATCTTCTAAGAGGTAATCATAAGCAGATTTACAGCAATTGACAAATATTTCTTTGTTACATTGTACTGTATGAATGAGTAACCTGTGAAAAAAACCCCACAACTGCCAAGTTAAGCACTCCTTAATTTTATGCGTTAACCAGTGTAAAAAGTTAATTATGTTTACTTCTATGAAGCTGTACAGGAGGATGCACAACCAATTGTTACTGAGCCAAATAATTAACATCTTGCTCCAGAACAAATATCTGAAAGGTGGTGTTAAAGTGAAATATTTTCTATAACATTTTGCACGCTAGCTACATATAGGTGATTTCTTGCAACACACATCTCTGGATGACAAAGGATTTTTGTAGTTCCTGAACCACAGCTAAAAAGTAACCGTCTTTCTCATGGTTTTGTTGCACTTTATTGCTTGCCTTAGAGCCACACACTAGAACAATGTTTCTGGGATTTTTCACTATTTCAAATACTGATGGAGAAAACAACTTTTCTGTATATTAATGCAGTTGGTGATTTTATTTCAGGAATCAGCTCATGTGGTAAACTCATGCAGAAAAAAACCAGCTGGACAAAGTGGTAAGTATATTGTTTCCTCAAATTCCTCTAGGTATATATCTTAAAAATTTGAAGCAAAGCAAATTTCTTCCCTGAAAAGTTTCCCAGAGGAAGAAAGTAAGAAAGAAAATCAAATAATTTGGAAATTTGGAAAAAAAAACGGATTACATTCTGCTCGTTGATAGTCCCTCAGACCCATCCATCATAGCAGGCCAAAGAAAAAGCTCAGCTCCAAAACTTGAATCAGCCTCCTCTGCTTGCACTCTTTCGTCACCTTCCCAACAACAAAGATCTTACTAGTCTCTCTGACTCCTTCCTGTCATCAACCACGACATTTCAAGTCCTAGATGAAATTTTCTTATAACATTATGAATTAATCAGAACATGAAGTCTTTTCCATACTCATAATAGACTTTCTAACAATTATTCCCTCTTGGCACCACCAAGAGCTTACAAGCAACAAGAAACAATGCTGTTCTGGCTCATCTCTGGTTTTCCATACATGCCACCTGCATTTAGTTACATTTGTACTACTTTATGATAACATAGAAAAGAGATGTAAAGACAGGAATATATGGCCTTCTGCATCTGAGAAAGTTAAAGACAATAACTAACCATGATAGACAGAAAACATTATTTTATGCTAGCTAATGTTTTCTGGAATGGCAAGAGAAGAACACACTGGATCTAAATTGACAGAATAAGATAAGATGCTACAAAGAACATTTCTGCTCTAGTTAGTAAGGCCTGTGTATAGACAAGCACACATTCAGGGCTGTACTTAAAGCAGATGAAAAGAAATTGAAATCTGCACTACCTAGTTGTTGTATTACACTGGTTCTGTGTAGTAAAGCACTGTGCTATTCTAATAACTGGGGGGAAAAATGGGGAAAATATTTAGAAGCCTGAATCCAGAACAGCTCAAATGGCAGAACATATCAAGAACAGCTACTCCCTGTAATCAACATTTTCTCATGGGAGCTTAGCTTGGAATATAACCAAACTCACATGTTCAGAAGGAAAGAAATTAAGGAAGAAAGGAATGGAAACCCTTGATAACTTATCCCATAGAACCATCAAAAGCCTTTAAAGCCAAAGTGGTAGCCCCTGAGCTCAGAGCTGCACAAACACACATGAAAACTACTTTTCCACAGAGTAAGTATGTAAATTAAACACAGTCCCTAATTACTAATATTACATGCAATTTTTTGCTATAAACCAGGGTCCAGGCAATAACATTTTACCATTTTGAAATGAAAACACCCATTGGCTCACTTTGATAGCATTAAAATAAAAGCAGTAACAAGACAGGTGGAAACAGTCTAAACCACACACGTTAAAAAGGAACGCAACAATTTAGACCTGTAACACTGTATTGCCACTGCTATACAGAAAGCCGTATGTTACGCACTAACTTTGCAAGGTCTCCAGACTGAGCCATGTCAGGCTTGTTCCGGGCTAAAAGTTTAGCTTCTCAGGCTGCATTTTTTTTTTTTTTTTACTTCTGTGCACATTGTTTTACCTGGTTTAAACATTTTTCCCTTATTGATCAGATCTCTGTAGTTAATTTATGTTACTTTTGCTTTGTATGTTAGCACAACAGTTTTATGACTAAAACATAATGCTGTTCTGTGCAGAAATGTAGGCCTATGGAAACACAGTACAGACCTTGAGAAGGGGAGACACAGGAGATGGCACAGAGTACAAGCACGGGATTACAAAAGGTGCAGCATAGATTTGGTATTGAAGACAATACCCACAGCTATAAAAAAGACTCCCCAATGGTCAGTTAAAGAAATGTGAATGTGAAGATGCACAGATCTGGTATTAGTTGTAACAAAGAGAACATAGAACAAGTATCTAACATACATAAAACATATTTTTTAAATTTGGATTAAACATGGTGCTGTATACATGGTGCTGTGCAATAAAGGAAGAGAAAAGCATATTAGCAACATTAACATGAACATCCCCTTCCTTCCTGTGAAAGACTCCAGCTGCTGCCAATACAGGCAACACCACCAGCAGAATGAAAGCCACCACTATTTGAACTTGGAGAAGCAGGGGAAGAGAGAGCCTAAAGTCAAGGAAAGTGGGTAGAAATTGAGTTTATAAGAGTATTAGCTTGGTTTTTTTATTATTATTAAAACATTTTTTAATAGAAGCCCTCTTTTTGTTCAGTAATAATGGGATCTTGCCTATTAATAACAACTAAACTTCTCAGATAAACTGTTATTGACTATGTCTCCAAGTCATATGATTCTTGACAGTTTCTCAAAGGCTTCTTGTTTATCAACCATGCAGAACCATCAGAATGCTGTTAATTTTTGGAAATCCATGAAGAGTAGCAGTGTCAGCAGTCTGCAGACTCAGGAAGCCAAGAGCATAATAATCTCTGTGTGGAAAAAGACCCTGAACTCTACATTCCATAGAAAATCCTATGATAGGATTCAGCCCCTAGATAAAAGGACTGTGGTCAATACCTGGCAAAGCTTATGCCACAAATTAAGATACCACTTTGATTAGGAAGGAAAAAAACCCCCAACCTCCCAAACTTTTAACTATCTTTCAATAAGAACTAAATATGAAATGAAAATTAGAGTTACACACAGATACTGAGAAACTCTAAAAACAGTGTTCCCCATCTTTGGACAGAGAAGAAAATAGTGAATTCAAACAGATTACTAGTGCATAGGTACGTTTGCAATACTAGAGATATTCTTGATACTAATATTTGAAAAGCATCACAAAGAACGAGCTAGTGCAGTCCCTCACCAGTTTTTTATATTCATGAAGGAGAAAACCGGAGTTTTGCAACGAATAATAATGACAATGGAGCTGAGCTGTCTTTGATTTACAACCCCTTTTATTAGGCTGCTAGACTCTGCCTTCTATGTGAGAGACAAAGGCATGGAGATTAACAGTTCTGTCAGTGATGTAGTCATTAATTACCTTATAAACACTAGCAGAAATAAGAATATCTTTGGCATGACAATTCCTTCTGATATGCTATCTGTTACACTAACCTGCAAATAGTTAACATAAAATAAGCTTTTAAGTAATAAATTAATTATTTTAAATAAATTACACCAATTTCCCCCACATTATCCTTTACACAGTCTATCTAATCCCAACTACAATTTTTGAATCAATAAAAGTGCTATCATATAAATTAAAAAATACATGCATAAAATCACTTTTAAATGCAGGCCAAAAGAACCCCAAACAAACTAACCAAAACCTACATTTGTTTCACCACACTTCTGAAAAAAATTTGCGCTAGTTTATGATAGCACCGTTCTTTCTTCTGCTCTTTGTTACTCATGCTGCAATTCTGTTTTTCATGAAAGATTTGTTCTTTCACAAAGACTTCTGTGATGTGTGAAGGCACTTTTTTGATGTATGATTTGGTTTTGAATTTTCTGGAAATAAGCATATATTTTTTTAAAAAGGAGACAAAAATATTTAGAGGGACAAAAAAGTTACTTAATGGTAAGACATGAAATGGGGCACATGCCACCACTGAGTAATTTCTGTGAGCAGCCTTTGCCTTCCTTACCCCATCTGGTCCTCATGTCTCTAACACCCACTCACTGCATTACAAAAAAAATTATACTAAGCTCCTTCGGGCAGAGTTCTGTATTTCCGTAAGGGCTCTGAAGCACCTAACACATATCTGGAATCTGTAGAAGAAAAAAAAGACAGAAAAAAAAAAAGACAAGAGTCCAAGCTTTTAAAACTTGATTTGTAGGTTCAGCCATCTGTGGATACTTTGTCACCCTATATGGCAGGAGCATTTTGTTCCCTGATTCCGAAGGAAAGGAAAGAGTCCAACTAACATGATCAGTATGATATGGGTTATATACACCATTTACATCCTTATCACAGTGTCAGATAAGACGTGCAATATCAGCTGTGAAGTCAGCATGTCTTTTGACATGATCCCAAATGGGATCAAGGTTGCCCCAAGTACTTTGCATATTTTTGATACTGCACTTATTTATATATACATATATATAATCTATTACTATATTTTTATTAAGAATTGAGCAGGACATATTAGAAGATTGGAATCTTTCATTTGATGAACAAACCATCTATTGAGTGAAAAAATGAAGCTCAAGTTCTTTCGCATTACTCCCCTGACTCTCATTACCTCCCCATACTTGCTTTCCTGCTCTCCTCTTGCCTTTACACAAACCTGTGTCTCACCTCTGACATGACATGCCATGACATGGCATGGCACAGCATGATCTCCACAGACAATACTGTCCTGCCAGAAAACTATCCCTTGCAAATTAAATGTGCTTTACTCAATAGATGTCACAACAAACTTCTGCCACAAAGAGCATTGGTTTTATTACATAGAGAATTTCTACATTTAAAAGGAAGAAAGTCTTAAGCATGCCATGGGGCCCACTCAGGTTCTGACTGGGCACTATTGACGTTAGTGAGGCTTTTGCAAATGAGTATTCCTCAGACTGCATGAAACAGAAGATGCGCACCTAAAAGCTCATTTCAGAAAAAATCCCTTAACTTAGCTATGCCTGGTTTTTAATGGGTTGAACTTGAAACAATATGAACTGCTTGGTCTTGCTGCCAAAATTCAAGTTTAACTTCAGTGGAATTTACTAGATCCACAGTCTCTTAAAGCTCAGGCTAAACAAAAATAAAATTGATTCCCAAGTTGGTTCCCTGCCCGAATCACAGAAAAAATCAAAGAGTTCTTTAACAGAATACCAGTCTCAGTGATTGTTGCAGGTGTTTCTGCATTTTTGGACACTTCAGGTTTCTGTTTAAAAATTTAAATTCATCCACTTGCTTGGAGCTAGGGAGCAAGGGGTTGGGAGAGAGAACAGAGCCTTTCATGCTATTGCAGCTCTTCATAGAGCAGTCCTGCTTCCCTGGCACACTAACTGCATGCTGTGTCTACAAGCACTGAGGCCATCATGATAATATCCAGTGTCTGGGAAGCAGATCCCAGTCGCAAGGAAAGGTCCATTCCAGCCTTCACAAAAAGGCTCAGCTACTCTCAGTCTAAGCAAATAAAATTCAGATGATGCAGCCTTTACATATCTTTAAATTTCCAACCATTGCAAAGTTGTTCTTTGGAAAAGGAAAGAAAAACTTCTTTGTAAGGGGAAAGTCCCTTCCATACACGGACATGATCTCCAAATCAGAAGACTTATTCCTTGCAAATATGTCACGAATCAGTGTGCATTTCTGTGTGACACAAGTTCATAGACCAGTTATTTTGCTTGACACTGAGCTGGTTTCTGCCTTCTGTTATCAGCAAAGCATACTGCTTTGGGGACTGCGTACAAACCACTGAAGTTACTCTGGTGCAGGGAAATGCTGATGAAGAAGAAACATCCATATGTTACATCAGATGTTAGTCAACTATTTCTATGCATTTTTAAGCCCGTTTCTTGCCTGTTGAATAACTGAGTTAAACTAGTGTGAAGGGAGAGAGCTAGCAGAATTTTTCTCTTCAAAATGTTTCACATTCACGACCTTGGTTAGATAATTTAGTGAGCAGATGTTATTGTCAGCTTTTTTATGTTATTCATCTAGAAGAGCAGATGCCACACTGAGCTGCAGCTTGGCATCAAGGAAAGTCTGCCTGTGTGTCCAGGGAGCCAGGATAGACTGGACTCCCATAAGGACTCATTGGTACTCCAGTAAAAAAAGCTATCTTCAACCCTATTCAAAGATAATATTCTAGTGTTTTTAGCATCCTTCTGGATGCTTTTTAGGAAGGCTCCTCTCGGTGCTCCTGCATTTCATCAGCTCTCCCTCTCATGGAAACTCTAAATCACATATTTAAAAATAGACCATCAGATTATCTGGGTAAATCATAAAGCTCAGCTTATCTCTCTCTTCCCCTTCAAAATATACAATTTATTTTGTCCACCAGCTCAGCAGCATGAAGCCATCAATAATCCTGTTTGTCTCAGTAACCCCCCTCAGTGATTGTCCCTGTGTATCTCTATTCTGTGCATGTACGTCACACTGGGGTGTGTGTGTCTGTGTGAGCATGGAAGAAGGATCCAGGAATTCACAGTTCTGGGCACAAAGGTGTACAATCCTGCTTATGCCAGTGTTTATGCCCATGTTAGCTGTGTACATCCTAGCATCACAACACAGCCTTACGCAGTCATGGAGAATAATACCAGGATTTTGCAGAAGTAATGTACTAAGTACTTCAATTATGCATTAAATTGTTGTTTAGCACCAATCTGGACCACAGAACCCGTGTGCTTCTCCTGAGGGCAGGCATAATCAAGGAAGGACACAAAAATTTTTCAATTCCCCTTTCCCAGTGGTTCAGACGCACCACATAACAGAGCCTTCAGTAGCAAACCCCGACTGCCAGCCCACACGTTTCCTATACGTGCATCTCCTCATCCTCCTCCCCCTGCCAATGCGGCCCATCAGGCCACGAGAGCCGGAGAAAGCCCTGCAGGGATATAAATAGCTCCTCGGGGGAGGAGGGGAGAGTGCAGCAGCACGTTTCTAAAGATGCTTGCTGCAGAGGGATGTTTTGCTGGATTAATTCAGAGGGGAAAGGGAACCGCTAGGAAGTTCACTGCCATAGCAGGTAATGTGTGTGGAAAAGGGGCAGCAGCGGCCCTGGGGAAGCTGAAGGGGGAATGTCCCGCTTGCTGGGAGAGCAGCGAGGTGGGGTTCCCTCTTTGAGTGTCCCACCTATTTCAAATAGTTTCCTCAGAGCACCCCCGCAGATGGGCTGTGTATAGGCACGAAGGGCCCACGGCTGAGACAGCGGCGATACGAACCAACTCAGTGGAGGTGTTATTACCACACGCAGCTTATTGTCTGTGCCAAGTTTGTACAGAGCCAGGTGGTGTTACTGATGGGCGCTGTATTGCACTGACTGTGTATGCGGTGCTCTGAACTTGCCCCATGCGTGGGGCACTGTAGCGCTGGCTTCCCTGCCCTCTCCCCGGTTTTCCTTGGAGAGACAAAGCCGAGAGGTTCCGTCTCCCCAGATCCGCCCTATCCCCCCCTGCCTCCCGGAAACTTTCGGGAACTACAGACACAGCCGCCTGAGGCACAGGTGCGCGCTCGCCCCTTCCCCGCCGGAGACACCCCGGGCACTCCTCAGCAGCCGCCCGGGCTGGCAGGGCGGGGGCGCGCAGCCTTCGCCGCCGCCCGGGGCCGCTCCGCGCCTCTCCGCTCGCCCTCCCCCCAGCGGGCCGGCACCGCGCGGCGGTGCGGTGCTGCAGTGCCCGGCCCGGCCCGGCCCGGCCCGGCCCGGCCCGGCCTCTCTCACCGTCCTCCAGAGCCGCTGCCGCTTGGCACTGACGGAGGTGGCGGTGACGATGAGGTGGGAGACAGACACCACCAGCCCGAAGACGATGGCCAGCAGCGTCCGGACGGGAAGCAGCGAGTAGGAGACGAAGGTTACGAGCATGAGCTGCCACATGCCCTGCTCGGGGGCGCTGGGCGGCTCCATGCCGTAGGCGCCGAGAGAGAAGGGGCAGCAGAGGAAGGAGAAGGTGAAGCTGAAGAGCAAGGTGAGCTTGACGATCTGCTGCAGCTGGGTGACCTGCAGGTACTTGACATTGGTGACGATGAAGAGGGAGAGGAAGATGATGCAGTGCACCGGGTGCGAACCTTTGGAGATGGTCAGGCTGGGGCCAGAGAGCAGCTCCACCAGGGCTAGGCTGGCGGTGAGCACGATGAGGACGGCCAGCGCCTTGAGGGTGGACGTCTGCTCCAGCTTCAGGTTGTAGCTCTGGAAGAGAGCCTCCAGCTCCTTGCAGTCAAACTCGTCCTCGCAGGCGATGGCATCCAGCAGCAGCAAGGGAGGGGGGTCCCCCAACCCGGCTCCCGCTCCCGACGCCGCGGCAGCCGGCGGGGAGCAGCAGCAGTGGCAGCACTTCTTCCTTTTGGTCTTGACTTTCTGAAACGGTATTTCCTCCATGTCAGTGCCATTCATAAACCCGGGAAAGAAATGCTCCTCCAGGTGTCCCCCGCTGCCGCTTTGCCGCCTCGCTGGTCATAAAAGAGAGGGGGGCTGCGCNCGCCGCTCCGCGGGCGCGGGTCCCGGGGCGCGCCCGCCAGCCGCCGTCCGCAACCCGCCGCGCCGGCAAACGCCCCCTCCGCTGCCACCCAGGAGCCGGGGGTGGCTGGGACGGCGGGAGGAGAGTCTCACTCGTGTTAATGTGCCAACCTTCCTGCCTGCAGTCTCGCTTTCCCCTCCACCCTCCTCCTCCTCCTCCTACTCCTCCTCCCCTGGTGCTCCAGGGATGTTAATCTCCTAATGACACCAAAACACCATCCAAAGGTTTGGAATCAAACAAAGGGAGGGATGGGGGCAAAGGGTGGGTGGAAGCTCAGAGAAGGGGAGACGGGGATAATCAACAGGCGGGTCTCCTTTCAGATAACGCTATTTGGAGGAGCGGGAGCTACAGAGGAAAGCAAATGGGCTCCCGTGAGGTGGGCAACATTACAAAATAAAATAGCGACTAGGGGAAAAAAAATTAATCCGAGCCAGGGGTCTGGAGGAAAAGTGCGGCAGAGGGGCCAGAAAGAAAGCAGGAGGCAGGGAACGGCAGGGCGGTCCCCTTCCCAGGTCCGAGACCATCTCACCGGAGCTGGGGATTGAGAGGCGCCTGCGCGCCGATCGTTGGGAAGCCGGACACGTCCCCAGCGGGGCTCCGCGACCCGGGAGCGGCGGGGGGAGCCGCCGCCT
>VXBT01008722.1:228923-273387 GCA_013400235.1 Oriolus oriolus
CCCGCCGCCTCCGCAGAGCGCCCCGCGTTCCCCCTGCCGGGCGCCCGGGGCCCGCCGACCCTCCGGGTGCATCCGGCATCGGCCGACGGCTGGCGGCCCCGTGCTGCCCGCCTGCCCTGGCAGCTGTTCATATATATATAGGTACAGATAGGTATTGGTATACATATAGGTATAGATATATAGAGAGAGGTACACACATATATACACACATACATACATATATGTGTGTGTGTGTATAGAAATATACAAAAACTACATATAAAGACATAGAAATACATGTAAATATAAATACATTTGTAAATATGTAAATTTATATATATGTTAATACAGATGAATCCTGCTTCCTTTCAGAAATAACGTAATATCTGACTGAATAAACATAATGATTTTACTTGTTTAGCCTCCTAGCTCTGAAGCAGTTGGACAAAGTGTAGTGAATGAGAAAATTTTCAAGAAAACACATTTCTGTGACCACTTCTGCCTGTCTGGGTGTACAAATCAGTCAGTGGCTGTGGAGGGTTACACTTGTGACAGGAGTTAAATATCATCCCACTCAAAATTGTACTTGGTGCCTCATCAAGAACTTGGATATCTTGTTTTAGAAAAAAACCCTCTAGTTCTGCCTATAATGCTGCTATCACATACCACTATTACCAAGTTGCCACAAAAGAATACACTGTAATATGCTGTTTTGTAACCATTGCATCTAATTTTGGGATTATGAGACTGATTCCAAACTCACCAAAGACGAGGGAAAGGACTCCAGTGTTTCTTTTAGGTTTGGATCAAGCATTTTTAAGATTCAGGTCTAGGAAAATGTCAAAATAGAAGACTAAGGTTATGAACATTTGGCTTTTCAAAGGCAGGGTAGGGATACTTTTCAGAATCAAAGCAGAATCCTACTATCCTGGATAGGCTGAAGATCTAATCACTGATTTTTGTGTCAGTGAAGTCAGATTCTGGTTCCAGATTTGGGCTAAAGAGTGTTAAGATCAACAGTACGTAGGGATTCTTTAAGATCTGTTATGGCTGTGAATGATGTTGGTACTTCACTTCTGGATAGTAAAGTATCATTAAAAAATTCTCTGATACATAATCTAAGGCAACATATTTTTATATTAATGTTTTAGTATTTGCAGTTAGTCCACACCCTACAGACTCATTATGCAGTCATTCTTTTGAATCTGAACAGACCTCATCAGGAAAAGACAGTCAATCAACATTTCTGGAGTTTGTGTATTACAGATTCAAAATATTCCACACTTGTGACAACGGGTGTTACTTACTCTGTGTTCACAGGATGCAACCCATGGTGGTTTCCTAGACTGTGACTTAGACCCTCAAACACTGCAGAACTGTAAATACAGCTGGTATTTTGACTTTTGTAACTTCCTTCCAGAAGAAAGTAAAGGAGTTGGATTTGCTGGCCTGAGCACTGGAAACAGGAAGAAATGTTTAGCTGAAATGAAATTAAATCTGACAAACAAAATGAGGCTTCCTTTGTTTTATGGTACCTCTAGTGTGTTTGAAAAGCTTAACAAAATTAATCTCCTTATTCACTTTGGTGCATACATTCACTTTGGTCACATGTATATTAGAAAACACACACTGTTTTCACCTGTCCTCAGCTCTATTCTGAGCTCATATATCCCGAGCGATAAACTAATATTTCACATCTCACAAAGCATAAGAGGTGGCACCTAGTTGCCCAGCTCTAGGAACTATTCACTGTAAGAGTTGTCACGCTAGCAGTTATCATTTCTTTCTTCTGGCTCTCAGCTTGCTGCTGAGGAAATGGAAGGTGAGTAATTCCCTACAAGGCACCCTGTGGTTTAGATTATTTTCATGCTTCTTACAGCCTCAGGTTGGGTTAGTTAGTGCATACATAAAGCAGAGGAAGATGATGCATATGAAACATACACATCTTCCTTCTTGCTAGGTCAAGGGGAAGCAGTGAACTGGTGAAGCTTCATCTTCCTTAGACCCTGTAGGAGTATGGAAATGCCACACGGTGATTAATGAAACTGCCATCCTTTATACACTGTTTCACATCACAGGGCAAATACTTCACCATACCCTCCGTAGTGAAGAGCCCAAATTTTAGCACCTGATGTCACAAATACAAAGAGGAAACCTCAAAGCCTTTTTCTGAGAGAAACATATTATTAAAGCAAATAACCAGCTTTAAAACTGCTGGAATGCACAGCACCGTATTTTCTGACTTATCTGCTGCAGATGATCTGTTGCAGTAGTCTTCTGGGGGTTTTTTGAACTATAAGCAACACTTTGTGGACTGTAGTGCACTTCTGGCTCATTTCTAAGAAAGATGTGAGGTTGGTTTTGGTAGTTATTGCCCCCAAAGTTCTGGGTGTTGGCCAGAACCAAGTCACTTCTTTCTGTTGTATGCCCTTGCATTTATAATAAGAGGCTGCTCTGGGAATTAATGTAGTATTGACAGGAAAGAGTGATTAGAGCCCAGCTTTATCATCTCTAGAACAGAAAAGCCTATCTGTTTTTTCATTTTTCTTCTAAGAGGCAAACTGTCTTGGTTGTTTGAGTCACTGGAAGTGAAAAACAATTTTTGTGGAGAGTCAGGCTCTTTATGGATCTAGGTTACACTAAGCACAAATCTCACTACTTTTTACTTGAAGCATAGCCTCGAATTAAAGAGCTACTCAGAGTTTCAGTTCCCACTTAGTCCCCTAATCTATTTTTATTTACTTTGTGTTGTAGATTCCCTATTCAATAATTATTTTTCACTGTAATCTTGTTTTACTTTACTGAACTCAGTACTTGCTTTTTGCATCTCATCTTCTATAGCAGTTTCAAGCATTCACTGCCTGATGATTTGGGTAGAGATCATCTTTAAAAGCAATACCTTTCATAAAGCTAGAGTTCTTCAGATTCAGGACAATTTTAGAATTAAGAATAATGAAAGTTTTGCATCGATAGAATTTTTTTTCTTGTGGTAATTTTTGTCTGAGTAAAGATTGCAAGGATTTTCATCTTTTATCCATATTTAGTATTGCTTACCTGTAACAGAATGCCATGCTTTATCATCTGAGACAGAGATAGAAATCTCTTTTTCTTCTCCCTGTCTCTGACAGTAAGACTAAAGACTCTGCATAAAGCTATTGAGAAAATTCTGCAGACTCATTCTAGCAGGCACAGCTTGTTAATGCCACCACAGAAATCTATCTAGTGAGAGAAAAGCAGTGATAGGCAGGACAGAAAAGTGCAGGACAGAAAAGGTCCAGCACAAAACGGTAGGAATGGCCAGGTTTAAATATAAAAATTCAACAGTGTTTTCCTCCTCTCACAGATCTCAGAAACAGATTCCCAATTTTTGCTAGATTTTGAGGAAAGATTTGAAAAAGTGAAAGTATTTTTTTCCAAATCATGGACAGCTTTCATTTGAAATCAATCTGGGGACTCCACTCACAGTCTTATTTCATGAAATGTGGAATAGATTTCTGTGAGGCTGCTGAAAAATTGTCTGAGCAGGTCTCATAAGCATTATAATGACTGTTCCTTAAAATTCATTGTGATTTTAAAGTTTGATTTATGTTACATGCATTCTGATGGAGAAGAAATGAAAGAGAATGTTTTGACACATACCACTTCCACTGTTAAACAACTTTATCTGCAACTTTGAATTCACCTAACTAGAGCACTTCCACTACAGAGCTGAAATAAACTTTTCCCACCTACAGTAAGTGAAAACTTTACAACATCTACAAGTTCAGTCGTTAGGAGACACTGGTTCTAGCCTCAGCACTGTTCTCCAAAATCAATTTTTGTTTTTATCTTTCTCTTTGTGCTTCTTCATACAAGAACCAGTTTTAAGAAAACAGAGATGAGTTTTAGGCTAAATTTAGGCTGTAATACTAATCACTCAATGACAAACCTGTGTTTTAGCTTCTGCTCAGGTCTAACAATAGCAGTTTGTTCACTCTGTTTCTGTTAGACTGCACAGTGTTTTTTCACTCAGATTATTTTAATCAGTATTTTATCTGTATAGAAGTCTATCTAATTGTGTAATATATTGACGAGAAAAAAATCAGATGAGAACAAAATGACATTAAGGCCTTGACCTCAAGTCACTTGTCAGACAAGACTGCTGCTGAAGCAATTAGGACATTTGACCAAAAAATAATATGGCTAAAGTGGCGAATTTGCCAGCAGAGAAAGGGGATGGGTTTTCGCCAGACCTCTGCTGAGCAGAAAGTAACGACATTAAGAGCATTTTAATCCTTTACCTCTCTCTTCTATTTTAAGCCTTCCAGGAGAGCATGAGACTTCTGTGACCTACTGAACTTCTATATTAATACTAATGAATCTCTTCAGTGAGCAAGCAATGTGCTTTCCAGCCAAAATGGATGCATAGCAGGTCAGCCAGATCCTTCCAGCTTTTGACCAGTCATTCATTTTCTCCATCGATACTGAATCAATTCTGATTTATTTATTCTTCATCTAAAGTTAGAGCCATCTAATGTCTATTACATATGCAAAATTTCAGGAAAGAAGGTCGATGCATTTTTATGAGAAACTCATTCACTGTTTCTGTTATGTTCTCAGGAGCTTTCCCAAATACCACACCCCATCTGGCCACGCTTCTGTCTCATCACTTCCTACTTTATCCTCCCTGTTACCTCAGAGAAATGTCAGGATTTTTCCTTCATGAGCCTGTGGGTGGTAGGAGCATGGAAATGACTTAGGAAAAGTTTCAATGCTTCTTCAAAACAATTTGCTGTGCACTTTGCCAGGGGGTATACAACAGTGATATATATTAATTAAAAAACGTCAGCAAAACAAGAAATCACAAACCAGCTGCAAAACCTGCACAGTACTTGCAGCATCTGCTTTTGTTATTTCATTTTAGATGCGTAAGTCAGAGAATACTCTTTTTCAGAGCATTTCTCTTTTTCAGCAGAGAATGGTGTGCAAGATGGCATAGTGCAGCTACGCTCAGTTGGCTGTGAATGCTCTGGTACACCCTCACGGTGCCATGGAACTCCATGCAGAGAGGTAACAGCTCGGTTACTGAAACCCACGTTGCCAACCCATTACGCTTGTACCAGAGCTTGCCAGCTCAGGCTTCATACTATATCTACATGTTTCTGCAGTAACCAGGCCTGGAGACAGCTTTTTCAGGGCTGCCATGGGATCTTTGCACTGCAGTCTGGAGACTAGAAAGATCATGTTAGCCTTCAGCAGCTGACAACCTTTTCCCTGGTTTCCTTTCAGTTAGGTGGATCTTTCAATATATTGGTTATCTTCAGAATCACATTCCCATCCCAGGCTAAGGAATCACTGAAATAATTGTGTTGGATTGTTTCGTCCAGAAAGGCTCTTATTTTATCCTCCCCAGTCAGCTTGGTTAACAGACTTTTTCTGAGCCAACTTCACAGTCAATATATTAAAAAAACCCCCAAACAACAAAGCCCAACCCCCAACATTACATGAAGCTGGATCAGTTCTCAGCCAAAATACAAATGGTTTTGAGTTCCCACAGACTTCCTTTTGCAAATCCTTTCAGGAAACAAAAGAAAACAAAACTTAACCTTCTTCCCCACCATCTTAGTACTTGTCTCTGCTGTAGAACAATGAAGATTTCCCAAACCAGTTAGCAGATTTGGTGGAAATTTCTGTTATGCAGGTGATCTGAGTGACCAAAGCATTCTTAAAAGTCCTTTAGCTGTAAGACAAACTCAGTAAAATTCAGATATTTCTCATTTTAGGAGTTCTGCAAATGTCTAGCATCAGCATTTAACAACATTACATGAATCTGATCCTGTTCCATGAAATCAAAGGAAGTTTTGATATTCACTGCAGCTGTATTAGCCCTGGTATTTTGACCTTGCTTATTTCCCAAGGAAGGCTTCTGTTCCTCTTTATATTAATACGGCTGTTGTCTCAGGTAAGAGCATGGCTCTGTTCAGAGCCTATAGTATTCTTGTTTACCTAATGAAATGTAGTTTAGATGTATTTCAGAATGTGCATAAGGACAAACATTTTGGTTAGTGTAATCTCTTGAATCTCTTGAAAGAAAAAGACAAGATGTATGCAAAAATAAAGACAGAAATTATAGCTGTTTATAATACACATTTCACTCCTAGCCATATTTCTGATACATCCATTTAAAAAAAATATACTAAATAGTAATTAATATTCAGCAGATATGTTCTCCTCCTATTTTACTTATCTCTAGGTTATGTGGCAAACATATTCTTGAATTACTTCTGCTAAAGCATGGTATTATAATTTATGAACTGAAAGTTTAGTAAACAAATCTTTTTTTTCTTTTTCTTTTAATGAAGCCTATCAGTTGCTCGAGATTTTTTTAATCCCATGTATATTTTCATTATGTCAAGTTTTCACTATTGGTAATATTCAGAATGTGGTCTGCCATGACTTTCCATGACAGTTCACTCATTAGAAGTTCTGTAAATAGCTGCCTCAAGTGCCGGACATGAGGCTCCCTTCTGGACTTCTGATTTGGGCAAAACTTAACACTAGTTTCATGTGGGAGTTTTTCTTGAGTAAGTGTTCTAAAAGCCTGCATATTTTCATTTGCAGAGCCTCCTGTCAAAGAGTGAAAAGTACATTGACAATAAGAATTTTACAACAACAATAGAAATAAATAAATTCGTAGTCAGTTCCTACTGGAGGAAACAATTACTCCTTTATTCTAATTTTATTGTTTTCTGATGATTACTATAAAGCTAACAATAGTTTCAAGACATAGCATACTACAGACAACCAGAGTGTTCTCTGCCAGTTGATACTTGTACTTCACCACTGAATGGAACACAGATATAGCCCTTTCCTGTTATAAACCCAAGGAAACCATGCCCAAATGCAGTGGAATTAAAAAAAAAACCAACTTAATGATGCTTTTCAAATAGAAAGATAAGCTTGTTACAGAAGGCTGAGTCGCAGAAGATACTTACTAGAGATTCACCTCCTCTAACACTCCCTTGCAAAGAACAGAGTATCCAGAAACAGCATGTATCAGACATTAAACTGCTGTTCCAGCTCATCTCCACCAAGGGCCAAGATTCTCCTCTATTTTATTTCTAATCTATGTAATGAGATTCTTCCCGTAAATCCTGCAACTAGCAGCAACTAATTAGGTCAAATTAACAGGACATATGTTACTGGATCTATTCTGAGTTTAAATCCTCAAGATGGAGCTACCCTTCTCTTTAAGGTAACAACTGCTGGGTGTTAAAAGTAAAAAGACAACTTTATGTTGTGGTGTGTTTACTATTCCTTTAGTCAGAGCCTTGCTCAAAATTAAGACAGATTTCCGGTGGACTTCAGTGCTATATTTATTTTCTTATCACCTGTGCTCTCCTTTCATCCTAAACAATTTGCATAAGCCTGCATAATGCTATTTAGCTTATGCCTCACTGCTACTATATATAGATGAACTGGAAATTCAGCTTAGTAAAGCAACTTAATTATTTTCTTTTTCTCTTCTTTCTTCGTGCCTGCACACTGTGCATGTGTTTGTGTGCATGAAGGTGTGAAAGAGAGATCATATACTCAAAAGGAATTTAAAATGATAAGTGTTATTGTTCTTATTAATTATTGGGGGAAACAAAATTTTCTAAACTGATGCAAAAGTAGGAGCCATAAGATCACAGGGATTCCAGTATATGTGTGTATACCTGTGTGTGTGCATGAGTGCGTGTGTTTGTAAATGAGAAGCAGGATTTTTTCCTTTTTCAAAAAAAAAAGACAAAAAATATTTTACGTTTTCCTTGTGAGACAAGTTGAGAGTTATCTAGTCAAGTCAGGTGCTGATATTATCAACAGTACATCTCATACATTTCATACAGTGTTCTTTTGGTTTTTGGTGCTATCATTTATTTGCTTAACAATCTGTTTGCTTACGAGTCAAGTTTATATCTGAAAATTAGGTTATTTCTTTAAAAACCTAGAGATGAAATTAAAAATCTCATTGAATATGGAATATCTCTAGTTGGATAAGACTCATAGGGAAATAAAATCAATACTTATATTTTAGTTAAAAGTAGATATTTTTCTCACAACATTTGTTTGCAAAAATCGTAAATAAAATACAGCCATTTAAATACAGATCTGCTTGCCTAAAAAAATTAATTTTTATTTAATGAAGCTAATTTTGTAGCACCTAGCAGTTAATCCCTGAGAAAGCTTCCTCTCCTCAGATCTGACAGCACTTTAACGCAGAGAGAGGCATTACTCTAAGGAGAGCTTACCAGTGTTTTTAACTGAGTAGTACAAGCCTGACTACATCCATTATAGATTGGGTCTTATCCTATTGTCTGAAATACATCTCACTTCTCTAAACAAGGTTAAATGCTATTTTTCTTCCCCTAATCCTGTTTAGCAAGTCAGTGGGTAGTCTGGACAGTTTAAGTATTCCAGTTAAGTGGGAGAAAGGTCACTGCAAGATTACTGAAAAGGTATCAGGGGATGCTAAAGGGTAAATGCAGTTTTCCAAAGGATTTCCTAAAGGGTTTCTGAAGGATTTTAGGGAAGGCAAGTCAATACTAACATTAAAATAAAAAAATCTCTACAAATTTCCGACTACCATTGCAGTGATAAAACTTGTGTTTATTTTTGCAAGTACATTTTACATTTTTTTCCCAGCACTGACATACTCTCTTGGCCTCGCACCAGACTCACCAAAGCTGAAAGCTGATAGGAAACTTCCACTTCCTTTAGCCCTAGGTGCTGCTCCTCAGTGCCCAGTGATGAATGGCCTCATGGTGGCCAGCTCTGCTCACTGCACTACCTAAGAAAAATGCCCCTGATTTCAGTGGTAACTTATCCTACAAGGCTGAATCCAGAGGTTGAGGAAGCTGTCTGGATATTTTCCATCAACTCTATGGAAAAAGCTCTAAAGGGTTTTATGCCTAGCTTGTAAGGCATAAACAAAGGCTTTAGGCCTTTGCATTCAAAGTATATTTGTGACTGACAGGCTTCTTCGTTGAGATTCGCCCCTGCAGTTAGCAAGGTGTTTGCAGAGGTCTGTGTGTCCAAAGACAGATTTACCTGACAGGGAAACATTGAAGAGAAATGTCCTATTGACTAAGCAAAATTCTCACCTGCAGATTTTGGGGGTTTTTTCCTGCAAGAGCACCATGGGAATTTTTCCAAGGACCTGATGAGGAAAAGTAGAAGCAATAATCCAAAAAGCGATGATAGCACTTTCTGGGGATGTAGATAAGTCAAGTACCATCCCTGATGGTACAGAGCTTTCATGCACTGTCTCACAAACAGTATGTGCTGGGGACTCCCCTGCTGGAAAGCAGCTTGGCAGAAACAGGCCTGGGAGTCCTGTTTGACACCAAATTTTCCATAAGCCAGTGATACGGCCTTATGGCAAAGGTGGCTAACAGTATCCTGGAATGCACCGGAAAAACTTCCGTCAGCAGTTCAACAGAAGTGATCCTTTACCTCTTCTCAGCACTGGTGAGGTCTCATCTGGACACCTGTGTCCAGTTCTGGGCTCCACAGTAAGAGAGACATGGATGTATGGAAGAGAGTCCAGTGAAGGGCCACACAGATGGTTAAGGGACTGTAAGGAAAGGCTGAGAGACCTGGGACAGTTCAGCCTTGTGAAGAGAAGGCTCCAGGGGTATCTTATCAATGTCTATAAATACCTGAAGGGAGGTACAAAGAAGAGGGAGCCAGGCTCTTCCAGTGGTGCCCACTGACAGGACTAGAGTCAATGGACACAAACTGAAGCACAGCAGGTTCCCTCTGAACATCAGGAAACACTTTTTTTACTGTGTCACTGACCTCTGGCACATATTTCCCAGGGAGATGGTGACATCTCTGTCCTTGGAGATATTCAAAAGCCATGTGGACATAGTACTGGATAACTGGCTCTAGGTGGCCCTGCTTGACAAGCAGGTTGGACTATAGAACCTCCAGAATTCCCTTCCAATCTCAACCTTCTGTGATGCTGCAATTCTGTGACATATGTGTTAAAGGACTGTTAATCACTCTGGTGCAGCCCCATGTAAGTGGTAGACTATTCGTATGTGCAAGAAGTGTCTCCTACATTTTCTACATCATGTTAAAAAGAAAAATTAAAATAAGTCAGTCTGTCAAAGAAAAAGCAGACTTGACAATGCAGGATCTGCCCTAAAAAACATAACTAATGATTGCAAAATACAGCTGCATTTTCTAATACACCTGATCCTGCAGGGTTATCTGTATTACAACCTTCTCATGAGATTGAAGAACAATTAAAGGACCAATTACTTTAAAGGTGCTGGCCATTCATATCCATAGCTTCAGTGACAGAAAAATCCTCAGCTCTGTCAAAATTGGTTTTCTCAGAACTGGTAGTTCCAAGAAAACAGGTGAAAACCCCAAGTCCCTAGAAAATCTGCCAGAAGAGGTATGGAAATGTTATTTTAGCACTCCAAGTTCACACATCAGTTGAATGGAAGATTTGAGGACTGTAACTTGTTTTTAGGTTAATTTGGTTGCCAAATCGCTCATGGGATCTGTCCTAGAGTGTGAAAATTTGTGTTCATGAGCAGAGAAATAATCAAACTGAGCACTATCAAGCTAACCTTCACAAATATTGAAACATCCTGCCTGGAAATTATTCCATGGCATAACTTTCAAAACTTTTAATGTGCAATGATCTTATTTTGTAGCCTTTGCATTTTACACAGAAGTGAGTATTATTCCTCTTTTAAATATATTGTGATATATGGCACTTGTAGATTTTCAGTATTTCTTCTCCCCCCATCTTTATTCATCCCCATGATTAAACTAACAAAATAATTAAAAGAAATGAAATGTGAACATTAGATATATTCCCTCACCAAGTCTTCACATTTTTTTTGTTTCAGTAAGCATCCTTATTTTTACCTCATATTACTGTGTTCCTATGATTTCAGTAACATTTTTCACAGACTCCTTTATATTTAACGTTTCTCTTCACCTTTTATAGTATTTCCATTATACACAGTAGATGAAATGCCCTTCTAAAATTTCAGTATTTGAAATGGATCTATGTGGCTTTTGAACAGATTTGAAAAACCTATTTATCATCCAGGAGAACTTTTTATAACCTAAGGAGTTTTATGCATATATTTATGGTAATGAGTACAAGCTATTATGCCTGTCATAATACAAAGCAGATCAGCTGGTATTATTTTCATAAATATTTAAAAGCTAGCACACCTACAGTGTAGGCTAGGAGTATTATAGTAGAGTCATTAAAAAACAGGAAAAGCTATGTAATCTTCATCTAAATAAAGTTTGTTAAAATAGAAGTGGACATGAGACACTTGGGCTTTATTTTGAAGTTAGCAGGTTAAACTCAGGTGTAAAGATCATTAGAATAAAAATCCTGCTACTTTTTTCTTCTCTGCCTTTTAAACACAATTTAACTAGATCAGCTTAGTCACTTGCAGTGTGGAACAAGTTCTTCTGACACAGTGTAGACACAATTTATGTGAGAATTCATACATACTACATGTCCCAGGAGACTGCAATCAAGGTGCAGTCTTGGACATGGCTTTGATCAACCTGATCTAGCTGAATATGTGTCGCAGTTCGGTCGAACTGCGAGGCGACCTGGTCCCGAAGCACAGCACGGCGGTCCAGCCCCTCCCGGACCACTTGGTCCACCGAACGCATGGACACCAATGTGGTGGATGTTCGAATGGCGTTTATTATCTTATCTTACAGGGTTTTATAGTGAAGGGGGTTTCGCTACGTCAGAGGAGGGGTGGTGGGCTTGTTAGTATAGGAAAGGAGTGGAAAGTTACTGGGGCTAGGGGGGCTTGCATGCCTGGGGTGATGGTTATCTCAGGGTATGTGGAGGGAGAGTTCCCTGTCTCTTTCCGTGACATCGCGAGATCTTCCGCTCGCCTGCCCCTATCCTGCAATATGTCCCTGCCCATGGCAGGGGGGTTGATTATCTTTGAAAGTCCCTTCCAGCCCTAACTATTTTATGACTTCTTGATTGTATGTTCCAGCTGATGATTCTAATAAGTACAGACAATATCAAACTTGGTATCCAGTATCCAAAGGTGAGAACAACAGGCATAATTGGGATTCTAGACCATGGCAGAACTGTGTGGAGGGAAATGTAAAACATATGTAGAAACTAGTAGATTGCTCCAAAAGCACTTCCTTTTCTATTTGTCCTTTGCTCTTTCAGTTTTCTTGTGGTTATAAAGCTCATGTGGCTAGATTCATCATAAATTTAATTTTTCCTGAGTCAAGAAAAAAGAAGTTGAGGACACTTTTGGTTACCTTTTTAGATGTCTCCATTTATTGCTCACTTAACTCCATAGCCTTGGACAGGAACACAAAAACACATTTTATTCACAAAGATGTAACATGTCAATAAAGGGAACAAAGCCCTTTTTCTGCCTTCGGCTTTGGTATCATTGCTGTCTCCCATAAGAAACCGGAATAGTCTGTTGGGAGCTTTTGCCAGAGGAACAACCTTATGTATATTTAATGTGGTTGCTAAATGGTATCGTGCTTATCATTTGTGACTCACTGGAGCTTGCATCTGTTTCTTGTAGCTGGCTTTGGGACCCAAAGGTTTATTTTAATGGCCCATTAAACTCCCACCTGGCTATTTTGTTGCTTACACTAATCTATTTGTAGGTTCATTTGTAGATTTTTTTAAGGCAGGTAAAAGCATATATTCCTTTCCACAATCCACGTTAAGACATTGCAACTGTCACCCACATAAAATACACAAAGGACTCATAACAATAAGCAGCTAGTTCAAAGTAGTGAAATGGTAGAATTCCTTTACTTCTTAGCGTCTACATCCAGAACTAATGAAATGTAAAGGATAAAAAAATGTCATAGCTTCATAAGAATGATGTGAAGTCTGAAATGTAGCAATAATGATTTTTATTTTTCAGACTTGGCAAAAATTATGTAGAATGTTGTTTATTCATACAAAAATGTTACCATTAAAACTACGGCATTATTGCAGATATTCATCTTAAAGATTAATTACTTGTACTTTAATAATACCAAAATTAATACCATAGAATCATAGAATTATAAAAGGGTTTGAGTTGGAAGAGACCTTTAAAGGTCATCTAGTCCAACACTCCCTCTTCAGTGAGCAGGGACATTTTCTGCTAGATGAGGCTGCTCACAGCCCCAAAGCTGTTTCAAGGGATGGGACATCTACCAGCTCTTGGGGAAACCTGTTCCTGTGTTTCACGACTCTCATTGTAAAAAATATCTACCATAAGAACATTTATATGGTCTTTTTAAAATTCCCAAATTTAATCTTATTTTCAGTCTATTTAACCACACATTTTCACCTTTTGTACTTCTGCTTGGTAACGAGTAGCATCCTGGAAGACTGCATATACAACAACAAAGTGCTCGTTGTGAAGCCCTCCAGTCTTGATTTATCAGAAGTACTAATTGGTGAAATAGCTGTATCACTGTTGGAAAAGATACTGACTTAGTTAGTTACATATAGCTTTCCTGCTTATTGTACTGGGTAAGGTTGCATCTCATCTAAAAGCACTACTTTTCAATTAACAGTGAATGGCCCTTAAAAGTAAAGAAAGAAGTGTAGCAATGTATGTAGCACCAACACTGCACTTAGTACTTAAGCAGTATGGTGGATCCTCAAAGCATAAGCATAAGTCTGCATAAGCAAAATTGAGTAACAGGATTTTTGAAAGTGGTCTGATTTAACCTCTTTCTGTTACTGCTCGGCCCTCATCAAGACCAACCTTTCCTTTCAGCAAAAGATTTATTTACAATATATGCTAAAATTGCTTATCTCTTCTACTTTAACCCTCATCCATTTACCTTTTTCTATTTCCAGTTTATCAGTACTACTTTGAGAAAGGTTCTTCTCTGTTGACACAACTGGTACACAAAGCCTTATTTGAGATCAGCATTTCAGTAGCTTTTAAACTGAGAGGCAGCCAGTGTTATTGCCATAACCACATGGACAGAAATAGTTGTGCTAACACCCATGCCAGGAAAGAATGCACTCAATTTTTCATTTTCAACTGCACATAAATCCCCATCTCTCAGGTTTATGTCTGTTGTTCTGCCATTTTGATACAGAACAATGTACTTGCAAAGGTCTAGTTACCTTTAGAGAGAAGAGAAAGGTCCTTCTCCTTTGAGCAACAAGTGGCTTGCTAAGAAATTATGAAAAAACTTCTCAATATCTGTTACACTAAACAAACCAGCAACCAACACAGCCTAAAATACAGGTGGACAACCTTCAACGCATAAAACACGCACAATTTATGCAAACCTTGATTTTCCATGAAACTGTAAAGAAGTCAGGAAGAACAGGAAGATTTCTTTAGAAATGTTTTCGGTAGTTTAGGAAGATCTGTAGAAAGATCTAAAGAAGTTGGCAGGCCAATACTTTCTCAAGTAAATTCAGAACATCAGAAGGATGCACATTAGGAAGTTAACCAAAAGGTTTCAGAATTAGGGAAGAAATTATATACAAAGACTGAGTAGTTTGAAAGATATGAAAATCACAGCTAACTTGAAACCATTGGAAAAGATACCACTCAGCTGCGATAAAAATTGGTTTGAAATTGAAAGCAGTAAAAAGTTCTGCTGAAAACAAAGGGATTTCAAGGAAAACAGTTCTGTAAAATATGTATGAAGCCATGGAAAAAGAATCAAAGACAGGGAACTATATGTGTTTTCATTTCAGACTATATGTTCTAAAAGTATTTTTTTTATATATATATATATATATAGGAGGATCATATTTGTGCAGTGTGCAATGGCTGGTAGATGAAATTCCAAGGACAAATACTCTGACTTTTGAAAGAATTTGTATACATACTTGGAGTCAAACTTATTCCCAAAGCAGACAGCCCCATCACTAAAAGTATTTTAATTACATCTTTTAACTGAAGTAGACTTCAACTAGATGGGAAGTAACATTCAGGAGTGACTGGTGGTCACTAGATTGTGGAATTTGAAGAAACAAGGAGAAAAACGTACATTTTGTGTCAAATACCCAAATACAGTTTTTGCATTTCTTGCAAGGACATAAGTAAAGATTTCTTCAGAAAAAACACAAATCTCCACACAATCATCACCCATCAGACACAAAAACTTGTTTGTTGTCTCAGTGGAAATATTTTGGGTTTTCTCTTCACAGCACCATTGAAAAAACCCTAGTTTTTAGTTGCTCTATTGCCTTCCCATTTGGAACTGACTTCACTTTGTTACGGGGGTAACTTGGTCAAAGTCAAAGAGCTGAATCATCTCCTCTGATCGAGTTGCTTTTCCTGTTGATACAGTACTCTTACCTCAGAATAAAGTTTTCTTGTCCAACTTTTAAACAGCTTGAATCTTCCACCTCATCTTCTCAATGACTCAAGAAAAAGACAGGCAGAATACTCAGGGCTCAAAGTTCACCTGCAGACTGAAGCAGAGACATTTTCACTTTCAAAATCTCCTTGATTGCCCAATCATCCCTTGGTAATGGTGGCTAAATAGCTGGTGCATACTGATGTTTTTCTTCCTTCCCCCTCCTAGATATCTGTATTGTAGCTATGATGACAGCATAGTTATAGAAAAAAATATTACCTGTTGATATTTCATGTGTGAAAGTGTGCATTATATCTTTAAAAATTACTGGGTTTGAACTTTGAAAGAGTAGGAAACACAGGAACTGCAAAGGTAGCAAACACAGAAAACAACCAGAAAGGGTGTCATGAATAACAAAAATGTCTGGCCAAATGTGCTAAAAGAAGAAAACAAGCCAAACCTGTGATAAAGGAATACGAGTCTCCCAATTAGTAAAGCAAAAAATTAATTTACTGCATATTATCTGAGGTACCTGTGTTTCAGAAAAGCATTTCTTTTCAGGAAAAAGTATAATAGATGGAAATTAGCAGATATAAATCACAATGAAGTGCATTAAGTTTTGCCTGGATTTGAGGTGGTCATTGCTGAGCAAGGCCCTAGTGATATCAATTTTACTTTTCTTTGTAGGATTTTGAACTACAAAATAACAGACTATAAAGGAAAAAAATCCAAAGATAAAAACCATCAATATGCTGTTTGTGTTATAGCTGGTAAAACAATGCTCCAGAGCCTAATGGCAGCAGACAGGGTCTATAAATCTTGTCACATATAATGAAAAGACAGAATATAGAGATGTGAGCAAGTGGTTAGAGTAAACTTAGGTCATACATACCTCAATGTACTTTAAATCATGCTGTCTAAACATTCCAACACTGTTTCCTCCTTGAGTTGCCCCTTATCAGTTTGCAACAGCTAATAATTGCCTAAAGGAATATTCTGTTAAGCCATTGATTTTGCAAAAATTAAAAATAAAAAAGGAAGAAAAAGGGATTTCAAATAACCTGCCTTCCTTTTTTCCATGTCTATGCTGTTTAGAGTCAAGTACTGATGGAAAAATTAGTGAAAATCATAAGCTATGATTACTAAATAAGAGTGAGGTTTGCCATAAACACACTGAATTAAATCATCCACTCAAGTCTGGTCTCATTGTGGTCAATTGCTATGTGAATGAAGAAAGACTTAAAGACTGTGGTCTTTTTCCTGTACTGAAGAAACAGAACTACAGGGAACTAAAATCAGTGCATCAGTTTTTTTAAAACACTCGCAATACCATTACTTTGCTCTCTATTCTTCTGATTGAAGAATTTCTTATGGTATATTCTTATAATTGCAATGATTTTGCACTTTATTCCTTAGAAACTCAGCTTAAGAAGACAAGAACAAACTGAAAAATATCTAACATGCTTTTAAGAATCCAGTATTCTGAAAGGTAAACAAATCTTCTCCTAATATGGATAAACTAAAACTCAGGGCAGAGCAATGGCTTTCCCAATAGCACCTGTTAAGTGCTTGAAAACCTGTGAATAAAAGAAATCTTACAATCCTCTCCTCCAAATCACCTTACACAGGGAAAACCTTTATTTTATTTATACCAAGGAAGTAATTTACTTCAATTTAAGTTTTGGATATAGGGAAATGATTTTTAAAATTCATCTGTGATTGCACATGTAGTAGTGTGCCACTGCCTGATCTTTCTCTGCATTCCTTCAATATAAAAACTGCATTTTCAGACTGCCACAAAAGCCACTCAGCCCATTATCTCAGCTTGCATCTAGATAAATGTCACTTTCCTGGTTTCCAAAAATGCTTCCTGTGTCTATTAATTCATAGGCACCCATACCTTTACCAGAAGCACTGATCTAGAAACTATGTTTACAGGTAGGGCAATACAGAGAAAGGGGTATAGATCTATGCTGGGGTGGATCACAGACAAGTAGAATAATGTGCAACATGATTTATGCCACTTTTACTGTCTGCTTTCATAAATGTACTATGAGTTATTCAGTGAAAGGAAGGAAAAATTAGAGTTAATTAATCTTTGGACACTTGTTTGATATAATGACAAATCTTAAAATGCACTCACTAACATTTATTACCAGCAATAAAGAGATGGTTTGGCTTCATTTTTTGAATGTGCATACATTACATGAAAATTATCAGAGAGATGTGTCTGCGCCTATTAATCTCACATAAAAAGCTTCAGACAACAAAGCAGCCTCTCTTTAAAACAGCAGGTTTTTTTCCTTTGGCACAGATCTCATTATGCTATTATTTTATCTATAATTAGATGTATCATATTATTAAGAGCTGACATATTGGTTGGATCGTTTTTTACGAATTTATCAAAATATAAAAGACTGACAAAGACATATCTGCTGGCAAAGACAACAAAGAGATCCACATGTATTCCTCTCTAAAACTTCTTTTCTCCTCTATTTATGACGCTTTTTAAGGTCAGCATTGTTCAACAATCCCCAAAAATGTCTTTTCTTCCATGTTCCTTTTATTCTCCCTACTACACACACTGGTTGGTGCATTGAAGAATGAAGTCTTCTTTCCTCTGCTCACAGCTGTTTACTTTTGGTGGTGCTTTGAAAGTTTGTCTGCTCAGAGTACAACAACTGGAATGTTGTGCTGGTCTTGCTGAAGACAAGGAGACTTTTGCCCCTTCCCAAGATGACATTTGGCACTGATGTCTTGGTTTGAGACAATTTACAAGGCAGACACCCTGGAATGGGTTGCCTGCCCCTATGGTATTAACCAATCCCTTTCCACCAGTAAGGAACAAATAGGAGTAGATATAAGTAAAAGAAATAAGTTTACTGAGAAGCAAAAGAGCAATAGGCAAACAGCAGCAAACAATTACTAGATACAAAATTGCTAATTGCACAAACCTCATGGGAATAAGGAGACCCTAAATGGTGGGATAATCCCTTCCTCACACAAGATGGTGCTCTGCAGCCTAGCGCATGGCTCATAAGACCAAGGGAAAGATGGCATCTGCTTTCTTTCCCCCACGCTTGTCTCTCCAGCAGCTGGAGCTCTGATTGGTATTGTCCAGATCAAGGGGCTAGAACTTGCGACAGGAGACAATGGAAGCAGTTGGCTGGAGCTCTCAGACTCAGTGCTTTTCGTGCTTTGGCCAGGACTTGTTTGTGGAATGGAGCAACTCAGACTAGAGCAGGGCCACCCAATCTTCCCTAATGCAGCAGTCCCTGAAGGCAGGCACTGTGGAATGCATCCCAAAGCAGTCCAAAACACAAGGGAGGAACAAAAAAGGGAAAAAATCCTGAAGTGGAGTCTCTCCCTTGAGCAAAGACCACCAGACAAGACAGAAAGTTCAGTTCTGGTGCTTTCATCTTTTAAAAGGACTGCAGTAACCCCTCACCTGCCCTGAGATCCCCGAAAACAGAGTTTTCCAGCTACAAGGTCCTAAGAGACAGTAACAATTTTGGGCATACATAGATATGGAAAACAATAACATTTTGGATTACCCACATCAACCCACAGTCTTCTTAGAAACTTCCCCTGAGATGCTAGGGCCAAACCAGAAAAAAAGGACTTAACTGGCTGATATGATAACATGTAGTAAACTGGACAAATGAGACTTCATTAAACCTGAATCTCAAATGCATTAAATCTAAGTCTGTCTGACAGAGAAGTAACATTACAATCAGAAGCAAGCTTTCTTGCCAGAAGAAAATCAATATACTAACTTGCCCACATAACTGAAAGTAACTTCCTAACCTGCATTTCGCAGGATTACAGCATAAACAGAAAAAATTACTAGTCAATGGCCATTTTGACTCACTAACATTACTACATTTGCACTGGCTGGCACATATCCACCTTAAAAATCTGGCACATCGTTCTAAAGTGAATCAATAAAAGGGAATCTCATTCAGAATATTATGATCTCTATAATTTTAAGACTATATCTGGAAAATGGACCTTTAAAATAAGTCAGTGACATCAGGAAAGAGCCAAATTAGCATAGTTCAAATTTGGATGTCAAAACTGCAATCTTTGTTTCTCTCTTCATTTTCACTAATGAAAACTGCAAGTTCTGAATCTTAACAAAGTTCCCATTTTTCCAGACCAATGTTATTGGAGCACAGACACAAATCTTGTTCCACATCAGACTGAAGCAACAACAGAAGACTCTGCAAATTTAATGCAGTTCATTGACTACTAACATAGCTACAAGTGTTGATGGTGTCTCTAATGAGATAGAGCTACAGCAATTCATCTGATGATGCAGAGTTGAACACCAGGTTGGAAGAGACCAATAAAATATGCTAACAGCTCACCTCTGAAAAGGATGATCAGAAAATCACAAGGTAACAAGGTCAAAGTTGAGTTTTCTGATGGCAACTGGTGTTTTCCTTCCACAGCAGATTCACAGTGCTTCCTTTCCTTTCAGCCTCATTCCAGCTGAAGGACATTTCATTTCCTGTGCCTTAAAGTGGTGAGACATATGAAGTTCCTTTGGGATATTTCATGACTTTGAGAGACAGTGCAGTTTGCATAAATAAAAAAGAGTGGGAGTTGCAATTGCACCACTGATTTTCTCTTTATCCTTATGAGGTTGAAATCCTTTCGTGTTCATAGCATGGATAATTTCTCAGGTGGGCTGTACCTAAAGCCTTATCTATAGGCTATGCCTATGCTGTTCTCTTCTTGTGTACACACAGCTGTAAATACAAGGAGTCTGTGGACAGGCTGGCTGGGTGTGTCTGTAGACAACTAAGGACAAGTTTGCTCAGGTTACAGGGCTGCTAACGTAAATCTTTGAAAAGAATTACTACAAAGCAATTCAAGCTCAGGCATCCACATGTTGCAATCAGGCTGAGTTCCCAAAGGTGAAAAAGTTTTCTGGTCATGAAGGTGAAGTTTCCAATCAGTTTCTTCCTCATCTTACTTACCTCTAGCTTTCCAGAGCTTTCCTACTTGCTCCAATATCTCTTGACTAAAAGTGTTTCTTTATTTTTTCTCAAACAACTCCTTGGATATCTTTTTCTCTCTAATACCTCCATTTATATTGCTGTTTGTTCTCCATCATGATCCAAGGACAGAATTCTGTTAGAATACTTATCCTCATTATTATTAGTGGGTATTTTGTAAATGTCCTTATTTGTTTGCAATTTTATTTTGTTCTAGACATAAGGCTACATGCTTGCTTTATTTCTGAGGACATAAAAAACTTGCTTCTTGTTGGCTGATAGAACAGATGCTATTTTCCCAAACATTGATTAGCAGCAGTCATCACATTCTGCAGAATCAAAGGCACTGTAAAATCTCTTTGACCTTGGCCTTTATTCTTCATAGCGCAGGTGCAGTTTATTGGGGGGTTGTATTGGGCATTGTTTCCCTGGGAAGAAGGGGTGGTATGTGTCTGTTTGATTTTGATTTGCCCTGGAGCATTATAACTTCAAGTTTCCTGATGAGTACAACATGATAACTTGCAACATCAAGGCTACAGAGCTTGTCTTCACTGACATAGTGGAGAGGTGAACCTAGACTGAAATGGTAACAAATGGCATGCTGCTATCGACCATATAGTTAGCATTTCAATTGGAGACAACAGAAATCAGCATAAGAAGAATTTGGTCCAGTGTCTACTATGGTCAGAGGTACTAGAGTGGAAGCTACAGTAACTATTTAACTCAACCACAGACACAGTCAGGAGTCACAGAATCATAGAATGGCTTGGAGAGGAAGAGACCTTAAAGATCATCTAGTTCCAAACCCCCTGCCATGGGCAGGGACACCTTTCGCTAGACCAGGTTGCTCAGAGCCCCATCCAATGTGGCCCTGAAGACTTCCAGGGATGGAAAACAGACAATTTCTCTTGGCAACTTGTAGTTGCAGTGCCCTACCAAACTCACCAGGGAAGAATCTCCTCCTAACATCTAATCTAGACCTACTCTCATTTTGAAGCCATTCTCCCTTGTCCTGTCACTACATGCTCTTGCAAACAGTCTCTCTCCATCTTTCTTGCAGGCTCCCTTCAGGTATTGGAAGGCCTCAATTAGGTCAACCCAAAGCTTTCTCCTCTCCAGACTGAACAATCTCAGTCTCTCAGCCTTTCCTCAGAAAAGGTTCTTCCTCCCTCTAATCATCCTGGTGGTCCTCCTCTGGACTCACTCCAACAGGTCGATGTCCTTCCTGTGCTGGGGTCCCCAGGCCTGGATGCAGCACTGCAGATGGGATCTCACCAGAGCGGAGCTGGTGAATCACCTCCCTCACCCTGCACCTGCTTTTGATGCAGCCTTTCTGGGCTTTCTGGGCTGCAAGTGTATGTTGCCAGCTCATATTCAATATTTCATCCCCCAGCACCCCCCAGTCCATCGCAGCAGGGCTGCTCTTGATCTCCTCATCCCCTAACCTGTGCTGACAGCAGGGGTTGCTCCAACCCAGTGCAACACCTTGCACTTGGTCTTGTTAAACCCCATGAAATTCCCATGGGTCCACTTCTCAAACTTGCCCAGGTCTCTCTGGATGGCATCGCATCCTTCAGGTGTGACCACTGCACTACTCAGCTTGGTGTCATCTTCAAACTTGCTGAGGTGCACTCGATTCCTTTGTCTACATCATCAGTGAAGATATTAAATAACACTGGTCCAAATACAGGCCTGTCATAGTTTGACACTGGCCACATGCCAGGCACCTGTGAAAGTCACTCACTCACCCTCCCCTGCCACAGCTGGACAGAGGAGAGAAAAAATTAACTAAGAGTTTCTGAGTTGAGATAAGGACCGGGAGAAAACACTCCAAGGGAAAAACAGGCTCAACTTAAAGGTACAAAGTGAATTTTATTACTAAAAACATCAGAGGAGGATAATGAGAATTAAAAGAAGACCTTAAAAACACCTTTTCTTCCCCCAGCCCCTCCCTCCTTCCCACCAACAACACAGAGAGACAGGACATGGGGGTTTTAGTCAGTTCATCACCCAACATCTTCTGCTGCTCAGTCCTTCCCCTGTGAGACCGTGGGATCCCTCCTACGTGAGACAGTTCTCTGCAAACTTCTCCAGCGTGGTTCCAATCTCATGAGCAGGAGCCCTCCCAAAACTGTTGCAACGTGAGTCCCTCCCACGGGCAAACAGTCCTCCCAAAACTGCTGTGGCGTGGGTCACTCTTCACAGGCTGCAGTCCTCCAAGGACAGGCTGCTCTAGCCTGGAAGCCGGGGCCCTCTCTCACCACCGGGTCTTCCACTGGATCACAGCCTCCTCCAGCCATCCACAAGCTCCGGCACGGACACCTCCCCCATGGGCTGTGCATGGATCTCTGCATCCCGTGTGGATCCCCATGAGATGCAGCAGGACAGCCTCTTTCATCACAGTTATCCACCACGGCCTGCAGAGGAATCTTGGAAGCTCTGGTGCCTGGAGCACCTACCCCCTCTCCTTCTCCGCTGACCTTGGTGTCTCCATGTTGTTTCCCTCACATGTTCTCACCTCCTCCTCTTCTCCGACTAGAAAAAAACTGTGCCTCCACTTTGTTTTGATTTTCTTCTGAAATATGTTATCACAGAGGCATTACCAGCCTCTCTAATTGGCCCAGGCTTGGCCACTGGCATGTCCATCTTCAGAGCAATCAGGGATTGGCTCTGCTGGACATGGTGGAAGCTTCTTCCAGCTTCTCACAGAAGCCATCTCTGTGACACCCCCAATACCAAAATCCAGGACATGTGAAACCAACACAAGGCCCCAGAGGGACACTACTCGTCACCGATGTCCATCGAGATTCTGACCACTACTCTCTGGACGTGTCCATAGAAAAAACTTCTTATCCATCTAACAGTCTACTCATCAAATCCATCTCTCTCCAGTTCAGAGAGAAGGATGTTTTGGGGGACTGTGTCAAAGGCTTTACAGTCGTCCAGATAAATGACACCTGTAACCTTTTGTCCTGGGTACAGAGAAAAGGGGCTGGAGTTTTCAGTGATGTTTATACAATTCCATTTTATATCATAGCCATGGGAGTGGTTTCAGCAGGGGAAATGCCATGTCCAGAAACAGAAATGGGGCCATTTTGTCTGGCTCACTTCAGCGAAGGGATCTGGGGATATGACACTCCATGTCTAGCCATTTTTTTCCATCCCTCTACAATGTTTTTGCAGGACAAGGGGCTGAGAAGAGGCCGTGGGGCTGCTGCCAGGGTGTGGTGCTGAAGCTTTGAGAGGCAGCCAAGACCAGTGGGGCTGGGGGTGTAGTTTTACAGTTCCCAGTTGGACCATTTCCCCACACCGCAGTGTAGCAAGGACCTGGAGCAACAGTGCCAATACTAACCAGCTGAGCCAAAAAACAGTCCACCAGGGTGGCACCAAATTCTGCAGGCAGAGACACACCCATCACCACCATCACCACCACTGCCACAGAGAGGGAGCAGGAAAACCACCACCACAGGTAAGCAGCTGCTCCAGGCAGCACCAGCACCCCGCCATCTCCCATCGGAATTATCCCATAAGCCCCTACCATCCCATTTTTGTTCCGGGGGGCCACATGGGCTGTCAGGGGGTGGCAGCCATCTTGTCTTTTGTTCCAAGGGGACAACATGATAAATTGCTTGTGTTGGTTAACCCATTCCCTCTTTCTCATCTTTTTCTTTTGATTGCTGTGTTTATTGCAAATTTATTTTTATTTTTCAGTAAAATTGTGTCTCCAACTTTTTTTTATCTCTTTTAGTTTTGGTTTTGTTCTTTTTTTTCCATCCACTGCTGTGAGGGAGGGAAGGAGGGAGGGATTCATGCCGCCTCGGCCTTTTCCTCACTGTAAAACAGTCACAGTCTTCCCTTGTTTACTGATCTAGTCAATCCATCATAGAAGGCCTCTAGTTTGGTCAGGCAGGACTTGCCCATGGTGAAGTGCGGTCTGTCCTGAATTGCCTCATCATTTTCCATGTGCCTTAGTATAGCTTCTAGAAGGATCTCTTCCATCATGTTTCCAGGCACAGAGGTTGAGGTTGGCAGGTCAGTAGTTCCCAGGGTCGTCTTCTCTACCCTTTTTAAAGATGGGTACAATGTTTCTCCTTTTTCCAGTCACCTGGGACTTCACCTGACTGACATGACTTTTCAAATATCATGGAGAGTGGCTTGGCAATGACATCAGCCAATTCCCTCAGGACTCTGGGATGCATCTCATCAACTCTGGGCTGTATCTCGTTGTCAAGAGTACATAATTCTCATAAGAGTATGCATCATCAAGAGTACGCATCTGAGAAGATTGGAAACACTAAGGAAGCAGATTTGTCAGCAGTCAGATATCTTTTTTCCTGGAAGTGCTCAACTTGGTTACACTTTGTTTAAGCATCAGAAACACTGTTCACACTTGACATGCTTGGAATTAGTATTGGAGACTGATCCTTATGGCAAGGGCAGCATTTTTCCCTTGGAAAAAAACCTGACTTTGACAATAAATCAAAGTACTAGGAAAGGTCTTAGTCTAATTTCCTAGTGAAGATACCGTATCATCCTTATTTCTTTAGATACATGCTACTTAACACAACAATCTATCACAGAGAAAACGTGATGTTTCTGAGTATGAAGAATGTTTTGTCTTCTGAGAAGAGCCATGAAGACAGCAATATTCCTCAGTGAGACCCAGTGAAAAGTGATGCACGCGACACAATAGGAAATCTCAATCTTTCTCATTACTGTCTTTGGAGAGTTAGGAAAAAAATTTGAAAAAGTAAGAAGCAAGGAAAGCATTTCACTTACAGATCAACAGTGGTGAAAGGAAGAGTTGCCCAAAACCAACAGACTAAAACCCAAGGATAGGATGATTCAGTGTGAAAGTGTGGTTAGGACAAAGCGTCAAAACACTGAAAGCCTGACTCTCAGTTTGGGAAAGGGAGGAAAAGAAGTTGAAGGGAAAGTCTGAGGAAGTTTAGCCCTGAGGTTTCCTTTTAGGTATAGGCTGTTAAAATTTGCGAGATGTTTTGCTAGTCATGCAGAAGCTGCACAGAAGCTGTAGATACTGGCTAGAATGAAAACCCAGATAGCTTCTGTGTTGCTGAAACTTTCCTCAGAACTGTCCCTTATTGGCAAAGTTTCCCTTTCCATCAATTCCCCCATCTTTAAAAGCAGACTCTCCACTGCACCTCAGCTGACTTCCCACTATCCAAATTCCTTCTTTAGTGCTCAGAATTTGGAGAAACTACATATAATTTTACTCAGTTTGGAGTTGAACCTGGTGCAGGCCAACACACAAAATCATCAAGCAAAATTCAGCTCCTCCACATCCCACCCATTCCCCAGGAGACAATTCCTGCACCGTTGTATTCAGCATACATTTCAGTAGAAGGAAAAAAACAACCAGTCTAGTTCATTGACATCACTAATCTACTGTGACAGCACAAGCCAAGCAGACATTGGCAATATCTATTCACTCAGAAAACATGAAAAAAAGGTTATGGAGAGACAAAGAGAATTTAAGAAGGGAAATTTGGTCTAACATAGTATTAAGTACTTCTCTTCCTTTCTTGCACAGCACAGTCAAAAGAGTTAACATATCACTAAAATATGTCTTCTTTTGAATAATAAATAACTTTCTTTCAGCTTCTGGCCTGGAAAACTGGGTTCATTATATGCAAAGCATTTTTCCAGTGATTGGCACCTGCATAATGCATTCCAGCATGTCTGTTTGGTGCAGGGATGACTGTCACTAGTGACTCACATGAAGAAATCCAGTGGGACCCTGCTAACACTAATACATTAACCCCTGATTAGCAGCAGCATTTCACAGGCTGGCTACATTTGGGTTCTACAGAGCAGTATTGTCTGCTAATAAAATCTACCTAGGAGACATGTGAAAACACAGATTATCGAGAATTCCAGGAAACAGTGAACCAAATGCTACCTGTTTCTCTCTGATTCGTCTGCTTTAAAGCTGAAATAAAAAAAAATAGGCATAAATGTGGTTTTCCTAACTACATTTGATTAACAGAAGAAAGTTCCCTAAACAGCAGGAATAAACCCTGTTCTGTGCTGTACTCTGAGCCATGCAGAATGGACAGTTTAGCAGGTAAAGACAGCATAAACTTTGAACCCCAGCTATTTCTGGATACCAGAATAAGTTTGAACTGATATTCCTATGTAAATTAGAACCCTGTATTTCTTTCAATTTGTAGAAAAGGCTAAGATAATTCAAAACAGAAAACAGGAGCCTTCAGAGTCAGATGTGATCCTCTCATCACTGTATACAAACCTACATTGAGCTTTTGTCACATGCACAGAGCATGTCACAGATGCTCTCATTTGACAGAATAATGTAAAATGATGGCCTAGACCTGAAAAAAGATTGACAAACAATAAAGATATGCACATATTGTATATGATTCTAAACCTTTGTTTGTTTCACAGGGGCTTGAAATAGTTTCAATGATATTATTCTTCTTAAAAGCTTTCTCTTTTTTTGCATTTTTTTATCCTTTTTCAGTACCAAACCATATTACTAGGTCAGTGCCTTTTCTTTTTTGGATGAATCTGATGGTATAAACCTCAGCAAGAACTACAGTGCTGTAAAGGTGTTCCTCTGTTATACAGTAATCAGACTTAAAGCTGAAGGTGAAAGAACCAAAAATCCCTCCTCTTCTTGTAGTCAGTGTGCACGAGCAATCATGACATCAGCACTTTCACATATTAAACCGTGACAAACTTCATGTGAATTTGCAACCTTCACCTGATTGGTAACTAAAGTCTCATCAGTCAAGTCCTGGACACAACTTGAATAGCAGCATCACATGCATGAATGCATACATGTTCCTGTTGGATCTTCAGTTGCACCTATTAGTAGTACCAGAGGTAGTCCACCATGTAAAGCATAGAAATAGATGTGAAAATGGTAGCCAAAGAGGACAAAAGTTATCACTGGCTTATAAAGATTATAGCTGGCTACCACTATAACTATTCCATTTGGCGTCCTGCATCTTATTCAGGTATGGGTACCATTTGGTATTTTCATTTCTTCTGTTTTTTAGTTTGTCAGTGTGTTTATTTAGCATTAATCTTGTAACATGGCTTTGGGAACAAGGCTTCTGTATCACTCTGTTTTTCATCTGCCTGTGTATGCACAACTTGCAGTAATTTTGGAACATTCAACCATTTTTAGCGCTCTCTGGGGTAAAAGGCTCTAACTCTATTAACTCTGTAGCTTTGGGGAAAAAGGCTCCCTGGTGTAAAAGAAGACAGTTTGTTTAAAATGTTTGACTGAGAGAAAAAATCCTCAATATGAGCCCACAGTTTAGTGGACATCAAAGAATACACAAAAGAGAAGAAACTCAGGTAGCACGTACATCTTAGGTGCACAAGCTCCATTAGTACTTCTAGAAGTACTCAAAGTCAGCACTGTGTTCTGAATTTATCATTCAAATGTTTATTAAAGTCTGCCTGTAGATACCTTTATTAACCAAAGAGTTTTAAGAATGAAGTGAGGTTTCTTTCAGGAGACCTGTGTTCCATAAAATTATGTTGCTGGTTTCAGCTACAGTCTGATCCCTTAATTCTTCATCAAATTACTCCCATATCTGCTTTTCAAATTTTGCGTGAATTGTTGACAAGCTTTAATTCATTGTATCATTTTTCTGCCCTTTTTTAGCATAATCACAGCAGTAGCTCTTTTCCAGTCTTACAGAATTTACCAATTAATTTAAGATTTATGAAAGTATTAAAGTATTTCCTCAAGAGGCTACAACTTGCATGAAAATCTGAGGCATAACTTATGCATCGTTCCCAAATGTCCATCTTGGATAGGCATTTTGTCTCTTCTTGGGACAGGCATTTTTTATCTTCTGGAACTAAAAATTCATCAGAACAACGTATGCCATCCTTACAGGCCAAAAATACATCATCCTGCTCATTTCAAAGAGATATCTGTGTTTTCTTCACCACTGGACCAAGGCTGCTAAAGAAATGTCCATTGTTGATAATACATCAAATACCACTACCCCCCAAATAATTATGAGCTGTTTATGCCAGTATGATCAGTCCTGCCAATTATAAATTCTTCCTCTCTGCCTCCAATCAGCTCCCCACTTGCTTTGTAGTCTTGGTAGGTTATTCATAGTCTGCCTCTTATCCAAACTAAAGTGCTGCATTTCCTGACACAGTATTCTGAAAGAGTTGCACTGACATAACTAGCACAAACTCTCCATCCCTCTCAGTCAACCTTTGACAAGAGGGGGCTGAGCTCAATAAAAACACATTTGTTAACACTGACTAAAGTGCAATAGGTTGCAGCACAGCATGAAAGTTTTGCATAGTGCTAACTTCACTGTCCCAATCGGTAAACATGCTCCTTGTGTTTTCTTGCACTTTAAGGGCATGCTGCTACCATATGTGTAAGAGCACAGTGTGTTCCCTGAAGGCAGATGTTCCTTATTTTTAAAATTTTGTCCAAATTTACTCAACTAGTGATAGTACAGAATTAAAAGAAAATATCCATACATAGAAAAGTTCACAGTAGGTGTTTTCTGGTTGCCTTCTCCAAAACCCAGCTCTTGCTTTTTTAATAGAAAGAAAAGTCTGTGATATTGTCTGTAACAGAAAGCAAAGGGAGCTTGGTCATAACTAACCATTGCTTGCAGCAGCCCTTCTGTTTAAGGATTCTCTTACAGAGTAAGTGTCTGTGACACTGGTTACCTACTGAATTGGAACCAAACAACAAAATATGGAGATCAGCTACTTTATTGCATAGCCCAGCACACTTACTGCATCATCTTGGAAAAGATGCCAGAAAAAAAGCAACAAGAATATTGTTTTTCCCTGTGTGTTCTTTCTTTAGTTCCTAGGTGTGATAAAATAGAGATCTAGACCAAATACTGTAAATGCAACTCTGATTTTATTTGTAACATGAATGTTCTACCTCAACCCACTATCTGTCACAGAAATTAAAGATGGAAGAAAAGTATTTTCTTTAAAAACACATAATTTCTATGACATGTGACTGCTAAAAAAGCTGTTAGCAGGGAAACCTTCTAACTTTCCCAGCACTTCTGTGAGATTTCTCTCCTTCTCTCTTTTTTGTCAAGCAAAACTATTAGAAACAATTCTAGGAGTTTTTGTAAACTAATTAGTATCGTGCAGCTGTGTACTCTGTTTTGGATTTCTTAGGAGATATTTTAGGATTAATGTTTTGAGAAATTGACCAATGGGTTTGGTAGGTGGCTAAGCTCAAGGTCGAGTTACCTCCTGCAGTTTTCTGTGAACATCAGGAACAGAAGAAGCAAGAAGCAAGAAGCAAGAAGCAAGCTACATTCATAGAGCCGTTCTGTATGTTAATAAATAGTTCATTTGCTTTGCCTTATTCACCCTGGACTCCATGTCGTTGTTAATGGGACACTGCGACAATGACATTGCTTACACTATGCTATGTAGATACGGAATGGAACAGATTTGTGAAAGGCAAAGTTCCCTTGCTTATTCCTCTGCATCACTTTCTGTGTTCCACTTGATAATAAAAGATGTGGAGAAAATTAAAAACAGTATTTGCTGGCTGATCTAGGAAATTGTGCAAAAGATAAAACTGTTGACAGGATTATAGTGTTATCTGTATATTACTAATTCCAGAGCTGTACAGATCTGCCTTTCAGTTCTGACCAGCTGCCATGAAAAGAGAGAAAACACAAAGACAAAAAATATGCTTATTCCCCCTTTTAAGTTTGTATGGCCAGTGTGCTATTATAAATCTTTCTTAAAGCTACAGTTCCTGGAGTTCAGTGACTGCATAAAAATCCTTACATTAGGGTTTATTCAACAAAAAAAACCATCTAGCCTTTGTAGTGTCAAAGGAAATTTGCAAACCTGCCCTAAATGCTCTGCAAATTGCAGTAGGGAAATGGCAATCAAATAAACAACAATAACAACAACAACAACAAAAAAAAATCACTGATTTGAGTACAATTTCATTATTGAAATTCTCCAGGCTAGCAATACCTGTAAATATCTCTTTCAGCTTTCTTATATGTAAGCACATGACAAGTAGTCTTTGCCTCCTTCCTTCAAATCTGTGACTGTTCGAGCCACAGTCCAATCCTGCTTCTCCTGATGGTGAGATGTAACCACAAGCTCTGGTGTGGGCTGTGCAGCTCCTCATCCATCTCACCTTCATGGACCGAATGCCACGACAGCTGCTGATAGTGAGAGGCTTCAATGTGCTGACTGACATCCTCTCTGAAGCATCCCAGCCTATCCTTCCACTCTGGTTTTCTTTCTTTAGTTCATCATGGGGACCAACTGCTTTGTTCTTCATACAGACATATGGACACAAAATGGGTGTTCCATATCAGACACCAATTCAGCTTCCAGGGTTATCAGACAATCAGTCACCAGCAATACCAGCTGATCTGCTACTACTACCTGAGAACCTGCAGAACAACCAATTCAGACCGAATGACAGAGACCAGTGAATGTATTTAGTGCTGGCAGAGCCCTCAACAATCTAAGTAAAGGGTAGGGAAAAATACCCATTTTCAAGCAGCCTCCTACACAAAGGAGGACTTAGCTAACTTTGGATGACTCCAGACTTTTCTTGAAAGTATACTTATGTGCTGTAACAGCAGAAGTGCTGTTTAGATCTCTTGTTCTTTACTGTGAGCATCCAAGAATCATTGCTGATTTGCACACAATGAAGCAATGTTTTACTAGCAGTTCTATAGTGGGCCTTAATCCTTTTCTCAGGGCAGGAAGTGGAAAAGCTGTGGAGACAACAGAAGTCAGGGAAGGAATAGAAAAGAAATGTCCAGATTCTGATACTTAAATATAATTACATGTATGATTACAACTATGTGATTATCTCCACAGGAGCAAAAATCCTTGTGTTCACATTAAGTATCATCAATAAGTTTAAGTTAGCATTACATTTTGGAGATTGGTCTTCTGAATCATTGGTCTTATTGGAAACAAACAATAGTCAGTAAGGTTATGGGAACATGGGACTTTGTTCAGAATTCGTCTACTTCAGTTTGCGTCTACTGCATACTTTCATCCCTTACTGCCTAAAAAGGTTTTGTGGAATATAAAGGTTCTGATATGAGAGACAGAGTATACAAATCAATAAAAATGAAAATTTACTCAAAGAGTAGCTTGATTTTTAAAAAAATCTTGCGCCTGTTGCAAGTATCTTTCTTGTTATTCTGAATTGAGTTCCTAAATCTTTCCAGTATTCTTAACCTCTTCTAATTCTCATTCAGGCCTCAGAATCCTCATGCATGTTTTCTAGCAAAAAAAGGCATACTAATTATGTCTGTGAGCAGTCTCAAGAGCTATTTCTGAAATATGGGCACTAGAAATATAAGTGTAAAGACCTGATCTGAAATTTTTTATGCCATTACTCAAGAACAGCTGAACTTGGAAAATTTCAGGTTTAGGCAATGATCTGGGCCTGCTCTGTTCCTCATTCACCTTATTTCCTTGACTGCTTGGCAAGCTAGAGGGTTCAGTAGCAATTTACATGACTGGATGGATTTTGCAAGATTCTGAAGAGGGACATTAGGCATGACAAATGGCCAGCACTCTCGCCACTGTCACTAAGGGTCAAAGCAATCCATCGGCTGGACACCCTGTCTGCATCTCTTCTGTGAAAGCCTTTTATCAACTCTGTTCCCAGAGATAATTTACCAGCAAGACATAAAAATATACCGGCAAGCTTCAGTCAAGATCTTGAAGGAAAAATCTCCCTATGTCTCCTACCATAGAACTAGCTCCATCATACCATAACAGACATCAGAAACTGTTTCCTAGAATAATACTTATATCTCAGCTGGCTTTTTCACTAGAACAGGAGAAATAAAGAGAGAAAGAAAAATAATCTACACAAACAGGAAATATAAACCAAATTACTTACACGGCAATGGATCTCCAAACAGAAAGGAAGTATGCCCTCTTATTTCCCCTTCATTGAAGCAGACCACACTTACTGCTGAAATGTCACACAACTGAAAAATTCAGCCTTGAAATACCTCTTTGGCTTTCCCTTTCCCTATAAATACATCACGTCACAGCCCACAAAGGTAGAAAGGTCATACTGGGATTTGCTGTCTTAACTTTGTTGGTGACACTGTGTGGGGAAGGAGATTTTTGTTTAGTTTATATTTTGTGCTAAGTTGCAGTGGAGGCAATGTCTCTGCTGTTGTTTCAGAAGCTGCCACAGACATATACTCAGCCATTACAACTCCAGTCCAGTGTGTTTCCAGAAGCATACATCTTGTTTCCCTCCTCTCTTGTTTTCCTCCTCCTCCCAAACAACAAATACTGTGCTGTGAATGTACAAAGCAAAAGAGTCAGTACATTATTATGCTGCGGACAGTCTTTCAGTGCTGGCAGACAAACCAGGACATTTGGGAGCCCAGCAGTAAGTACTGTTTTGTCTTGAGACATCCAGCTAATGTGCAGTCTGAGAGATTTTTCGGAGGTATGCAAGTTTTTTTTATTTCTTTAGTGCTGGATGCCTTCATATGTATTACTTACATAATGGATGAGACTGAGTTTCTGGGTCCTATTAATGCTTGACCTGCATACCACTAGTTATGTGCAGCTGGGTAAAGTGGTTAACCCCTCTACACTTATCAGTACACCAGTACCTTTGCTCAGCACATCCAGTGGGCCCTTTTCTATTTTCCCCTATTGTGCATAACCTGATGCAACCAGAAAACGTGGTTAAAACAAACAAACAAACAAAGTTATATATGACTTCAGAGCACAATGAATATCTTGACCTTCCCTCTTCCCTTTCTTTCTGACCAATATAATTGAAAGAATTATTTTCTTCTTTTTTTCTCTATTTGCATGAAAACCACAGAAAAATAGAACAGCCCAGACTAGAAAATTCCAGGTTAGTTTTGAGCCTAGTGCCTTGAAAGACCATCCGGACCAGGCTTTTATTCTAAGTAACTCATGTACATTATAGCTTAATCATTACTTAGTTCTTCAGAATGGGGATATGAATTTTAGGTCACTCTGGAAGCTTAATAAAAGAAACCTTAAATTTTCTTTTAAGAAATTTAAAAGAAATTCTTAATATCTGAATTCTTAATATCTGAAATATGTTTCAGCCACAATGAGCTGAGAGTGGCAGAAAGATCTACTGAACCCACTTTTTCCCCCACCCTCCCTGCTTGTACACTGTACTGCTAGCTGCTCAGAGAATTGTTAAAATTTTATTTCCTACTAAATTCTGCTCTACCACTGACAGATGATACATTTGCAATGCAAAATGTATCTACAGAGTGGATATCCTTGTTTAGAATAAAGTTTGTAACAGTTCATTAGTCTTTTTAATTGAAATTATGTAATATTTAAGCTCTTCACTTTCTTGATATTATCGTAAATTATGGTTACTCTGAATCTCCAGCTATATAAATACAGGATGAGGCTAGGGAGTAGTTTTGCCAAAAAAAGCAGACAGGGTTTACAGTGAACGGAAGTCCAACATGAATTAACACTCTTAGATTTTCACCAAGTTTCCTTCCAGAGACTGGGATTATAAACCACAGCTTTACAACTGAGATATTTCTAGCCTACTGCAGCTAAAATAGCATCTACTTTGGGAAAACACATTTTTAAGGAAGATGCATAAGAAGTGAAGAAATCCAGAGGAGGAAACTCAAAGGCCTAATGAACTGGCACATACACAAAACCAAAAAAAAAGGATATGAAGATGAAAGAAAAATCACAGTGTCTTTGAGTGCTTCAGAGGGGGAAGGGAATAAATAAACCGCACTCAAATTCATGACAATGGGCCAAGAAATAACAGACCTAAATAAATATTTTTTTTAAAGTATTCAGGGGCTAGTATTATTAAACCAAGAATAGTCACCTAACCACAGTTCGGAACTGTACAAAATGACAATCCCTATTCTACATTGCTTACTTCTAGTTATAATCTGACAGGAGGGGTATGGGTTAGGAGAGAAAGTTATGCATGTGTACTGTACTTAAATGCTCAGTTTATTTTCAACAAACCCAGTCAACATGTATTCACTTGTTGGGGTACACTGTGTGCTGGAAGAGAGATTAGGCCTTGTTGGCCGAAGAGAGAGCCTCGTTCTCAGACCCGGAGGTGATCCTAGGATTACAGCCAGGTCACCGGGAAAGGGCTGAGAGAGGATAGTGGGTTTCTGGACAGTGTCAGCCCTATGAGATGTGATAATTGCAGTTTCTAACCTTGTAAGGTATTGTTTACCTTTTACCATAATAGGCAATGTCTGGGAAATACTCAGGTGATTGGGAGACACTGAGGTGAACATCTTTCCTGTTTATATGATGTGATATCCTATACCTACTGGTATTTAAGGGAATTTCGGATACGCAATAAAGGCTTTTGCACTTTTCCTCCATGTGTGCAGAGTCCGTGCCCATGCGTGAATTCTGCATTCACTACACAAAAGTATACATAACACCAACTCTGCCACTAAAGGAGCAACTAATTTTCAGAGTGGTCTGAGGGAGATCCAGATTCCCTTTCTGCAAAATGCAGTCGTATGTCAGTCCCCAATCAACTTCTTCGACGAGACTTTTAAAAGGGTTCATGTACTCTCAGTCGGATGCAGAGGAAAAATACTGACAAGATAGTCTCAAGAGGTCAAAACAACACAAATGTATACTGGGAAATTAGAAAATTCAGAGAAGTTTGGCAAAAGGTTTAGTACAACATTGAATCAACATAAAACACTTCTCACAGCATTAACATGGCCCATTCAACTCAGCAAACTTTAAACCTATTTGATATTAAGTTACTCAAAGTATTCCAAGAAGAAGGAGAAAGAGAGAAAGACAGAAAAGATACAGAAAAGCACACATATAGCTACCAACTCCTGGATTCCAGTGGTGTTTGGATACAAACTCCACGAGGAAGGTAGGATCTAGATGAACGTGATTTCCTTGCGTTCGACCCCTTGGCCTTCCTAGGCCCTTCCCTCAGGTGGGACTTCCAGTCATTTGGCCACTCAGAAGCTGGGTTAGGGGAGAGTGGAGCACTTCCCCCAGTGTTTCATGATTGGCAGACCCTATGGGGCTGAGATACGGGCTCTCGGACTGGGAGATGTAGGGCAGTTCACTGCCTCACAAGGGCAACCTGCCCTTCCTCCAGACAGAGAAGATTACTTTGCCTCCTTAGATCTACAGTCCTCATTTGTCCCACCTCTCACACATTGTACTGCTAAAAATGTATCAACTGCAATACAGTTACTCCCTTCCTTATTTTCATTCATTTCCTTTTGAACAACTGGTAAATGACACTGGAAATTACCGTTGTCTGTCCATTCTCTCGATTTTTTGCAAACCCACCAACCCAAAATGAACCCTGTGTAAAAGTTCAGATGCTGTGATGGAATATGTCCATGGATATTCAGGCATTTCATCAGAATGCTGCTTTCAAATTTGAGCTGTCCCAAATGGTGATCACAACACAGACACATTCTGGCATAAAAATGTAGATAGTAGTACATGAGGTTTACTTACAAGACAAATGAAAAAAAGATCTTCCCTCGGTAACAGCTACAAGACAGCTTTTTTCAAGCTGTTTTTCCTAGCAAGATTTATGCACATGCATCAACTTCACATGCAAATTTTTAGAGAGGCAATGAAAAATGATTTATCAACCTATGGTCATGTTTTCTGTTTGACAGTTAGATTTCAATCTCCATTTTATCAGCATTTCTGCCTAGACTTGAGGAACAGAAGGCCAAAAATCTCCTGTGAATGAGGAATCAACTCCCACAGCTTTCTAAAGGAAGCACAGCTTTCTGAAGAAAATAAACTATTAGAGCTGGAATTAGCCCAGTTTCCTCATCCAAGCCTGAAAAAAATCTTTCTGCTATCTCACCAGGCTCTTATGAAGTACAGAATCAACCTCAAACCTGGACAGTTGCAGTGAAGAGGACAAATTTCTACCTACCAAGGTGCAGCATTTGATCAAGTTCAGGAAGCTTTATTTGTTTCTAGTACCCCTCTGTACTCAGCAGCCTCAACAAATCGGACAGAATTAGGATGCATCTCTGGATGCATTTATCTTCCAGTGGGTACTTATTACTCACCCAAAAAGTTCTCAAACTTAAGTGAAAATCCAACTGATATAAAAAAATCAAGATACTCAAGAGATAAGGCTAAGTCTGAGTTATTTTCAAGAGTATTTTGCCCACAGAACACCTTTAAGCAAGTCAAAATATAACTATTTTGTTAGTACTAAGCTGTCCTTGTAGAGCTTAAATCAAAGAACACTGAGCAAGATGGATTTAGCTGGAACAAGGCCCAGGAAATACTGACCCTCAGAAGCTTCCCTCTAAATAGTTGCTCTTTCTGGAATGGGAATTTAATCCATCTCCATCTTTTACAGTCATACATACTGATTAAATGGAAGGGATTCCAAGATGTGCATGTCACCTAATGCACATCTGTGACCACAATATCAAAGCCTCTGCTCTTCTGCATCTTCCTGGAATTAGGGTTGTAACTTCCAGCAGAAAAGCAGAGATTATCACACTCAGTAGGAAAACTATCAGGCCTCTGATTTACCAGTGCCTCACTGCCTTGCTTTCAGAGTTTTCAAGTATGTATTCCTGTTGGTATGTATATTTGGAAAAAAAAAGAATTACGGAATGTAAGAAAGGTCTTTTCTCATTGTCTGGGTTTAATACAATTTAAAAGGTGGACACTCTAAAATGCGTTACCTCTGCTTAGTTTTAAGCAATCCCTTTCTACCAATAAGGAGAAATTAAATACGAGTAGATATGAGTGAAAAAATAAGTTTTTTGACAAGCGAAACAGCAACAGGAAGAAAAAACCCCAGTAAATAATCACTAGATACAAAACTGCTAAATCTCACAAACTCCCTGAGAACAAAGGTGGCACAAATACCCTTTCCAAGATGGTGCCCACCACAGGTGACCACAGTAGGGAGACAAAAGGAAAATGGCATCTGATCCTCCCCACAGGATAGTGCCCTCTGTGTGTCCACGCAGTCTGGGAGACAAAGTGACAGGATGGAGGCAAGCCTTCCCCAGGGTATCGTACAAGCCTTATTGGTAGAAGTCTTTGGCATTCCACACAAGTGGAATGGAAGACGTCATGAAGTTTTCTGGGATTAAACTAGTTACAAGCAATCATGGAGTCTATTAAAGTAGCCCCTGCTCTGCAAATTGGTTAATGTTTTGAGAAGCATGAGGAAGGGAGGGCAATTAAACAGCCTTGTGCAACAAAAGAGATGAAGGAGAGTAGGAAGGAAAATAACAGATATAGGGGCAGGAGGGTCTACCAATAAGAAGAAAAATGCTAATGCAGTGCTTTCATGCTTTCTATATTGGGTTAGCAGACCCAATCTGCAAGCCATCACTGCCCATACCTACTTGATAGAAGTGATGTCAAAAAACCCAATCTATGACTTTTTATCTCCTCCTTTCATCCTCAAAGACAACTTCTTATGCTCTTTAAAGATGCCTGTGGTTCCCTAACAGTTTAAGGAAAAACAAAGTGCTTTCTTAATTATTCCCAGGCATTCACTCAAGGGAGGGATGTCAACCTCCCAGTCTGCAAGCTGCGGCTGTGGAATGGTGTCTTTCAGCTCCCAGACTTCTAGCCATACATGGGTTACATCTTTGCCATACTAGACAAAGTCATGTTAAGACCCTAGTAAGCAACAGTGCAAAATACAGTGTCTATATAGTGACAAATGTTGCTCTGGAGCACTCTCCAGGTATATCCAGAAACAAGATTAAGACACTGACTTACTTCTCTGCTGGAGATTCTCTTTTAGTCTCTTAGATACAGAGAAAACAATCAAGGGGATAGAAACCACCAAAGGAAAGGAGGTTTTAAATCAAATTCTTTTAAACAAAATGTGGGATAGACCATTTCACTACCTGCAAAGATCACTGATTGGGATCAGGTTGTGAGGAGCATACCAAAGCATGAAGGCAAGAGCAATTATTCTTGTTCAAACAGTTTCATTCTGTCTGTCTCTCATCACCCTCTGGTGAGCCCAGCACTTGTACTTGCAGCTCAAATTCTTTCCGCAGGGGAGGACATGCATTGCAGAACCTCACAAGCATCTTCATATCACATTAAAAGTCCATGTCATGGCTCAGTATTCTTTCCGCAACAGAGAATTGTTGAGTTACATTCTCATCAGGCTGTGGATCCCATATTCACTTCTGTGCTAAATGATCATAATTCTCACTTCCTTCATTTAAGTACCCATAATCAGCTGCTTTAATATTGTGCCAGCAAGACAGCTGCATAAGAAATTATTCATTTCTTTTCATACCTTGACTTCCACTAATAACAAGCTATCACACAAATGTCACTGAATCAAACATCAAAAAAATCCTGTCATACTCCTTAGGAGAGGAAATCAGGTCACAATTTTCAACCTGTTGCCTTTACACTTGTATTGGCTAAGGTAATCCATTTAAACTTTGGCAGAAGACAGGAAAAGATGTCCACACTGCCAGCACATCAGACAGCATCCCCCTCATGTAGGACCATGCTCTTCTCCATTTCATACATGCAGGGACAGTTTGTACAGTTTTGTTTTTCCAACATCTGGAGAAGATAAGGAAAGAGAGAGAAGAGGAGTAGAAAGAACAGTGGAGTGGGGAATCTTCCAAAAGAAAGTCTTTTGCTTTTGGAACATAAGCAACAAGCACTGGTGCAGCAGACATGGAAATACCAGTAAGAAGGCCTGGAATCTATTCACAGCTTCTACCCTGTATGTGCCTGCATAGCTTTGAACAAACTAGGTTAGCATTCTGCTTCTTTTGCATCTTAACCTGGGTTACCCAGAGGTGATTTAACCTGGGGATTAAAAATCATGAGAGCACAGTTTGGGGGAGAAGGAAATGACACCATTCAGCATCAAATGAAGGCAGGCATGGCACCCCTGCACAGGGTGCTGCTGGCCTTGGTGCTGCCACTGGCAGCACAACATAGAAGAGATCCCTCATCTCCCACTTGCAGGAGGCTAGGAGGCAGTGGCAGCAGTTTTAAAGGTTGTTTGATGAAGTGGCAGTCAGAAAGCACATTTCAGATGACTGCCTTACTGTATTAAAGGCCTATTTTTATCCAGCTGTTTAAGTTCAAGGACATTTCTCCTGCAGTTGTGGAGCTCTCTGCTAGCTCTTTGCCCTAAATTATTATAAGAGAAGAGTGAGCCTCCTTCTTACAGGCAAGTGCAGCAGGGATAAACAAAAAATGGATTTGGAATCGGTAGCGTATGTTTTTTTTCAAGAACAGATGCCTAGAGGAATGGTACCTTCTATCCAAACACCCCCAAAAAAGGACATACCAAAGTGGCCATTGGAGACACAACAAAAAGCTGCTTCACAGCTGTCTCTTCTGTTGTCCAGGCTGCAGTGCCTTGGAGAGTGGAGGACTTACAGACAAGTATAAAATACAGTAGAGGCAGCAAGCCATCCTGTATTCCTGCCAAAGAACTTTGACAGGAACCCTACATGAGAAGTCCAATCCTCTCTCTACACCCAAGGCTGCAGCAGTTTGGATGGAGAGGCCTGAGTGTTCAGAGAAAGCATTATAGGTACCTGAGACCTACACACAAACTGTCTTCCTGAGCTCATACATTATATCTGTCCCAGTAGTTGGCTGGATAAGTTGTTTGAAGCATTTTTTAAATGCTCCTGAAATAAAATGGGGAAACAGCTACTTACTTTGATGCCTTTAATGTGCAACTCCCTCAGCTTCTCTGTTTCTCCCATTTTGATGTCTGCACTAATGTTGCAGTGTGGATCACTGCTTTCCTTTTGAAAGGGGTCTGATGCAGAGGTAGACTATGCAAAAGCCAGATAGCTCCTCTTTTTTTTCTCTGCTTAACTTTCACACTCTCCTTGCACTCTGATTTCTCTCTTGGAGCCTCCAGAAAAGAGTGTTCATTAAAGTTCATATATATAAAGTTCATATTTCCTTTTTTGGCTTTGTAATTTAACATCACAAAAAGAATAGACATTACTATGAACAGCGATGGCCTTGCCTCATGCTGTGAAATATTAGTACTAGTAAGGCCTCTAATACATTTTCAAGAAAGCACTTTTAAAAGCACTCAGCAGAAGCCTTGATAAAAAATAACTCTTTATTTCAGGTATGTACCAGGCCATCTCAAGCTACATCCAGAAAGGGTAACTTTACAACATGTATGAAATAAGACACTTATAATATTTTACTTAACTAGACATTGGCACATTGGTTTACCATGGAGCTGGCACATTGTAAGGGCAAAACGACATAGAACATGTCACCTTTCCCTTTCTTTTTTCAGTGTTATGGTTATACCAGATCACTGTCTTAGTTTTGAAGCAGGAAAGAGTTGGGTTTTTTTACTTGAATAATATCAGTACCAACTTTTGTCATTATTGGCATATATGAGCATCAGAAACCAGAAACAATTGGCCTGAACAATTTATCCTCTGATCTACATATAGAAAGGAATTAACAGAATTTTAAGAAGAGCAGTGACTGAATGAGGATGGAAAATAATGTGTGGATGTATTTCTTTCATCTTGGCCAGAGAGGAGATGGATCTCTAGACACTCACATCACCAAATAATCTACTTTCCTGCATATTAGTAGGAATGAGTGCAGAGATAGATTTTACCCCAAGAATAAGGGCAAAAAGTAGTATGATCTCAAGTCAGAGGTCATACACTTCTCTGGTTAGTGATGAAAGGAAAAAATATTCTTCACTAAAAGAGGGAAAGATGGTAATCCTATATGAAAGCCAGCACATCCTTTATAATTTTATGCAAAATATAATTTTTAAACCATCCAAGTCAAGACTCATTTCCCCTAAGCAGAATATCAGAATAGGTGCTGTATCAATCACACACTTTTTCTTAAGCATGAGATTCCAAATGTGCCTCATTCTCTTGGCATGGACATAAGAATTGGTTGAAAAGGTGAAATGAAAGTCACTGAGCAACTTCCAATCTCCATAAATATTTATGTCTTGCTGAAGACATGAACAAGAATTCTTCTGTATGATTTGCTCATCATCCAAATTACGCTTATGCAGCATTTTTCTTGTGAGGAAACACTAAGGGAGATGTGTTCTCAAGCACCAATCTGTGCAGTTATCTGCTGCTAATTATCTCTTCTTTTTTCTGGGGTACTTTCCATGGGGAAGAGTCCATGTATCTTATAGACATAACTGAATTATATTTTACAGTAGTTCTGTTAAATAATGAAGCACTAGCTCTTCCAGCTGAAATAGCCAGTACTGAAAGCTTGAGTTATTTGTCCAGGTCTGATAAATTTTTACACAGTTCACCCCATCTCAATCTGTTACCACTACACTAAACCCATGAGCTTTGTGCCAGTAAAAGAAAGGTGGCCAGTCTCTGAGTATATCAAATGACAGAGAATCCATCAATTCTTTCAACATTTCTTCTTCTGACTAAAGACTACCATTGCTAAAATTATACATATATGCTACCTTTCTTTTTGAATTTGTAAACCTTCAGGTTCCTTTTCCTGACAGATCCAAGAGGCCTTTGGTGATGACATCTCCCCATGGAAACAGAACTGGTGTCTTGGAGACAAGGTGGCCTAGTTCACACAGTGATCTTCTTAAAAACCTTTCTTCAACAAATTCACTTCCCAACATTCCTGCTTCCTTTGTAGGGAGCATTATTTTGCAGGAAGGACGTTACATTCTTCCTTTTTCCGCTCACTCAAACTTGATCTGGAAGTGTCCAGAAATGATCCCTCATTTTAACTTTGTACTTCAGTTACTATTAGATTGACTGTACCCTTGAATGCAGGAATTTAATCCTGTCACTGTGTCTTCTCCAGATTATATTTTTCAAGTCTTTCTTCTTAAGCTAGTATTTTCTTCAAACCTCAAATCATATTAATATCTTTTCATCATTTGCTACAACATTTCATTAAGTTTTTCTCAGATGCTGGCATACGGATTTTATAGGTTACCCCAATATTACTTCAGTCAATGCATTTTCAGTTGTGTATGCAGCAATAAAAAACATCTTTTTGTTCTCCTTGTTTGTTCACTGAAAAAGCTCAGCCCAAGCATTAAAGTGAAAGTTAAGGACACAGAGAAAAATTTTCCATCTATAGCTGTTTAATCATGTTATGTCAAATTCTTTGAAATTTTTGTACTGCAAATACTAGTCATATTAACTGTCCTATTTAAATTACTAGAACTACCCACTGAAGAAAGGAAAACTTACTTGACTAAGAATTATAGAGATAGCCCTGGTCTAAAAAATATGATAACATACTTCCTTTTTTCACATAATTGTAACTAAAGATGTTTATTTTAACATTAGCTTCCTGGCTACAAATAGATAACTCTCTTGATTTCCAGCCTGTTTGTATCCTGTCCTGTAAGTTTACACTGTCCATATTATCTTGCACTGGAACCAGTTCTGATTCCCAACAACAGCCCTCTTATACTGGTTTATATATATATATATATATATATATATGCATGTCACCCAACTTTTTGATTATGGAAAAAATTATAGCGAATGACAGCTAGAAAAATGGATGTGACAATTTAGTGTCTAGAACATTTAGATACCCCAAATCCTTTTCTTGAATAGGTAGGAGGCTTACTTTTAAGCATATTTTTACATCTAATACATATATGGACGGCCTAAAAATTATTTCTATCTGAAGAGACATTTTTTATGACCTATTCTAACTACTAAAAGCTAGAGAAAATTGTTACAGAAAACATGAACCCTGAACTTTCAAAGAAAATAAGCATCAAAATAAAAAGTTGAACTACAAACCACAAGAACATTATTTAATTGAGATATGTAAAAGGAAACGCACTTATTCTTTTGCCTTTTTTGGAGCTAGAAACACAACAGTTCAATAAGGACTTTTTTACTTGTGCCTAGAAATGTACTGGAAAGGGTGAGAAGGTGTGGGCAACAGTCTGAGAGAGATAATGAAATGACTCAGTAGCACCTCATAAGCACACATTGCTTTCTGTCTGTGCTGGGATGTGAAGGTTTGCCATTTCATGGAAAAATCTGATCCATATGAGCTTCCTACTCTTCTGCTGGCACTCATGCAAGGATTTTGTGGAAAAGGAGAAACAGAAAGACAGACATGTTCCTCTCTGTTCATCTGCTTAGAACCACTGTAATAAGGTCAAAGCCCTGTGACTGTAGGCTCCTTTAGGTACTGAAAGGCTGCTATAAAGCCTCCTCAGAGCCTTCTCTTCTCCAGGATGAACAATCCCAATTCTTTCAGCCTTTCCACAGAAGTGCTCCATCTCTCTAAAAATTTTTGTGGTCCTCCTCTGGACTTGCTCCAACAGATCTATATCCTTCCTGTGCTAGAGCCAGGTGCAGTGCTCCAGGTAGGGTCTCATGAGAGTGAAGTGGGAAAATCACCTCCTTCCACCTGCTGGCCAAGCTGCTTTTGACGCAGCCCAGAATATGTTTGTCCTTCTGTGCTGTGAGTTCACATATTGAGCTTCTTGTCAACCGACATCTTCAACTGCTTCTCCTCAGGGTTCCTATCACTCCAGTCTCTGCCTAGCCTGTATTGACACCAGGGATTGTCCTGACCCAGGTGCAGCCCTTTGCACTTGGGCTTGTATCATGGTTTAAGCCCAGCTGGAAGTGAAGCCCCACCCAGCCACTCTCCTCCTCCCAGCCCCTCTGGTGAGAGAGACAACAGGCAGACATCCCAGGCTGAGATAAGAACTATTTATTGGAAACAGCAATGAGATAAGAAAATGGATAGTAATAGCAACAATATTAACAACAAAGGTATAAAAAAGAGGGTGATTTGCATACAAAAAGTGCTCATTAATTGATCAACCCAACCCAGTGCCACACAGCTCCCCAAGACAAAGAACAAAATAGCTCCTGTACCCTCTGCACACACATTTTTTTCCCCAAGCCCAAGACAATGGAAAACAATGATGGAAATTCCCTCCAGTTGGGATCAGTGTTACCCTGCTACTCCATTAGCTGCTTGCTTCCCTGGAAAACCGACAAAATGGCAGGAGACCCTGCACGTGCTATCTGTTTCCTCCATCTGAGGCCAGGACCAACTTCTTCTTGGAAGTGAGAATCCCTTATCTCGGTCCCCTTGTGATAGAGGGAACC
>VXBT01008723.1:0-39224 GCA_013400235.1 Oriolus oriolus
AGGCGGGCGCGGGGCGGGCCGGGAGGGGGCAGGGACCGCGGGTGACCGCTCTCCTCTCGTTCCCTTGCAGGACGCGGGACCGGCCGGCGGGGCCGAGGCGCCAGGTAGGAGCTGCGACAGGCGCAGCGCGGAGCTCCGCGGCTGGCGAGGCCCTGGCCCGGGGAGCCCGGGCGGGGGAGCGGGGATGGGGAAGGAGGCGGAGCCGCTTGCTTGGCCGGGCCGGGCCGGTCCGGGCGAACGGCGCTCTAGCGCTTTGATTCCCCTCCCCAGCACTCCCCTTCACTTCCCGAATCCCAAACACGATGTAATTCCTAAGGTGCAGCCCCCGAGCCACATCTCAGGCACCGCGCAGACCGACCGCGCTATCACGGCTAATAAACACACACACACACACACACATACGGCTAATCAATACACACACATACAATGCACCATCAATACACGCACAGCTACTCAATACACGTCTGGCTAATACACACACATAGGACTAATCAATACACACACATGGCCAATACACCCTGCTCAAGCAGGGGACTATCTGTACACACAGAAGTAATCCATACACACAGGGCTAATACACCACTCCCTGAGCTCTGCTTTCAAAGTACCTGCTTGTGCATAGCAGGGCGATTGCACAGGTGAGGGCTAAGGGCGCAGGCTGGAAAAGCAGTTTGGTCAATCTTACCACTGCCTTTTGTTTTCTAATGTAGCTGCATTTCCTGTTGTTCTGAACTAGGAAGTCAAGCAGTCATGCTGAGTCAAACGCATCATGACTGAGGCTCTTCCAGAGGTCCCAGTTTTCAAAGGAACTTCCCTCCCAAAGGCAGATGTCCTCGGCACTTCTCATGTTCAATGCAGCTTTTTGTGTGAGGAGAGTGCTGTAGTGCATGGCAGGACCTGCTCACAGTGGTTCATGCAGCATGACTGTGTGCTAACATTATGCCTGAGGCTTCTTGAGCTCAGAGTGTTTTTGTAACAAATTTACCTTATGGTTTAAAAAGAGGAATCTGTGAAAGTCTGTGATTCTGACAGTGTCAAATGAAACTTAATTCAGGCTATGTTAGCTCCTGGGTGTACATGAATGTGTCTGTTTCCTTCTTGAAGTACCCAGCAACTGAGAAATCATTGTCATTTATCTCTAGTTAATGAACCCCAGGTATCTCTTCCTGTCTGCCAGAATAAGGAAACTCCCATGTGTGCTCAGCAGGAGAAGACGGGTAAGTGAGTCACTTATCTGGTGGTGACCATTGTATTCTTGCTCCTTTGGTCTTCTGGACCCTTCTGCTGCAGTAGTGCCCTTGTCACCCTCGTGGCTTGTGTTGTTTGTCTAATGTAGTGTAGGAATTGTGATCCCAGACTAAAAGAAATAAATGTATTTTTTCCTTTCTATGAGTCCCTTTAGAGCCCTCACTTCACTGGCTGCCTCAGACAGGTCAGTTCCTTAGGGGACAGCAGTGGATGCTGGCCTTTGTTCTGGCTAAGGCTGTCCCTACCCAAACCTTCCCAGCTGCTGCCAGCCTTGCTGGGGCAACCTGTGCTGGAGCATCGGGAGCTGTGCACCCCAGGCAGACCTGAGCGGCCGTGGCAGCCAGCGGGTACAGACCCCGGGTTACCCACGGCAATGTCTGGAACTGTGAATGGAGAGCGTGTGCAGGCAGAGGAGCACTGGTGCCTGCCATGGTGGGTTGTGAAGAAGCTTTTGTGTCTTCTGCTGTCCTTGCCTGGTGATGAACTGAAGCATTTCCTCCTCACGTGCTGATACGGCAACTCCCACTAGTGATATGCTTAACTTGTTTGGGATTCTTACCCTGTTCTTTTCGCTGACCTTAAGTGTGATCTGAACAAAAAGTGGCATGAAAGCTTTGAAGATGGGAAGCTTGGTTTTTATTCTTAACTTTTGCCTAAGGCATTAGGGTGTGATCTTTTATTTCAGAATCATGTGAGAAATTGGAAGCAGAGAAAGCAACTTCTAAGAATTCTGTTATAGTAGTAACCACTGCCTTTGGGGAGGAAATAGAAGATGAGATTGTGGAAATGTACTTTGAAAATAAAAGGAAGTCTGGCGGGGGGATCATTGAGTCCTTTGTCAAAAAGGATCAGCAAGTGATCATCACCTTTCTGGATGAGCAAGGTATGATTGTATGTTATGGGTGTTACACTGCTTAAGCTCCCTTTTAAAAATAGGCCTTTGCTGGTGTAGGGTCTCTTTGTGGGCATTGCTCCAAGCAGAGATGGTGTATTATTGCTATTGTTTAACATGCTGCTATGCTGTGGCATCTCTGTTTTTCTGTGGGACTAGATGCCCAAGAAGTTTTGCAAAGAAAGCATCACTTGAATAAAATTGATCTGGTTGTGAAGCCATGGCAAGTGGATACTTTCCAGGAGTCGTGCCAAGTGGAGAACTCTGAAGGATCCCTGCTTCCCACCGCAGTTGTGCTGGAAAATGTGAAGGAGACAACAAAACATTGCATGTTAATTCTGCTGGTGGAGAATGTCAGCGGCTTGTCAGAGGAAAATGGTGACTTCAGTGTGGAAATGATACCTGAGTTATGTGCCGCTGTAGTTACTTTTACTGGAAATATTGGTAAGGAGGAGTCAGAGTTGAAGCTGCTTCTTATTAGCTGCATGTTTGCATGCGTGTGGGTGAGATTAAGCTGGGAGTATTTTCTTTCATATTTTTAAGGTTTGATCTGATATATTGTATCCTTTTAGAGGAGGATTTACTCTGCTAAAGTTAATGCTGTAACCTTTGTCCGTGAGGTATAGAGGCCAGTGCAAGTCAGAAAGAGAGCTAGCTCTGGTTTGGATAGTAAACACAACAGGTTTGGTTGGTCTGAGAACAGATTGATGGTAAAAGCTGTCCTTGCCAAAAGCTGTCCTTCAGAGGAGATGTAGGTTTTTCTGCCTTAGAAATTATTTGTCTCTCATGTCATACTCCAGTCCCAAATTTTTGGTGTAGCCTTCAGGAAATAAGTAGATCTTTAAGAAGCTTGATTGTTTTTCCTTGATAGACAGAAAAGTGATTTGACTGTCTTTTATTGTGAGGATAACAGGAGGGAAGTAGCCAAAATGAGAATGTATTTATCCTAAAACGGAGAGAATTTGAACTGTTAACTTGTGTCTTATTAGTTGTGTACAAAGCCGTAGCCCAAATATGAACCTGATCTTGTTTTCTGCTGGCGTTAAAGAGACCCGGTGATAGTCAGTAGGAAAACTAGTGGCAAATTCTGGCTGCAGTCATTGTAGTCAACAATTGTGATCAAACATGAGGGGAATACTAAGTGACAGATACTGAATGTATGGAAAGAAGTAGCTTTGTGGGCACCTCTGAGCTGATTTTATAATCCAGTGCTTTGATCAGTGTACACAGTGATAGTCTGCTAACATCATGGTGGAAAAGCGAGCTCCCAGTTTTATCTTTTCTTTTTTCTTGTCCTTTCTCTTTCTAGATGCAGAGGAATTTGTTAAAAAGCTTAATCAAAACCCCAGAGCAAGGAAACAACGCATTACTGCATGGTGCCTTGAGCAAACAAAATGTGTTAGGGCTGAAAATATACCACCCAACACACCCAGTGACTATATAACCATGTACTTTGAAAGTAAGAGGTGCGGAGCTGCACAAGTGGTGGATGTTCAACAGCTGCCTGATGAAGACGCAGCTATCGTTACATTCGGTGACCAGAAAGGTAATGCAGAAATGCAGAGCCCTTATTTCTTTGAGAACCTCTCATTTAAAGACCAAAATGTAGATTTGCTAGAGGAATGCCTCCTTTGCCCTTGTAAAATGGCAGATCTGGTGCTTTGCCAGCAGGTCTCTGTTAACTGGAGTGCAAGCTTCAGTTTTGGACCAGCTGGGCATAGGGTATAGAATTCTTTCATTTTCTGGACAGTTTGTTCACCCAGGCCTTGATCCTTACAGAGTTCAGGTTGCAGTTTGAGTTCTGTGGAGAATGCACAGCCCCACAGGCACAGGGGACTTCCCCCACACCTGCCATCTTGACCACCAGCTGCCCATGGCAACATGTGCTGTCTGGCTCATCTCAGGACAATTTCTTGGGCAGCTTTTTGGCTGGAGGGCAGCTGCTGTGGGTTGTCCAGCCAGTGGCAGAAAGATGACTGGCTGTGGAAGGTGTAGGACAAGGGAGAAGCTGGAGGCATTGCAGTGAAGGGGAGAGATGAAGGGAAGTTGAAGGAAAGAGATGGTCTTTTGAGGGGGAACAGAGCAGCTGTGGTTTGAACTGCTGAGTAACAGCCCAAACAATTATGGAGCTGGGCACTTCAAGTAGAGCACATAAGAGAAATGGGAGCAGAGACTATGCACACCTCCTCCCAGAGGTGGATGCTGTTGTGCTTGACTGTCTCTCTTCAACTTAGTTTCTGGCATTTAAAATAAGTAATTCTTAAAAAATTTGGAATTATTTCTATCTGGAAAGGGGAGGAAATTAATCTAAAAATGTTCTTAAAAATAACAAACATTATTATGTAGAAAATACAGTTTTAAAAACCCCAAACAATGGGAAAAAACCAAAACAAAAGAGAAGATCTTAAGTGCTGACATTAATAATTTGGGGGGTTGTTTGTTTGTTTTAGATGTAACAAATATCCTGGCAAAGAAGCATTCACTCAACGAAACACCAATCTCTGTCTATCCTTACTACACCTCGCTGGAAACAGCTCTGTACGGACAGGAAGGGCCACAGATAAAGGAGCCAGATCCAGTTACATTGCCTCTGGATCCCTATATCTGGAATTATTTGCAAGGAAATAGTACCTTAGTTGAGGCAATAGATCATGAAATGGTAAAGTGCAATTGTGTGCCAATGTGGCCTGAACCCCTCTGTTTGGACCCAAAAGTTACTTTGTATCCCTCAACTATTTTTTCTGAGCGGAAGAGATCAGTATCCCGATTGGTCAAGGCATGGAAGGAGAACGTTTCCGTAGCATTTTCGAACAGCATATCAAAATACAAAGCAATTCAATGTCAAGCAAGCACAGAGGTGTGGGAAGCCATTAGAAACAGCTTTCCCCATGATAAAGTTCTGATCATCCCACATATTTCCGATGATTTACATGTTCTAGTTGGTGAAAAAGAAGTTGTGAAGAATGTTGAACAAGAACTGAAGCTTCTGATCAAAAAGGCCACCAGAGAAATTGAAAGAGAGAAGCAAAGAACTGAACTGCAAGTAAAGACAGTGAATCCAGGGGAATATGGAATTTTACAGAGTACTGGTCTTGAAGAAAAGTTTTGTACAGAGTTCCCAGGCCTGAAAATAACTTATGATTATTTGCAGAAGGTCATTAACCTATCTGGAGTGCCTGAGGAAGTTTATAAAGTAAAAGGGGAAATACTTGATCTTGTACACAAAATGGTAAAGAAAACCATTGATGTCCATCCTTGCGTTTTTCAGTTTTTAGAGAATACTGATAATGAAATGCTGTTACAGAGCCTGTTTATGTCAAAACAAATTAGTGCCTTTTATGAGCTTGGCATGGGAGAGATCATCCTGAAAGGGAGTGCTCCTGAAGATCTCCTAAAAGCAGAGGAAGAAATAAAGAAGGAACTGGATTACAAAATCATTTCTTTGGAGGATGAGTCAGTCCTCCAGAAGGAGGAATGGCACATGCTAACTAAGAAAAACTGCTCTAATGAAGCTGTAACAGTCACTCAGGCAGAGAGTCAGGTCACGATTGCTGGTTTCACTCAAGCAGTAGCAAAAGCCTTCAAGGAACTTTCCAAATTTATAGATGAAAACATACAGGTGGAAAGGGTCATTGCAGGAAAGCCCATGGCAGTCATAAAGTTTTTTGAGAAAGAGAAGGCCAGTGATTGGGCTGGCTTACAAAAAAATGGTGTGAAAGTTGACTTTAGCACTCAGAAAAGTGGTGAAGGTATATCCTTGAGTGGGCCAAAGGCAAAAGTGCTGGAGGGAGTCAGCTTAGTTGAGCAAATTCTGTCTGGCCTGCATTGTAAGCGTGTGGTAATTGACTCGCCAGGAGCTAAGGCATATATAAAAGAGGAAGCACACCTTTTGACCTCCCAGGCAAAATACATGTTCAAGTGTTTAGTCCTACTGGAAGAGCAGCTGGAACAACAGAAAGAACACAGTAATAGAGGCAAGCCCTGTATGCAGGTGACCATGGGTGGAACTGTGATAGCACTTTATGAAGCTGACTTGTGCACTCATCCTGTTGATGTTGTGGTGAATGCATCTAATGAAAACCTAAAACACATCGGTGGCCTTGCTGGTGCACTGTCAAGAGCAGCTGGCCCAGCACTGCAAGAGGAGTGTGATGAGCTGGTGAGGAAGCAAGGGAATTTGCAGCCCGGCTGCGCGGTGATCACAGGCGCCGGGAAACTGCCCTGCAAGAACGTCATTCACGCTGTTGGGCCCAGGTGGAACGAGAAGGAATCACAAAGGTGCATATGGTTGTTAAAAAAGACAGTGAAAAAATGTCTACAACTAGCTGAAATATACAATCATCGTTCCATAGCTCTGCCTGCTATAAGCGGAGGGATCTTCGGTTTCCCACTGGAACTGTGTACTTATTCCATTGTATCCTCCATCAAGGAGACCTTGGAAGAATTCACGGAGGACAGCAGCTTGAAGGAGGTTCATCTTGTGGCTTTTGCACCAGATAACATTCAGGCTTTCAGCAAGGCATTTAGAAAAGGGTTTTCAGATTCTCCACCTTCCTACAGTTCTACACTGCATCAGGCCAGCACAGTTCCTCAACCTGGGCAGGGGAAAATTTCGCAGCGTTTTAAGAACTTCCCATTCATAACAACTGAGGAAGGCCTTAACATTGTGCTGCAAACAGGAAGCATTGAAGATGCTACAGTAAGTGTTCTAAATTATCTTCTATTGAAATACCAAGTGGGTTCTTTTGTGTCTTTTTTTAAAACTAACAAACACAAAACCAATAAACAACCAGCTGTAGACCATGTAACTGGCAATGTTACGTGTTTACATGTTACTGAAATTGGCTGTCACTGCTGAGAGCAAGAATTGCTATTACTGTCTTACATGGTAGACACAGATGGCTGTGCATCACTGCATTTTGTCATCTACTGATGCAGAGGATCACAGATCACAGAATCACAGGCAGGTTAAGGTTGGAGGTCATCTAATCCAACCTCCCTGCTCAAGCAGGGTTTCCTACTGAGCAGGCTATGTGTCCAGACAGCTTTTGAATATTTCTAGAGATCCCTGCGGTACGTGGTATATTACAGTTTAGCAGAAGCAATGGCGGTCAGCAGGAATCGTTCTGGGCTCCAAACCCTCCTGACCCTTCCTTGCTGGGCAGGAACCATCTTCAGGCAGCCTTGACCTTTTCAGAAATCTTGATTCTGAGAGGGTGGTACTAGTGCAAAAGCAAAAGAGGGTGCTCGGTGTTGGTTAAAGCGAGTGCCTTGCTGTGGGAGAGTGGCTGGTGCTTCCAGGTGCTCTTAAGGCAGCACTGACACGAACATCTGAGGCCAGGCCCACAGGCAGTCATGTTCTCCCTGCATCTGTGGGATATTGGTCTTTGTTATGTCACTGGCAAACACTGGTGTGAAACATGCAGCTGGTATTGCACTTCCTGTGGAGAACCAGTGGCACTAATTGATTTCCAGTTGCCTCCTGCACTGAATTTCTGTTAGCTGGCTGCTAGATACTTTAGTGGGATCACCAATACTGGAAACAACTCTGTCCAGGACCCTTCCTGTAATGGCCTGCAAAACCTCTGAGGAGTCATGCCTCCCACAGCTTGTGCATGCAGCTACTCCAGTTGGCCAGAGAAGAATGTATGTTAAAATGTGTATAGGGGCCCTTCCTGAGGAGCTAAGTATAGGGCTTGACGCAATGTTCAGTGCCCTTTGTATTTCTCTCATTCATAAGTTACTGCTTTTCTCACTTCTTTCTCCTTAGATTACCCCCAGTCTTGTTTGTTTTCAGCGTCTGCTTTTCCCCCTAAACCAGCCGTGCATGGAGGCCCTGCCTACCTCAGTGAACTTAGATTTTGGTCTGCGAGCCTCTCTTTGAGAACAAACTTGCATAAATGTTTTTCAAATGGAGGTAGAATGAATAAACCAGGAATGCAGAATTGTTACGTTTCTCCCATCAGGCTGAAATAAATTTCATTGTTAACTCAGTTTTGTGTTTCTTTGGGCAGGCTTATGATATTAGAATTGAGCATAATTTCTGGTTTATTCCAAAACTTTGTTCGCTCTGGTTGCTGTCCCAAAAATTTACCTTGTAAACCATCAGACAGGCTGTATTTTATTATCCAATGCAAAATTTAAATTTGATACTTACAAGCTAGAGTTTTTTTGCTTGTGTGTTTTTCAGACATCCATTGTTGTCGTCAGTGTTGGCAGAGATCTCCAGCTTGATAAAGGGCCACTTGGTAAAGCCTTGCTAAGCAAGGCAGGGCCGATGCTTCAGACAGGCTTGAAAAAAGAAGGCGGAGGAAGAACACTTGAGGAAGGATCTGTGTTGCAAACAAAAGGTTACAATCTAGCTTGCAGTGTTGTGCTTCATGCTGTCGTACCTATGTGGTCCCAGAAGGACACAGCTGTGAAGGTATGAGGGTTTTTATTTGCCTGAATTTGTCTGGGATTTATGTGTTTAATGCCACTTTTCTTTTGAAATAGGGGGCAGTGTCATAGAAGATGAGAAAGTTTGATTCGTTCTTTTTTAACTGTGGGGCCAATCCCTTGTTGACTAATAAATTCCTTGTGGATTCCTTGTGTATGGAATTAATTGTATTTTAATACCAAGAGATAGCTAAAAGGGAAAGTGTTACATTGCACATACTGGGAAAAAAAATGACCTCCAGTAACTGAGAAAATAATTGTTCTTTACAGGTCTTGGGTGACATAATCACAAAATGCCTGGAGATTGCTGAAGAACTGTCTTTGAAATCAATTACTTTTCCAGCAATTGGGACAGGGAAATTAGAATTCCCAAGATCTGTTGTTGCTAAGTTATTGTTTGACAAAGTGTTTGAATTCAGTAGTAAAAATAGAATAAATTCTCTTGAAGAAGTTCACTTTCTGTTGCATCCAAAAGACACAGCTAACATTCAGGTGAGTTACTGTGGTTTCCTCTCTCTGTTATATGCTAGTTTATTTGGGACTGTCTCACGATACTTGGCAATATGATGATCTTCAAAGAATCCACAAGGTGCTTGTTCTTATCCTAAAGAAAAGGTTTGCTGACAGTCTCTCTCATCTATACTGAAAGTTCTACCTCCCGTGGTCACCCACCTATCCAGTACAGTCCTGCTCCCTTCCTATCCTTTTCTGTTCCCTGGGAGTGATACAGACAAAAGTGTAATTACTCTTTATCTCATGAACTCACCTAATTCTTCAGTCTGTAGGTCAGACAAGTTTCCTGTAACTCCTGCATCAGTGCCTGCACCCTTGGGAAAAAAGGTGCTTTTAATGGAGTGCTGGTGTCTTTTTAGGAGGAGTAATTGTGCTAGGATTGCTGTGCTGGTAAACTTCTGCAGTAGAAACATATCAGTATTCTGTACCCCTCTTTCTTCATTGTTACATTAGCATAAATTTTCTGTATCCACACTCAAGTTACTCATTTCACACCGAAAGAGAGCAGTCACACTGTGACTTGATACCCAGATAAGTGTTTCTGTATCTGTTGCCTTCTGTACTTTGTGCAAGGGCTAATACATTTTGAAAGGCTAAACTTGAAGGCTACTGCCTCAAAGCCTGAGCTATTGTGCACAGAGAAGGGTGGCATTATCTGTAAGAGATGAGTTAGTGTAAACTGCTCACTCAGTGTAAGGATGCCTTCTGCTGCTGTATCCCTGTGGAATGGTAGCTAGAGCTTCGACTCAGTTATTTGCCATTCTGTGTGTTGCTCACACTGAATAGCCTTGCTCTCGGAGAACAACGTGTCAGGAATTGCCATCAGCGTTGTGGCGGATGACGTGAAGTAATTTGTGTTTAGCTCTTTCTAAATGTTTTTTCGCTTTGCTTTTCAAACCTTTATTTCTACTGTGTAAAGACTTCTACAGGAGTTGATGGTAATTTCCTTCTCTAGGAATTTTCAGACGAATTTGAAAACAGGTCTGCAGCTGTTGCAGTGGAGAAGCTTTCTCCAAATGAGGCTAGCCAAAGCACAGGTAAGCTTGTCTCACAGAAGCTGTGTCCCTACTGATTTTTAAAATTTTTTTAAAGTATTCCAGGGAATGCATTTATTATGGATGTTTAAGTACTTGTTTGGCGAGCATTCCCAAAGTCTGAGTGGCTGCTGTAAAGGCAGTATTTTCAGGTTGAGTGTCTGTTATGTCTGAAATAGTATTAGAGATGCTACGAAAAAAAGTGTACCTGTGATTACGTATCTGGATAGTGCCCCTACAAATTGGAACAGCAGAAGCTGTAAGGTCTCAAGGGTGTAAGCAGGGCTTTTTCTTTATTGCTGCAGCAGTAGATTAAACTGTGAACAAGTCAGTGTCTTCCTCTGCCCTGGGAAGGCAGGTGAGTTCCTGATTATGTGTGTTAAAGTGGCCTCTTTGAAATACTCTTAAATCTTTTATATGTTCAGATGAATAGCAAAACCAAACTGAAATATCTTTGGTGTTATCCATCTTAATGGAACTGCAGCCTGTAAAAAAGTGAGTTACATGTTGAAAACTGAATTGTGATTTTACAAGTAATACATGGGTAAAAAGTTCCACCTTTTCAAGCAGAGAACCTGCCTGGAAACTCTGTGAGATACAGGAACAAGGGAGTGAGACTTGGAAAGTTTGCTCTCTCTTACATTGGAGTTTTACAATGGTAAAATGTCACTAAGTAGTGTCTGCATACCAGGTGCACAGAAAAACACATTTTCCATGCCATCCTGCCATGAACAGAAATGATGGGAATGAGTGCAGGTTGAGAGAAGACTCCTGTGAGAAGGAATGATTTTCAGTTAGCATGGCAGGCAATCCTTTTCACAGGCTGAGTGTGTAGCCAAACTGTGGTCTCTGTAGGCATTGTACCCATGAAAAAGTGCCTTAGCTTTTACATCATTACTCCTTTCTGCTCAGGGTCTGTATTTCTTTCCCTGCAGCTTTTTCTGCTCTCTCTTCAACCTCAGCACACAATGGACTTGAAGTGACAATCGGCTCCATCGTGTTCCAGGTGGCAGAAGGTGATATTACCAAGGAGGAGGGAGATGTCATTGTAAACATAACAAACCAAACCTTCAGCCTCAAAACAGGTATTTTAATTGATATTATGTGTGAAAAAAGTGTGTGTGCTTGGAAGGGCTGGGAAAGAAGAGGAGGGAGTACTTTCTTCAATGCTTTAAACCCTTTTATTTGTTTCACAGTGTAGTTTCTGTTTTGCTTCTCAGGGTACAAAAGTTCAATTAGGAAGCATCTGGAACTTTATTCTCATGTTAATCTGTGTTACAGGACAGCATGTTTAAGACTCTCTTGAAGAAAGGGAAACTAATAAATTTTATATATATATATATAAAATCTTTTTGTAGAACACCTCTCAGACTAAAGGAGAAGACAAACCTCAATGAGGTTTTGACATTAGTGAAACTTGTTAGGTACTTTAAACATCAATTTGAATTGAAAAGCATATAAGGCTAAAATTTTGGCTACAGTGTTTTTCATTTTTAATCTGTAATGTTAATCAGAATTGAGATGTTTTAGATGTGATGAGGCATACAGTTCTGCCTCAGATAGGACTTTAACAGCAGTAAAATGTGCCTCTTCTCATCTAAGGTGTCTCCAGAGCAATTCTGAATGGTGCTGGAAAAGCAGTTGAAGACGAATGTGGTGTACTAGGTATGGTACAACATTTCTGACCTTTCCAAAGGTGTTAATGCATGGCAGGGAATCTCTTGGAATACTTTCTCAGTACTGACTACTGTAGTTCCATCTGTATTATGCACTGTGTTACAGCAACTAGTTTTTAATCAGTTAATGTGATATTTGCAAAACATCTAATGAGGGAAGGAAAAGTAAAATCTTCAAGAGGAGACAGCTTCTAAGCATACATAAAGATCTAAATCTATTAGTTATTGCATCCTCTTATTCCAATAAAGATTTCCATGATAAAAACAGAGTCAGCATTGAACAGAGCCATGAGCAAGGGGTGATGTTGGCAAAAATGTTAACAGAGAAGCCATCTCTCACTGGAAACAACTGTGTAGCTGCAACTCCTTTTGTTATTTCTCAGTGAGAAGACCTGTGCTGATGGCCTAACTAGTAACTCACTACCACATCCTCTGGGTGACTACTTTTCAGTAGCGTGGGGCTGGGTTCCTGCCTCAGAAGAGGCATTTACTTGTAGGCCAAATTCAGCTAGTGGACAGCAACTATAATGAAAGAGGAGCAAAGATGGAGGAGTATGTGGTTTAAAACCCCAGAAAATAAGAGAAGGGAGAAATATGCAGGTGTGGAGGTCAGCTTGGAAGACCAACCAAAGGAAAAGAATTATGTGGAAGAGAGGAGAGGTAAACAAGCTTCTCTTGCACAGGGCAAGAAGGTATTTTGGGTGAGGTGGCCTGGGGGTAGATGGCGTGTGTGTGTGTGTGTGTGTGAAGAGAGTGCCAGTCTGCATGAAGTTCTCTGAGTTTATAGAGCAAACCTGGCAACTAAAGGCACACACTAAATTTATTTATTTGCCAAACGAGGCAAATATTTTACAAACATAAATTGAGTTCTTGTGCCTTGAAAGTGAAAATTGAGAGAGGGGGTTGCTCACTTTATGGAAGGAGACACGAATCTTATCCTGGGGCATTTGTCACCATTTCTTATTTCCTAATGAAGACTAGTACACATCTCTGTTAGGGATAATTGTTGATTATTTTCTCCTACTTACGTTTCAGCCCAGCAAACTAAAAAGAGCTATATCATCACCCAGGCAGGAAACCTGCCATGCAAAAATATAATTCATTTAGTTGCCCAAAATGATATCAAGTCGATGGTCTCCCAGGTGCTCCAGGAGTGTGAACGACAGCAGTACACCTCTGTTGCCTTCCCAGCAATTGGAACAGGTCTGTATCTCCCTTTTCTGAAAAGAGTTCAGTGCACGTGATTCTGCTGATCTCAGGGCTCAAGTGATAAATTTGATTTATCTGGAGAGGTTATTATTTGGTGAAAATATATTTGGAAACTGCAGTCTTTAAAAATGTTATTAGAGGCTTACGAAAGCTAGAAAGCTTCACTCCTTGCACTTCCTTGCTAACAGGGATTCAAAGGTATGTCTGTGCTTCCTGAAAACCTGCAGTCTGGTATGTGTGGGCAGCTCATCAGAGAATAGCCAGGGACCTACTTCCCTACTTCTCCGTTGCTGAAATCAGTAGATGATGCACCTCTGGCCAGCAGCCGCACAATTAGGGTTGATACAGATGGAACATGAACCTGTCAAAAAGCCCAGACTGTCCTTTTTTCTTCTCTTGTTGTTTTCTGTTAGTTTGGTAGGAGTCCCTGGAGTGGGAGAATCCAGAACTGCACCCCATGCGCGTGGGAACCTCTTCCATGAATAAAATTAGGCTTGCATTTTGAGCAAGGAATGGACTACTGGGCCGCTGAGCAGCAGGCCTGTGGCCTGTTAGTTATCCAAGCCATATCATCTACATCATAACCTGATCGGTTGCCATGCCAACAAAAGGAGACTTCCATTTTTCCCTTGCTGGAAAGGTGGTCCCCAACTTTCTTTTCCTGATAGATAGAAACCTTTCCTAATTGCCAGCCTGACGTTATTCTTGACCTGTTTATGATCCAGGTGATTGTGGGTATGTTCACAGCTGTTCTTTTAAAGATGTTTTAATCACCTGTGACAGTTATTAACACTTTTTAGAGCAAAATATCTGCAACTTTTTTCAGGAGAGGCAGGCCGCGATCCAGCTGAGGTAGCTGACAACATGATAGATGCAGTAACAGACTTTGCAAGATGGAATTCTGCTCCGTCTGTGAAAGCTATTAAAGTTGTCATCTTTCAGCCACATCTGATGGGTGTGTTCCATGCAAGCATGCAGAAAAGAGAAAAGTCTGCTGCAACACTATTCAAATCATTTTTTTCCAAGGCATTTCACATTACTAAATGTAAGTAGATGTCACCTAAGTGCAGTTTATAGATCAATCCGTTTAGCACCAGCTAATGAAGATTAATATTAATTACAATCTTCATGTATTTTAAAGTAGCACTCTGGAGCTCTGAGAAACGTTCCCCACGGAAAAAAGCCAAAGTAGTTTTGGAAAAGAAAATCGACCCGGCTGTTGTGCAGATTTGTGGTGAAAATAAAACACAAGTGGAAGAAGCTGAAAAGTGGCTGAGAAGTGCAATTTCAAGAGACCAATCTCAAACGGAAATTGTAGATGAGTCTATCTCTCATTTCGGTGAAGAAGAGAGTGAAGAACTGGCTGACCTAGAAGAGAAATTTAAAATTGCTCTTCATTTGAAGAGTTCCTCTATTGAAATTTCAGGGGTTGCAAAAGATGTTATCAGTGCTTCTTCAGCTGTTCATAAAATGATCCTCAGAGTAAAAACTGCTAAAGAGAAAGAGATGCAGGCAAAACTTTTACAAAATTCAGTCGAATGGAGATATTGTGAAAAGGGTTCTTATGTGCCCTTCGACAGTCTCACAAATGTGGAGTTGGAAAATGCTTACATGAAAAAGCAGAAAACTATTGAAGTCACCATTGGTGGGCGAATATACACAGTGGATATGGAACGTAAGACTGGTGTGGATGCCCAAGAAAAACAGATATCCATTATACGTGTTGACAAATCTGAAGGTAAGCAAAAGCATCTTGACAGACTGATGTTCCCATGTGAAAACCTGGTTGTATCCAGTAAGAGAAAGGAGAAGGGAATGATGAGAATATTTAAAATATTGTTAGGAGCTTTGTGCAGGTGCTTTTCTGGAGAATGTAGAAAGGAACCAAATTGGAAAATACAAGAACCTTGCAGCTATTTAAAATATTTTGAAAGGAGAGTAATGCATTCTGATGTTCTTAACAGGCTTACTAGCAGTAATTTTCTTGTAGCAATTGTCATTCTAGATCCCGGCTCACTTCTGTTCTTGAGACGTACCCTCTTCCATTTATTACTGGTCCTTTACAATACAAGGAGATACCTCTTTCTGACTCATCCATAAGCAAGATGTATGGACTTCCAGAAGGATTTGTATCAGGGCATATTTAATTTTAAGCAGGGGATTTGGGTGAATATGACTGATCGTGTTTCTTCTGCAGATCAAAAGTCAACGATGCTCCCTCCAACATGGGACCCTATGGAGAATGAGCAACCCAAAATAGTGGAACTAAAACCAAACTCAAGAGAGTATAAAGATGTGCAGGAAAAGTTTCTGCGGACCTGTCAGCTCAAAATTGAAAAGGTAAAAGCAAGTCATCATTTCTGAGCATAAATACCTTGATGGCAAGTGATGAAGGATACTAATACAAACAGAAAAAGAATTCCCCTGGGATTTCTGAAGTTGGACAAGTCTTTCTGGCTGTCACTAACATTAGTCAGTTTAATGTTGCAGTTGAGGTATTTGGAGAAGCTCTTAACCAGTCCCTTCTTCAGCTCCAGGGGAGAGTGCTCTTCCTTGGAATGGTCTTTGCTGTAGCAGAACACATCTTTTGACCACATAAGCCACGTGTGCTGTGCAGGCCCAGCAGGCATCTATGGCCTGGAAACCTGCAAATGCTCCTGTATTGTTTCTCAGGGAGTGTTTGTCTCATGGTTTAGGCTGGGTTCTGCTATCTGCCATGCCAGAATTTGGAAGGATTTGACTAACAAATGTCATCACCTGGTATATGTGCATTGGAGCTAGGAGGGGAATCTTGGAAGCAGATTGAATGATTGATACACTAACTTTTTTCATCACAGCAACCTACCTACTTACTTTCTTTCTGTCTTACTTTCAAACTTCACAGATTGAAAGGGTACAGAACCCTTATCTTTGGAAGAACTACCAAATAAAAAAGTGTGAGATGGATAAAAAAAATGGCAGCAGAAAGAATGAGAAGCTTCTTTTTCATGGGACGAGTAAGGAGTCATCAACCTTAATTAACAAATATGGATTTAACCGGAGCTATGCTGGAACGCACGGTAATGTAACTTTCAAAACAACTCTTGTTTTCCTGAACAGGGCTAGGACTGACTTGCCATGCCATCTGTGTAGTCCTGCCTTGTATGCAAAATTATTTATTTTGTTGTATCTCCCTATTGCAAATGAAAAGTAGAGTTGTCCAGAGATTCACAGGCTCTGAAGGTGGCAGATAAGGAATTGCTGATACTGAAACACTCACAAACTTTTTTTTTCTGACTACAGCTGCAAACTTTGGAAACGGAACGTACTTCGCTGTTAACGCCAGCTATTCTGCCCAGAACACCTACTCTAAACCAGATGGGAATGGGAAGAAGTACATGTACTTGGCTCGAGTCCTTGTTGGAGAATATTCTCAGGGGATAAAAGGAGCAATTACTCCAGCGCCAAAAAACGCTAGCAACTCCATAGATCTGTTTGATAGTTCAACTGATAACGTGAGCCAGCCATCCATGTTCATAATTTTTAATGACATTCAAGCTTACCCAGAATATCTTATCACTTTCACTAGATAAGTATTTTGATTGCAGCCACAACTGCATGTCTTTCAGCCTTTACGTAGGATGGAAACACCTATAACAAAACACACAACAAAAACAATTTAGAGTTGTGTCAAATTAATTTCTGTTTCCATTCAGGCAATCTCTGGCAATTTCTGATCCCCCTGAAGCTTGTTTATACTTGAAGCAGCTGAACATATTAACACTTGAGCACAATATTTTACTGCAAACCTCTTTCAGATTACATAATGGGCCTTTGTACTGTATCAGCCTTTCCGTACAGCCTTAGGGCCTTGCTAAGTGCTGGTGGGGAATTTGAAGTGATAATGCAGCCATGGCCCATTCAGTGTTGCATTTCTGACGCCTTCTTACATTATGAGATTGTAACTTACAGGGTGTATTACGTTAGAGCAGTTTTCAATAAATAAACCAATTGTACTTAATGGTTTGTGTTTGTCTAAATCTCTTCAAACATTTAGTATTGGCTTTCAACCAGTGAACTTCAAAGAACTTCACATTACAGATATGAATTGACTTGTTTTTAATGCAATAACCCTGCTGCTTTCCAGCACCTCCAACTTTAAAGAGCCCTTGGCTCCTCTGAATGTATTGGGTTTGACTTACTTGATTGTATGATTAAGAAAAAAATCTTCCAATGCTTTCTTTACATAGTTAGTTAGGTTGCTGTTAAAGTTTTACTGTGGGTTGGTGTGTCCATGTGAGCAATAACTACTGTAGGGTAACTGTGGCCAAGGGACACCTTTTCTAGGGAAGGTGGTGTGAAATAACATAAATCTGTAAGTCAAGTATCTCAATAGAGCCATAAACCTCAGGCTATGTGCATTTGCACCCATCCTATCATTCCCTCTGCAACAGCGCTGGAACCGTTCCCTTTGGGTATTTTTGCCTTTTACTATGTCAGTTTTCTAACCACTGAAAATTGCTGACTGTTGAAATCAAGTGTGTTGAAATCAATTTAACCTAGAGCTGGAAATCAAGATATAAAAGTCTTAAGTTTTGCTTGTACAGTGAATAAACTTGTTAAATCCCCATAACAAACACCTGTGGCCAGTGGTTTATCAGCATGCCGGAAGCCAGAGGAGATGGCTCCAGGTGCTTCATTGCAGCTGATGGGTCACTGGTACCAGTCTGACCATTCTCTCCGGGAGCCAGTACTGCATCAGGTCTCAGCTTCCCCAGTGCCACAAGAAGCTGCGGAGGACACCAATGTGTTTTTTCACCAGTGCTTGCATTAGAAGTGCTGAGGGCATCAAGCCTGGAAGCAGAAACCTGTAGCCATGGGCTCTGCAGGCCACGAGTGACAGGTGCTGCTTTTCCAAATGGGTTTATTCTGACAAGCAAAGGCTAGAGGCAGGAGCGTACAAGGGCACCAGGAATAATTGATTCTTCCATGAACTGGAAGGGACCCACAAGGATCATCAAGTCCAGCTCCTGGCCCTGCACAGGACATCCCCCAGAGTCACACCATGTGCCTGAGAGCATTGTCCAAATGCTTCTTGAATGCTGTCAGGCTTGGTGCTATGACCACTTCCCTGGGGAGCCTGTTCCATTGCACAAACACCCTCTGAGAGAAGAACTTTTTCCTAACATCCAACCTAAATCTGCCCTGACACAACTTGTTCTGCCCTGATCTTGTTCCTCTGGCAGCAAGGATGCAAAATGTGGAATATGTAAAAATTTTCTTAAGGAACCATGTACTTTGGTGTTTGATCTTTGTACACTTTCAAGTTTAATCAACAAGAAAGGATATTTCATCCATGAATAGCAGATTGAGAATTCAGAAACAGCAGCTAGCAAGTGAGCTCTAACTGATGTCCAGGTGTTAGAAAGACAAATTACTTGTTAGTAGAACTGCCTTGTTAAGGTTTAGGGCTCAACATGTTTCAGTGATTTGAGACTCAGGGGGAGGTTAACAAAGCTTGGGAAGAAGGATTTACCACTGATAGTGGACACGAAGAATGCAGAATTTACAGGCCACAAGGACATTTGGCAGAAACCCCAAGATAAGGAAGAACCTAACAAAGAGAACTCAGCAAGTGTGTTGAATCAACTCTTACTGGGTTAAGGTAATTCCAGCAAGGGGAGATTGTGACCACCAGCTCATGGCCCACTGAGTCAAGAAACCCACCTACCCAAAAGAAGAGAAAGACTGAGCATTTGAACTGATTGGCATGAAAAGCAAGAGAATCATTAACCAACAGAAAGTAGAATACTAATTAATAAGAGAACTAAGTTACTTGTGGCTGATGAACATTAATGCCTTTTTTTGCTAAAATGTACAAAGAGTGAAAAAGTTTTGGTAGTCGCTGTGCTGGCTTTGTGGAGCTGCCACCCAGCCCCCCTTTCTGTGCAGAACTGTAGATGAATCAAATGCCTCGACGGTGTGTGTGGATTGGCCTCTTGCACCCAGGGTGGAAGAACCTCTCTTGTGACGACAGCGAGACGGGCTGCCAGGCCCCGGCACAGGGGCAGGCAGGGCATTTGATAAGGTGCGGGGGGTGTTTTAGATGTTCTAGGGGGAGAGGAGCGTGAGGGCGCGGGTGTGAAGCTGTGCCCGGGGGGCCCGAGGAGGCGGTCGGGGCAGGTGTATCGCGAGAGGCGGCAGCGGAGACACAACGAACCCGGGCTTGCCGGGAAAAGCCGCGCCCTCGGCGCAGGGAATCGAAAGCGATAACGCAGGGAGGAGAGGAGCCGTCGGGGCGGCCATGGAGGGGCAGCGCCCGTGCGCCTTCCCGCTGCTGGTGCGAGGGGACTGGGGCCCCGCCGAGCCGCCGCCCGCGCTCAGGAAGAAGCTGCTCTGCTACTTCCAGAGCCAGAAGCGCTCGGGCGGCGGCGAGTGCGAGCTGCGGACCGGGACCGACACCGGGACCGGGCACATCCTCGTCTGCTTCGCCCGCCCCGAGGGTGAGCGGGTCGGGGTGAGGGGACCCGGCGAGGGCAGGGGCCGGGACATGGATTAGTGTGTGGGCTCCCTGCGGGGGTGTTGGGGTCGTAACTCACAGGTCTAAACTTTCTTCAAGTTAAAAGATACGTACTTAGTTGTTGCATACGGTTGATAATATATCCTGTCTGGTACGTGATGTGCACTATCTATAGTATATCGTATACACCCCCTACTGTGCAATATAGAATAGTGTGTTAACATGGTGTGATGCATGCGGATGTCCTGTGCAGGTCCAAAAGTTGGACTCGATGATCTTGGTGGGTCCCTTCTAACTCAGAATATGCTATTTACTTACATATATGCTTAGATTTGGTGCTTAGTACTAGCCTCTGGATTGTGTTTGGCATAAAGGCTGTAAGCTAGTAAATATATCCCAGGAGGAATATATATGTACCTATTCATCTTGATGCACAGTAGTAATCTGTAGACTGCACTCGGAATAATAAAATATATATATATAAAAAAATATATATATTAATATGACATCTATAACATAACATGCATGTATTTTTAGAAACTTGCAGCAAGGTGGAAAGGACTTAGCTGCAGTTGGGTTAAATGTATACATACACATGCACGTATGTGCAGAAACACACAGATACACACACATACCTATACACTGTGTTTCTTTTTCTTGCTTTAACATGCTTCCCAGTCGCTGGCTCCCCCGGCCGGTAAGTTCAGGACATACAGCCCCAAGCCATTGCGCACTGTCAGGAAGAGGATGTTCAAGGTGTGGGGCCGGTACCGGCACTCCCCGGGTACCGCCACGAAACACGTGATAGAGCCGAGTTTTGCATCTCTGGCAGTTTTTCGCAGCAGTAATGTCCTCTGCTGTTCTTCTGGGTTTTTGTTTCGTTTAGGTTTTGTTTTTTTTGGTTTTTTTTAAGGAAGTGAGCCTTGCGCGTACTCTGTCAGTGTTAAGAGTTTAAAGCTCTTTCATTTTGCGGGACAGTGTATCTGTATATCCGTGTTCCGGCCAAGGCGAGGTTAACTTTTCCAGGAGCCAGGAGGGGCACAGCCAGCTCCCTGGGGATATTCGATCCCACTTCAGCCATGCGCTGCGGGCACGGAAGGGGACAGAGTTTTTCCGGGTTTTGCCGGGTGTGGGGTCGGGTGAGCAGCGGCGCGTGAATCGTTCGCCTGTGCTGCACACTCTGTTATCAGTACTGGTGTTGTTCATGCTCGTTTTTCTTCATTGCTGTTTGTAGTCAGTTGTTCTCATCTCATCGTGTAACCCTTAACGCTTAAGTGTCTTCAGTTCTCCTCTGCATCCTGCCACGGCGCGGGGAGGGGGGAAGGAGGGGGAAGGGAAGCGAGGGAGCCGCGAGGTCTGGCGTGTTTCAGTGGAAACAATAAACTGCAGAATACCATTCCTAAACTGCGACGGTGTCGTAATGTAATGGTGGAAAAGTGTCATGCAATGTAAAGCTGTGTTTCCATTCAGGTTTTCACAGGGCTTTTTTGGTTTTATTTAGTCAAGCAGCGAGTCCTTGAGAAACAGTCTCATCAGTTGCATTTGGGAGGAGAAGGAAAATTGAGGTTGATTGTCACAGAGCCTGAAACAGCACTAGCTACTGAAGAGGAGACATTTGAAGGAAAATCAGTTCCCAGAAAGGTGAATAAAAATTGGAATCCTAACCAGAGCTTTGAAATAGTGGTGAGAGTGTGAAATCTGTCACTGATATTTGGCTATTATTTTATTTTAGGCTTTGGATGCCATGAGCAACATTCAGACAAAAGGTAACATGTTATCCATTACTCTGTGTGATGCTTCTTCATAAAACAAAAATGTTGGTGCTTTTCTCCACACATAGCTCCAGTTCTCCAAGTTGTCATCTATTTTTTAGTTACACTAGAGAGGAACCTGAAAATCATGAGATGCTGCTCTCAATTGCTTCGTTGGGTCAGCCTGGGCTTTCAGTTTTGGCTTTTTGGTATTTTCTTCGTTGGACAGAGTGGAGCAGACGACTGCTTCAGCAATTTAGAAATTAGTAACTAGCATCTGCAGAGCTCTTGCTTCTTATTTTTTTTGTTTTCTTCTTGTTTATGGTGGTAGGCCTTCAAAGGCAGCTGTCTTCTGGAAATGTTATGGGTTTGGTATCAGTTGTTGTTGTACCTTGGTGAGAAGGCAGAGCCAGCCTGTTGGTCATTCCAGTTCAGAGGTTCTCTCACACTTACACCCTCATCTGTCTGCAAAGCTGGAGACATGCTTGCCTCTGGCAGGCATCAGACTTCTGGGGTACTCAGTGGGCACCTCTGTTATATCTTCTGTTTGCAAAATTTTGTTGCATCCCTGTCAACCCTCTGTGCACATGGGCCCTCCAGTGCTGTCATGCTTCACTGATGGCAGGGCACAGTAGTCAAGAGGAGGCTTTACCTCAACTCATGCAGAGCTACTGGTGGCCTATGGTGCCTGTGGATGTCCTGAGCTGTGTTCAGGCTTGTTTTGCCTGCACCTGGGCTAAGAAACAGATGCAGAGGCTGCAAGGTCTCTCCCAACCCTTATCGACACCTGAGTAGCCAGGGACTATTATCTCAATGGATTTTAGTTTAGTTTAGTTTAGTTTAGTCTCTGACTCAGAGACATACCAGTGACCTTGGACATGTTTACTCATGCCTATTTTTGTGCCATCAAAGAAGCTGCCTGCAGCCCTGCACTATAGTGCGTCTGGGCTGTTTTGGATCTCAAAATGTCCAGAGGTACCCTGCAGTATTTGTTTGGTTAGCAATCTCTGTTCTTGGGGAAGGAAAGGAGAGAAAAGGTAAGAAGAATCTGTTTATTCCAGGAGATGTGTACTAACATTTTATGTGGCTTATTTATCTTTCTGCTGCAGATGATACAAAAGCCTTGAAGAAAGCAGAGAGTTTTGTTCCAAGCAGTGAGCTCCGGGAGGAAGTTGGCTCTGCAGAGGCCTCACCTTCGGTGGTGTTTGAGAACATAGGGAGATGCAGTCCAAACTGCTTACCGATGCTGCTGGAGAACATCAGCCGCCTGACTGTAGATGCTGACTTTACTGTTGAACTCATACCCGAAATAAATGTTGCTGTAGTTACCTTTATAAAAAGTATTGGTAAGACAGGATGGCACCATTATTAATCTCCATGTGTATGTATGAGTAATTGCTTTTAGAGCTTGGTTCCTCTCCCATTAGAGATCCAGACTGTTTTAGAAAAGTACCCAGTTTCCTGTCTCTCAAGAGAGATGTCTTATATACAGCCCCATGAAAGTGCCCGTGATCCAAATGTTACACTGAAAAAAGAAAACTGTGGCATCTTTATTGAAACTGGATAAGAATACTTTGTTGTTCCTATCTTGTTTTGGGTTAGATGAAGAAGAATTAGAAGTGCACTGAGTGTGGGGATTATATAAAGTCTCCTTTAGAGAAGACAGTACACTTACGAGATGGGAACAGCAACATACTGGTAATGAATAGCAGAGAGTAACATGGTTGTGTGCTTTTCCCCTTTTTTATTACAACACAGAGTTATTTGGCACCAGAGACAGTTTTGTTCCAAATACAGGGAGTAGACTCTGCTTATTTCTCTGCCTGAAGTGATAGCCAGGGCTGATAATGACAGAGGAAAACACAGTCCGTTCATACTGCTTTTCTGTTTACAGATACTAAGGAATTTGTCAAAAAATGTTCACAAGACAAGAGAGTTAGAGAATTCAAAATGACTGCCAGGCTTCTTGAATTGACGCAGACCATCAAGGCTGAAAACCTACCAGACAGCATTTCCACAGACTACCTCACGGTGTACTTTGAGAGCGCGCGGAGCGGAGGGGGGCCCGTGTCAGATGTCCAGCTCTTCCCCGAGGAGAACTCGGCCATCATTACCTTCTGTGACCGCAAAGGTAACACTGACCCTTGCCTGACCAAGGTGCTCACAGGCAGATGACCTGCAAGAAAATGACTGCAAATGTGGGCATTAGGAGAAGCCTGGTTTTCTGTAGCTGGAGTCAGTGTACGCTGTCCTGTTTCTGGGTAGTGCTCTGGATGTAGAAATAGTGCTGCATGTCTGGGGCTTCAGAATCTATTGGGGGTTTTTTTGTTTGGTTGGTTGGTTTTTTGTTACCAGAGATTCATTTTAATACCTGCCTTGTGCATAGGTTCTTCTCACTGGTGTTTTTTCTCCATTTGCAGAAGTTTTTATCTGCAATACCAGATTAATTGTACTTGCAGGTAGAGGATTTGTCAGTGACTTCAGCTTGCACAGTTAACTTTCAGAAACTACTTAAGGTCAAATATCTTCATTAGCAAACTGATTAAGTCAAATATCTTCATTATCAGGGAAGAACGATCTGTTAGAACTAAAGAACAATCTTGTTACTATTCCTTGCATTCCTTGAATCGCTGTCCAGTTTTTGTGCCAGTGCAGCTTCTGGTAAATATCTGTGTTAGTAGACTCCTGGCTTAGTAAATTTACTTTGAGATAAAAGTTTATCTGCCCAGTGATTTTTCTTATGACTCTCAGGATTTTCTGAAGAATATTTTGTACATTAAGTTAAAATGTAATTTGGATCATTGTAATGGGGTTTTAAGTTCCTGCAAACATTATAATTTCTTTGCTTACTCCATTCCAACAAAAATAGAAAAAAAAAAGGCAAAAAAAAAAAGCGCTGGCACAAAGAGTTTTATTATAAGTTGAGGGTAAGGAGTATTTCATAGTAGTATGTTGATAACGGCCTTGCTCTGTGGTGGAGTTTCCTTGGGAAACAAGCAGGGTGCACCTCTGCATGGGAATGCAGACACGAGCATATTTACCAAACAAGTTGGAGCCAAGCCTTTTATCTTGTCCCCTACAGAATAGTTTGGAAATCAGAAAGACATAAAAGTGGGTGTTTGAAATGAAAGAAAAGGAAAATCAATGTAATAGTTCTGAGAACAGAGATATTTGCTTGATTTGAAGCCAATGATATGTGTGTTTGCACTAACTTCTAGATCTAACCACGGTCTTGGAAAAGAAACATTTACTGCAACAGACAGTGATTTCTGTGCATCCATATTATCACTCCCTGGGAACGGCTCTCTATGGAGAAGAAAGATCAGCTGTCAAGATGCCAGACCCCACTGGGGTGCCACTAGACCCGTATGTATGGCAGTTTTTACAAAGGCATGCCAATCTGACCCAAGCAATAAACCAGGAAATGGCAGTTTGCCATTGTGAGCTCAAATGGCCCCAGGCAGACTGTGCAAACCCAGAAGTTATGTTGTGCCCATCGCCATCTCTCTGCAAGCAGAAAAAGCCACTGATTAAGTTGCTCAAGACCTGGCAGCAAGATGCTTCCACCGAGTTCTCGCGTATCATGGCACGTTACATAGCTATAAAATGTAAAGTCAATTCATCGGGTTGGGAAGATGTGAAAAACAGGTTGTTGAAAGATGGTACTCTGATCATAACTGATGTTTCTGAGGAGATGGTGGTGATTGCAGGCAACAGAGCAGCTGTGGACAATGCAGAGAAAGAAGTGAGGGAATGCATGAAGCAAAGTGAAAGGGAAAAACAGAGCATAGAAATTTCTGTGTCAGTGATCCCAGGGAAGTATGGTGTGCTGCACAATGCTGGGTTAGAAGAGAATATTCAGAAGGAATATCCATGCCTAAAGATCTTTTATGATGCCAAAAAAAAGACTGTTCAGCTGTGTGGATTACCTGCAGAAGTATATAAAATCAAAGCTGACTTACTGGAAAAGGTATTGAGTATGCCATGTACATCAGTTACCGTTGATCCCCATGTTTTCCACTATCTACGGTGTGTAGATAATAAAAAAACGTCAGATATGTTATTCATTAGGGAAAAAATTAATACTTTTTATGAACTTCAGGATGATACTGTGTTGCTATATGGAGATGCTCCCAAAGATCTTCTAGAAGCAGAAAAGCAAATAAAAACAGGTTTAAAATACGAGTGCATCAGTGTGGAGGATGGTGAAGTCATTAAAAAGGATCAGTGGAGGCATCTTCTTCTCTCCTTGCTCCAGACATATAGTTCTTCCCAGGAAATTGTCGTCAATTGGCAACCTGTTGGAAAAGAAAATAAAATTATTATTGCTGGCTTTTCTAAGCCTGTAACAGAGGTTTATCAGAGACTTAATGATTTTGTAGATAGAAACACAATCATGGAAAAAGTAATCCTAGCTAATTCAGTGGTGATAGTGCAGTTTGTAGAGAGGGAGAAATCTGGTGTTTGTGAAGAATTGAAGAAGAAAGGTGTGACAGTACATTTTGACACCAAGACACCATGTATTTCCCTGAGGGGACCAAGAGCAGAAGTACCAGAAGCATTCAACATGATTGAAAAATTTGTCTCATCCCTTTTCTCAAAAAATGTGCCAATTGATAAACCAGGTGCAAAAGAGTTCTTCACTGAGAGGAAAGATTTATGTGTTTTAGAGGCAAAGCAGAAGTTTAGCTGTTTCATTAGGATTAAGGAAGAAGAACAGAAGGGTGAAAAAGTTAGTGATAAAGTGAAAAGACAGGTCTATGAAAAAAACCTGCCAGGTGGAATTGTGGTAGGAGTGTATAAAGGTAGCTTGTGTGATTACCCTGTTGATGTTGTGGTGAATGCATCTAATGAAAACCTAAAACACATCGGTGGCCTTGCTGGTGCACTGTCAAGAGCAGCTGGCCCAGCACTGCAAGAGGAGTGTGATGAGCTGGTGAGGAAGCAAGGGAATTTGCAGCCCGGCTGCGCGGTGATCACAGGCGCCGGGAAACTGCCCTGCAAGAACGTCATTCACGCTGTTGGGCCCAGGTGGAACGAGAAGGAATCACAAAGGTGCATATGGTTGTTAAAAAAGACAGTGAAAAAATGTCTACAACTAGCTGAAATATACAATCATCGTTCCATAGCTCTGCCTGCTCTAGGTGGAGGGGTTTATGGCTTTCCACCTCAGATGTGTGCAGATTCAATTGCGTCCTCCATCAAGGAGACCTTGGAAGAATTCACGGAGGACAGCAGCTTGAAGGAGGTTCATCTTGTGAGTAATGCAGAACAAATCGTTCAGGTTCTGAGTGAGACAGTGAAAAAAGTATTTTCAGCTGAATCATTCTCCGCACAACGGCTGATGCTGAAAAAAAGCCAGAAGGAGAAGAGAAAAGGGGATCTGAAGATGGTTATAACAAATGAAGGACTTTGCATCCAAGTGGAGAAGAAAGATATTCAGGAAGCCACGGTAGGTTTACTTTTCTGACTCCTTTCTAACTTGATGGTAAGATCTTTGAGTTCTTTCAATTTAAATGAAAAAGGAAGGACAGTAGGTTTTACAAGCACTTGCTACATAAGGAAAGAACAGCATTGTGCTAGCTAAACAAGCACGCAAGCTTGGAAAACTTGGGTGTAGGGTGAGATCTGTCACTGCAACCATTTCTAGAGGGCAGCTGTGAATTTCAGATTGTTTCATTCCCAGCCAGGTGTTGTTTGTTTTCCAGATCTAAGGCCAACATGTAAAAGAGTTTGCTTTTTTTTCCTAAAGGGGAAATACTAAAGTACTTTTTAACAGTACTTGTATGATCTGTAGCTGTCTGGGTTGGATATTAGGGGAAATGAGTACCTATCTGGGCTGCTGCTTTGGGTATCCACTGGCATCTTGTTCCTTTTGCTGTGTGTTGCTTTGATAGAACTTTTAATCTTGGTGCATATTTTTGCTTGAATTCTGGCTAGAGCTATTTTCGTTGTAATCTTGTTGCAGACGGATGTTGTCGTCAACAGCGTTGGCACAGATCTGCAGTTTGGCGTGGGGCCTCTTTGCAAAGCCGTGCTGGAAAGAGCTGGACCAGCTCTCCAAGATGAGTTTGACAGCAAAAGACAAAGTCAGGTTGCTGGTGCTGGGAGTGTACTCTGCACCAGCGGATGTGCCATGGCCTGCAAGTCTGTGTTTCATGCCATACTACCCAAGTGGGATGGAGGACAGACAGAGAAGGTATATTTTAATTATTAACCCACCCCCAGCTACATATTTATTTGGGATCTGTCCTGAAATTTTGGGTTTTAACATAGTTAATTTAGATGACTTGACTCCATTTTCTTCTGTTGGAGTGACCTTAAAGATGCCTTGATGAACTCACAGCTGCTGGTCGTCCCAGTTTCTTTGTAACTAATAATAAATGATGCCTTTAGAAAAAAAGTTTCTTTGCTGTGTTTTACAGGTCCTAGAAGATGTAATCTATTTCTGCTTGAAGAAAACTGAAGAACTTGGACTGAAATCGATCACTTTCCCAGCTATTGGGGCTGGAGGATTTGGATTTCCTAAAATCATTGTTTCTAAGTTAATGTTTGATGTGGTATTCAGGTTCAGTAGTAGTCACACTTGGAAGAATCTCCAGGAAGTTCATTTTCTCTTGAATCCAAAAGATCTTGATGGCATCCAGGTAGTTCTTCTCAGGACAAAGCTGTCTTTGCACCATACTGCTCTAGTTACACTTTATTAATCTATTTTACTTATATTGCTTTCTAAGGGAATAATTTGGCACTTTCTTACTGCTGTGGGCCAGTGACAATGGGACATCTTTCCAATGTCTCTGAAATACAAACTCACAGCAAGCAGAAGCTGCAGACAAGATTTGCCTTGCTGTTGGCACTGTAAATGCCTGTAGATGCTCCCTTATCTTTTGACAGAGGAGTTCTAGCAATGCAGAGATAATCTCTTACCACACTGTCCACACTGGGTCTTTCCAGTGTTATTAATGACACTTAAACATGACTGTAAAGTGTGTCAGGTGCCTCAGCAAGAGCTACATGACAACATTAATTATAGAAACATTCAGTGTATATACTGTGAAATACTGTCTTGGGTACTTTTTTCCTCTTTTTAGGCTTTTACCACTGAGCTAGAACATAGGGCAGATGAAAGTTGCAATGCCGCAGCAGCACAGCCAAGTAAGTTGTATAGGGATAGGAGGTGGGACACGGGGGAGAATGTAAATACTGTTAAGTGGTTTTATATGTATTGGGAAACAGAAGAAATACCATCAGGGCAGAGGGCATTTTTTTTCCTCCTAATGGACTTGCATTCTTAAATGTAATTTGTAAAATTCTTAGGGAGGAATTTCTTTTGTTGAGGACATGCTCAACTCTCAGTGTGGCCAGTCTTACCATAACAGAGGGTGTTCTGATAGGAGACACAGTAGTTTGTCCTGCTCAAAGGATATAAGAACTTGCTCTCACTTGGCCAAACGTGCCATAAATAACATGTATTTCTGTACCTTTAATCTCCTACATATATATATATATATATACATATCATGCATCATTTCCTTTCCATTTTCTAATTGACAGTAGTGGGACACAATAGCCAAAACGTGAATGTACTGAACAAGGGTAGAGGCTTATTCGTAAGGATATAAAGCTCTTCCTCCTCAGTTGCTGAGTATCAGAGATGAAGTTAAGAGTGGGCAGATAAAATATGAGTTAGATAAGTTTAGACTGGAAGAAATGAACAGTTTTGTATCCATGAAGGCCAATGTGAAATAACTTACAAAAGGGATGTGATCTGGTCTCTGTTACTGGCAACACTTAAGCTGGATGCTCCATTTCTTGTAAGAATTAGTTCAGGAAACTCTGTTACAGAGCTGGTCAGATCAGGTAAACCTGGAAGCCATTTTCTGTGTTCATATTGCATAAATTTACAGGAATAGAAATGGTTTCACTTTCACACCATTTAAACAGGAAGAATACTGTGCCTCCCAGCTTTCAGAAATGGAATAAAGAGAAAAGCAGAGACACTCCACATCCATCAAACTGATCTAGAGCATATTCCTTAAAAGGATAAGTAGAAGTTTTGATCAGTGGAAGAGAATAATACCCCAAACTGAAGGAGAAATGATTTAACGTATTTTTCTTCTCCTTGCAGATTTGCAGCCTGTTTCTACTGAAAGATTGGGAGTTCGTAAAATGAAGATTGGTTCTGTCACACTCCAAGTAATTTGGGGAGATATTACCAAGGAAGATACAGAGGTTATTGTAAACTTATCAAATTCATCATTTGATGCCAAAACAGGTATTATATTGAATACGTAGTTCCTTAGCAATAGATCTGGACTGGTTTTTAGAAGGCAGTACCGGAAAGAATTGTCCACAAGGGAAACTTTCAGGAAGTGTTTTTCAGATGGCACATAAAGAGTTGTGGTTAGTCCGGAAATAGATCTTCAACAGATTTTTTACACATCCTGCATATTTGATTTTGTTTTAAACAGAAGGCATCTGACCAGATTTTTGCTTAAAACCAAAAAACGTTTAAATAAAAGGGATTTTTTAGACTAAATATCATTCTGAAAAAATGCTCTTGTCCTAAAATGTTTTACTGTAAAACAAAGCCCTGGTTAAGTAAATTGCTCTGTAAGAAGCAGAGGGTTTTGACATGGTGAATTATATGCCTGAAAGATACCCAGTGATATAGTTCAAAGCCATTGGAGAGTTTGGTGAAGGGCATACAGGTTTGGCTAGTGAAACTATGAAATAGGAGTTGTTCTTAGCGGCTTCTAATCAGCAGTGAAGGAAACGTTCTCTCTGCAGCCAGTGCAGTGTGTCTTGGACAGTACTTAGGGAAACTGTCAAGGTTTTGAACTCTGTGGTATCTTGCCATACAAGAATTTAGGGTGTGTGTAGAGTGCAGAAGTTGGGTAGAGTTTTGAGTAGAGATAGTTAAGGTGACTTAATGAACGTGTGTGCTTTTCTTGTGTGATTTAAGGGGTCTTCAAAGCAATTATGGATGCTGCTGGTTCCCAGGTAGCAGATGAATGTGCTCAGTACGGTATGTTAAAGCATACTATTTTGTTTGATTACTCTTTTTTGTTGTTGTCATTCTCTCTGAAAATTTAAGTTGCTTTATAATTCTCTACTCTGATGACATAACTATTTTATCTGAAAAACACAGCTTTCACTTTTAGGAACTTTGAAAAGTCCTGTTCTTCTTTTGACACATACCTTGAGAAATTTTCCTATTCACAGTTGTTCAGCAACAACTAAAACATCAGTGTGTTATGCACTTTATTCTCTTACTGGATCCAAAACATAGGCCTGTACTGGCTACTAAGAAGAAAATTAACTCTATCCCAGCTGAAATCAGGACAGCCCTGATCCTAAGTTCCTCCATAGTCTGCATTCTGCCAGACCAGTAGAGCAGTGAAATTCAGCTCACTGTGGTTGGCCACTACAAGCATAGAAAGGGACATTTTAGATGCATAAACAAAATGTGCCTGCTCTGAGTCTGGAAATTGACTTTCAAGATGGAGTTTCCTGGATTTTTTTCCCAGCCTTTGGCTCTGTAGGAACTTCTGTACAAACACACGTATATCATTAACTTCAAATCAAGCAAATGTCTCTGTTCTCAGAACTATTACATTGATTTTCCTTTTCTTTCATTTCAAACACCCACTTTTATGTCTTTCTGATTTCCAAACTATTCTGTAGGGGACAAGATAAAAGGCTTGGCTCCAACTTGTTTGGTAAATATGCTCGTGTCTGCATTCCCATGCAGAGGTGCACCCTGCTTGTTTCCCAAGGAAACTCCACCACAGAGCAAGGCCGTTATCAACATACTACTATGAAATACTCCTTACCCTCAACTTAAAATGAAACTCTTTGTACTAGTGCATTTTTTTTCTGCCTTTTTTGTTGGAATGGACTAAGCAAAGAAATTATAATGTTTGCAGGAACTTAAAACCCCATTACAATGATCCAAGTTACATTTTAACTTAATGTACAAAATATTCTTCAGAAAATCCTGAGAGTCATAAGAAAATCACTGGGCAGATAAACCTTTTTATCAAAGTAAATTTATCAGCCTGCTCTCAGTGCTTGCAGAGCATCTTACAGTCATTACCTTTGTGATCTGTGAGGTGGTCTGGAAATCTGTGCTCATCGGTCCATTCATCCTCACAATATGACTCCATTTTGTAAGCCAACATGAGTGCTCTGAGAAATCACAAACATATTTTAAAAAATTCCATACTGTTCTTAGATCAGTTGGACATAATGATATTATGTTAACCACTCAGCTCTTCTGCAGAACAAGAATTTGGGCTTTCAAGGAATAAGTGGCATAAAAAAGGTTTTCACAAATAAATTAATTTGGCATGCTTTTAAATAAAAGTGAGATGTATTCAAAGTCATCATAAATTCTTAAATTGTACGTAATAGGAAAATATTTTGTAGCAGAGATCTTAGGAAATTAGAAAACACACATTTACTTGAATTAATTTCTCAAAGAAACCCTGCAGAGTGTTTACAGAGAAAACCAGAACAAGTAAACCCACAACAAAATACCTCACAGTGGATTTCTTTCCACTTTTTCCACTTCTCTTGTAGCACCAGTATAACAATCAGTATTTCCAGAAGAGATTGCCACTTTGTAAATGTTATGTCTCCTTCTTTATCTTCTCTCTTGCAGCTGGGCTGTATCAAAGTGGCTTTATTACTACACAGGGTGGGAATCTGTTGTGCAGTAAAATCATCCATTTGATTACCGATAACCAGGTGAAGAGTCAGGTCTCCAAAGTGCTTCATGAGTGTGAACAAAGGATGTACAAATCTGTTGCCTTGCCAGCTATTGGAACAGGTTTGTGGTTTCTTGGGAAAGCAATGAGGGCTGTGATGGGGGTAGTTCAGAAACAGACAAACTGAATATGGGTAACAGTAGACTTTCACAAAAACTGTTCACTGATATGTGCCTTTTATTTTTGTTTAGGTCAAGCAGGACAGAGTCCAGCCAAGGTAGCTGATGAAATGTTGGATGCTATAGTGGAATTTGCAAGACAAAAATCAGTACAGCATTTACAGACAATTAAAATAGTCATCTTCCAGCAAAATATGCTCAGAGACTTTTTTGAAAGTATGGAGAAAAGAGGAGATTCAGATTCATCCACAATGGAATCATTGTCATCTGCGTTTATATGTAAGTTGGTGTGTTTTCTGTGTGCATGGGCAAATGAAACTGAAGTTCTTTTATTTACAACTAATAATTGACATATATTTATCCACAGCCTTTTTTTGGTGCAAAAAACAGTCTTCTGAGAAGAAAAAGTCCGTGATTTTGGAGAAGAAAGTTTGTTTAGTCACATTTCAAATTTGTGGAGAAAACAAAGAAAAGGTGGATGCAACTGAGTCCTGGATAAAGGATTTAATTTTAAAGGAACAGCTTGAAAATACTGTTGCAGATGAGGCAATTGAAAGTTTTGATGAGACACAAATTGCCATTTTGGAAGATCTCCAGAGAAGAAAGCAAGTCACCATTCAGCTTGAAAATAAGCTTTCTCCCCCTCAAATTAAAATTTCTGGTATTAGCAGGGATGTCTATTCCGTTTCTCTAGAAGTTCAAAGAATGATCAAACAAATTAAGTCTACTGAAGAAGAGCAATCCAAGGCAGAACTTCTTTATAACCTGGTAGAATGGAGGTATCCAGGAACCAACAATAGCTTTGTTGCTTTTGATAAACTGACAAATATGCAGCTGGAGCATGCCAAAGTATTTAAAAAACCATATCTGAATGTCAAAATTTACAAGAAGAACTACAAGGTGGATCTGAATACTCTAAAGGCTACTGATGACCAAGGAAAAACTATAAACCTTCAACGTGTGGCAAAGGATGAAGGTAAATGATGCTTTTGTTAAATAAAAAAAACTTGAATGGTGATTATTGAATGATGATTCGGATAAATGCAGACTCAGGTATCCCAAAGAAGTAAGGTATTCCATAGCTTTTTTCCCTTTTTCTTTTCTTTTTTTTCCCCTTCGCCAGCAATTTTGAGTTTCATAATCAGTGGTAACTATGAGTGAAATCAGAACATCAGTTTTAAGTGCAAATATTATCTGCACATATGTGACTGGTGAGCATAGATTTCATGCTTAAATCTGACAAAGTACGTGGTGTATGAAGAACACATAAAATTCTTCTGGGGTTTTAAATCTTGTTTTAGTTAGATATTGGTATGGGGATAGTTAGACAAAATGTAAAGCCTTAACAGTGCATGACAGAGCCAGTGATATGTGGAAGAGTGAGAGTGCTTGTTGAACGAAGTATTACAGAAGGTGCTGTGCTCTTAGCCCTCTCTGTGCAGGTGGTTTGTAAGATGTGCCTGGGAAGCTGAGCTGGTGTCATAAGAATGCAACCTCTGTTTTGCAGATATGCAGTCAATAGAGCTCCCTAAGGAGTGGACAGACATGCAAAACGAACATGTCAAGCTGGTGAATCTCAAGCCATCACATCCTGAATATGTAACAGTTGAGAAGATGTTTAAGAAAACATGTCAGAACTTTAACATAGAGAAGGTGATATCATATCGGGTGGGGAGGGGGGGAAATGTCAATGCTTGGGCAAGAAACATTAATATACTTTCTAAATATTTGCTTGTAAGGTGTCTGCAGCCCAATACACCTTTTGTATGTCAGTGTCCCCAGCGCTGTACAGGGTGGATATAAATCAAAGCAAGTTTCCTCAGAGCTGTTCTGCCATTTCTGCTATCTAATGGTGCAAAACCAGTGACCGTCAGTCTTCAGGCTGACTCTTTGTTCAGCTAATGTGGTACTCACTAGTTAATGGGGTATTTCCAATTAGGAAATTCTATAGTGAAATTCTATAGAGCAAATGCATTTAGAATACAAAAAAAAAAAAAAAACCAACAAAATCCTTGCAGACAGACATAAAGCTTTGGACTAATTTACAACTTCTCCCCTATCATCCCAGAGCCTTTCAGGCTTGGCTGTCAGTTTTAACCAGTGTCAGTATTTGATCCTGCTTATTTAGAAGTCTGCAACACAATGCACAGAGATTTAATTGCCAGGGAGAAGATGGAATTGTTCTGGATCAAGAGAAAAGATAAACAGTAGAAAACACAATCAAATTAGGAGTAAGAATAATGTGTTGAAAAATTGTCTTCCATCATGAGCTTCAATGAGCATGGTCACAAAAACACACAAAGAGAACAAAATATTAGTGTACTATAGAAAAAGTCAAGTAATGACATTATGTCTTTTTCTGTTAAAAATGGAAAGCTGTTACAGCAATGCCTTTAAGATTATACTTTGATGCAGAGACGCTGCTTCCCCTTAAGCTATATTCATGTTGTTGGCATAGGGAGCCAGCAACATCCATCCTCCCACCAAGTGATTTTTATATAGTAGTTTCTTATGGGTTGCTAAGCTACACATTAGAGGAAGCAATTTTGACTTGCAGGCTTAGATCTAGAAGAGAAATTTAAACTCAATGTAATGCTATTGCTACAGTCTACCCTTTAGTGAGAAAATAATCAGTAAAGATGATTAGGATGTATGGAAGGCATCTTACATCATTGCCTCTAGCAGTGGTACAGCAACCTGTTTCTAGAAATGACAATGCACAGCTACCATGACTGCTGGGTACCTGGTATACTGGGCAAGACAAATGTTTACCCAACATTTCTAAGCTTGAAACTCTCTTATAAGCTGCTTTGGTTTCTGATTTTTCAGGTTCCTCTACCCAAACCTCGTGCTAACAGGACATAGTGAAAGATGCTGTAATTATTTCAGTTTTATTTCATTTTAATGTTTTCCTACCATGATAAATATTCATCCCTATCATATTTATCCCTGGTATAAATATAGTTAATTTTGTAATTTTGCAGATTGAAAGGATACAAAATCGCATCCTCTGGCAGACATACCAATTAAAAAAAAAATTTCTCTGTAAAAAGAACAAAACTGAAAATAATGAGATGTTGCTATTTCATGGGACAGCTGCATCCTCACTGGGCTCAATTAACTACTATGGATTTAATCGTGGATATGCTGGAAAGAATGGTGAGTCATTATCCAAATCAGTTAATTTCCTAGACATGTATGGGTGCTACAGGATATCAATGTAATAGTGCTGTCAGCACAACATGAAAGCTGAATGAAATTAGAGTACACAGTAATAAACAGCTCCTGAGATTATTCTGTATGGACAGAGGAATTACCTTGTTCAGTTAATCCCTTGTTGCCGAATGCCACCATGTAAAGGACATCAAAAAGAGTTCACGAACTCTGAAATGAAGCCTGGGCAGCTTTTGGGAATTGTTTTGTATCATTTACCTAGAGAAAGGAACAAAGAACACTGTTGGACATCCTCAGCTGAGGTAACACCTGCTAGCTGATGGTATCTCCTCTCCTCTTAGACAAAGACAGGTAGCAAAGTAGAAGTGCCGATACTTCTCCAAAGATTAGGACAGCGTAAGATCCCACATCCCTACCAATTTTATGCTCACTAAATCTATGAGATTCATTAGTTAATTCTTAGCCTTTAATAGTTGTTAGAGACAACTTAAATATTTAGCATAAAGATATTCTGCATTAATTCAAAGCTTGTTTTGTCCCCTTCCTCTAGTACAGTCATATGTGTATTATTTGGCAGCATTCAAAGATGAAGGACAGGATCCAAAGAAGTGGAACGTGGACTGAATTGAGGTGCTAGGTGATTTTAGTGGCCATATAACCTCACTTCAAAAGTCCTTAATTTTTGCTCCTAATGTTTTCTTCCTTAAGACAAAATTGTACATGCCTAGGGCTGATATGATCTTGAAAGAGCTGGGCAGCTTAACTCAGATCTTAACTTCAGGGTGGTCTGGATCCAAAAGTAGACCTTTCTCTGTCTGGATCCTCTGGAGGGTACTTACACTGAGATTTTCTTGAATAAATGAAGCCCAGCATATACAAAATATATCAGGTTGTGCACAGGTAGGAATGGCTGCTACAACTTCTTTTTAAAACATGACCAGAGGAGGTGTAGTTTTGCTTTCCTGCTCTTTGGTAGTGTCAGGAGGTTGGATTTACTCAGGAAGCCAGAGCCCTAGATCCCCATGTCTTCTCTCTGCTTATGGATATTGACATCCACCTTTTCATCTCAGCTCAGTGATTAACGATTGGGAAGGCACGCTTTCCTTCTGTAAGGCTGGGTAGCCAAGCAAAAGTATCCAAAGATCAGGGCAGCCAGATAGGAAGGACCTGTCTGGCTTGAACAGCTTTTTACCCATGTCAGAAAAAAGAAATCTCTCTTGAGCAAAGACATGTGATTCCTCTAACTTGCTGGGAAGTGTGACTAGAAAACTATAATTACAATTATATTGTAATTGTCAATTTAAGTCCAAAAGTCTCTGAAGAATTACATTCTGATGGATTGCAGGCTAAACCATGCTAAACAGAGGAGCCCTTTTCTCTGAAGGAAAGGGAAGTCAAAACCTGGGTGTTGATACTTACCTGGTATCTATGTGGGTTTGTATTTGATTCTGATACAAAGGATTATTACTAGAATTTTGTGTTTGAAGTCTAACCACATTTATAGCTTCTGCAGAGTTAAAAAGAAAAAAGGCGTTTTAGAGATTCTTAGGAGAATAAGAACACTAACTGTATTTGAAAATGTTGTTTTTCCTAACAGCTGCAGCCATTGGAAATGGAACCTACTTTGCTCTTCAAGCACGTTACTCTGCTCGGGATATTTACTCCATTCCAGGTGTGAAAGGCAGAAAACACATGTACTTGGCTCGGGTCCTAACTGGGCAGTACTGTGCTGGGAGAGAAGGACTAAAAGCTCCACCACCAAGGAACCCAGCAGATCCTACTGACCAGTATGATAGTGTGGTTGATGATGAGCTTTTTCCAACAGTGTTTGTCATATTTAGTGACAATCAGGCATATCCACAATACCTTATTACTTTCAGATAATAGAATGATCTTAATAGCCTAGAAAATGTTAGTGCCTTTTACATGTAAGAATTTACAGGGCAATTTTAAAATTGTTTTTACATCTAGGTTTCTTCTTTATTGATCTATCCGTGTGTTTAAATATGTCTTCAAATTATCAACACAAGGGCTAACACAAACAAAGATTTTAGAACATGTTATTTCAGTACTCACATTTAAAGTTCAGTTATGCAGAGATGTAGGTAAGAGCTGTGAGAAAAGCTCTGACTTCTTCCTACACAAAGCAGAGGGGAGTGGTAGGAGAGGGAGCAGCTCTGCCTTACCCATGGCCAGCAGTAAGAAGTGTGGGGTAGGTCAGAGCACCTGTGCGTGTTCCTATTTCCAGTATTCACCATAAAGCACCTTCTTGTGAGGATTTATTAAAAATGTTCTGTGCTGAGGGAATCTGAAAGGTTTCTTCAGTGAAAGCAGTGCTATGATTCTAATAACCTTACCCACCAGCAGAGTTTTTAGTCATCCTTAGGCATCCACTCAGCCTTCTGGTGCTAAAAGTCTGGAAGAAAAAGAATTCCCATATGAACATGCACTTTGTGTTTATTGTTTCAGCCCCCTTACCTATGTATGTTTGTTACCCTGGCATACTTTGCTTATTCTCTAGGTATAAAATGCTGTATTCATACCCATTTCTTAGGGGAGTTCTCTATAGTCCCCCCTATTACTTCCAGCTTCCACAAAGTCATTGCTTTTGCAACTTTTAAGACTGTAAAGAGGGACTTTTAATTTTTTCTTTTCATTACTGAAGTATTAACCCTTCTGTTAATCACCAATTTGCAGAGTCAAGTACAGAGGCATAACTCAGCTCGCATGCTTAAACAATTTGAAAATTTTTAAAGTTCTCTAAAAAAAGTAAATAATGGCATTTTTACATCTTTGCACGCTGTACTTTCAATCACCTTGTTATCTTAAAACTGCCAATCAAAAGCCATATAAATTGTTTAATAAAAGTTTCAAACAGCTACATTCTATTGCTGAGTTGTTTACAACTGTTGCTTCACATTTGAATATGTTACAGTGATGCAATAAAGACTCCAAAGACAAAATGGTTTTCTTGTATTGTCTGAGTGACATGATTTGTGTGTACAAATTCCATGTGAAATTATTCTGCCTTGGTCAAAAAGAGACCTGTGCTGGAAATAGCTGCCACAATGTCTTAAAACTTCACCATGATGTTTTCATTGCCTGCAGAGAGGAAAAGGGTTTACAGTGTCTGTATATTGCAATGTAAAAAATTACTGCTTTTCACAGCAGGTGTGAAAAGCTGTCCATGCAGCACTTCAGATGAATGTCCTGCATAAATTCCCATTTAAAGCAAAGCAGAGTTTTACCCACTCCTGCTTCAATAGATTTTGCTCCCTGTGTAAAGTTGAGGATGCTTTTCTTTTTTTCTCTGCTTTTTTTGGGTGCTTTTCTGTGTCATGGAAACACTTCAGCAGCCAGAGTAATTCGGTTTAGCTGAAAGCACCAGGCATCCAGCTGAGGGAGCTGCGAGGGCTCATCCTGGAGAAAAGGAGGTTCAGGGGGGACCTTATTGCTCTCTACCACTCCCTGACAGGAGGTTGTAGCCAGGTGGAGGTTGGGCTCTTCTCCCAGGCTATAAGCGATAGGATAAGAGGAAATGGCCTCCAGGGTTTAGGTTGAACATTGGGAAAAATTCCTTCACAGAAGGGGTGGTCGAGCATTGGAGTGGGCTGCCCAGGGAGGCGGTGGAAGCGTTCAAAAACCGTGTAGATGTGGCGCTTGGGGAGATGGTTTAGCGGTGGCCTTGGCAGTGCTGGGTCAGCGCTCGGCCTCAGCGATCCCGGACCTCTTTCCCACCCTCCCTCATCCCGTGGCTCTGGGTCGCACGGCCCGCGCCCCGCGCCACCTCCCGCTCAGCTCATGGCCCCGCCCCTCGCAGTGCCGCATCCAATCAGGAGCGCTCTCCGCTCCCGCCCCGCCCTCTCCGCCCGCCCATTGGCGGAGGCCGCTCCCCCGGC
>VXBT01008723.1:39331-70651 GCA_013400235.1 Oriolus oriolus
CCGCCTTCCCCGCCGGGCTCCTGCTGCTCCTGCCGCTGCCTCCCTCAGCCTCTGCCTCCTCCTCCTGTGACCACCGCGTACCCAGCGGCGACCAGGTGGGGCGGCCTGGGGGCTTCAGGCGGCTGCGAGGGGTGTTGGGGGACAGAGGCTCCCCCGTTGGCCGTTCCCGCTGTTGGATCCATCCCTTCTCGACTTTCCTGGGCCGGGCTGTGCCGGGTCTGGCCCCGCCGCCCCGGCTGTGGGCGCTAATGACGGTGGGGGCCTTGGAGCGTCCCATTCCTGGTGAGGGAAGGGTCAGGAAGGGCTAGAAGGGGCTGGCACTGAGCGGTGCTGCTGTGGCGAGAAGGAGCCGAGGGCCCGGGGCCGTGGGGTGCTGTGTCTGTCTGGGGGAGCTGCCTCATCCAGCGCCTCATGCCTCTCCCTGCCAGGTTATCTATCAAGTTCCTCTAAAGGAAAATCACGTCTCGAAGAGAAACGTGGATCAACAGCTAAGAATTAAGATTGTATATGACAGAAGCGTTGAGGAGTGAGTATAATGTTGTGGCAGATTTTTTTTTCCTCCATGGCTGAGAATGGAAACCTTATTAACTAAAGCTCGTTTGTTTTGTTTTTTAAATATAGTTTGCTGCCTGAGAAAAGACACCTTATAAAGGTATGTTATGTTTCCTTCCCCTTTTTTTGTATATCGTTTTATTACATGGATGAAGTTAGGTTTAAGGCCAGCTTAACTAAAACCTTGAATGCCGGCAATTTAATATTCCTCTAGTCCAGAAAACCAAAGCTTTGTGTATAGATTATACCTCCATTACAAATAATTCCAGAGTTCTGCTGCATGTTGTTTGACGGGTGTTTGCTATATCCCAAGGTGCAAAGGTATCAGTGAGAAATGTGTATATGGTTTTTAAAAGCCTCTTTGAAGCTGTACATTCTAATTAGTACTGGTTTCCTTCCCATTTTGTCATTCCAGTAACAAAATATGAAAATACTGAAACAAAGTATTTCATAAATATGTTGATAATAATTGAACTTCTTAGCGAGTCAGGCTTTCCCCTATTCTGCTGTACCACAATATCTAGCAAGTTTCATGTAACTTGGTAGTTAATGCATTTGGGGTGAGTTGTGTCTGCACTGCTACTGGGTGACTGATTTTTGTTCTTTTCAGAACAAACTCTTCCCACAAGCTATATCTTATTTGGAGAAGACATTTCAAGTGCGCAAATCCGCAGGTGCTATATTGCTGAGCAGGTATGTGAAAGTGTGCTGAAAATCACTTGCTATATTTGATACTTAATGTTGTGCTGCATAGCCTTTAAAAGAAGATTAGAGTAAGAGTGTAAGAAATGCCCTGCTGAGTCAGATCAGTGGCCCATCTGATCTAGTGGGGGTGGCAGATGCTCTTTTACAAATCTGCCAACCTTCCACAAGCGACACCAGCATTTGTTGTGGCAGAGATATTCAAAGCTATATGTGCTGCCAGTTCTCTTTTATGTGTACCCCCATTTATGAACCTTGTCCTGATCTCACTTTGAACCTGTGGATGCCCCATTAACAACTGGAAGCATTATGTCTTCCCTGGTAAAGTAGTTAACATTATTTTCACTGTGCAAGTTATATTAAGTACCAATATAGTGCTGTAAGACTACTCTATAGCTCTCTTTTAATAGTAAAAGTGTTGACTCTCCTGTGTTTCACTGAAGGCAATGTGTGACAAACCAATATTTAAGGAGGAAAGCTGATCCTCACAGATATTGCCAAAAAGCCTGTGCAGACCATACAAGGTGTGGGCCAGTTATAGTTCCTGAGAAACACCTCCAGGTAAGCTCAGCTATCCAAGTGTTTCCTAATCTTTGAAATATTACTATATTTATGGTAATTAATGAAAAAGTGAATATTGTTAACTGTGCATAAGTGACCTGTTTGCTGGAGATCACTAAGTCTGAATGAAAGAATAGATCAACTTAAATTAGTATGAGTTTCTGTAGTTTATGTTGTTGAATCAAAAGTCAGATAAAACTGGACTGGTTACTATCTTCTGAGCCTGTGTTCTAATGGCCTGTACAGAGAGGATGAGATTTGGAGCTTGCTAAATTGCCACTAGTCACTTTGTTATTTACCTTGGTCAATGAGTTGGATTTTCACAGAGTTGATTTTTGAAGACCTTGTTTGAAGAGGTTATCCACTGACTCGGGAGCATGGTGCAAGAAATGCTTCAGACTTGTTTTCTTGCATGAATTTTTGATTCAGCTACAGTATGTGATCAGTAGATTTCTGGTTTCCTTTCTTTAACTTGGAAGTTTCAACTCTGTCATTAAAAACATAGCAGATTACATGAGAAATGCTATTGCTACTTATGTACGCTAGTTTTGTGAGCCAAGATTTTTTTTTTAATTTTAAGAAAATACAGGGTGCTAATTCTGGGAAGCTTGGCAGGCTTTTTTTTTGTTGTTTTTTTTAAGCTGCCACTTTCCTTGTGTCTAATAAATCAAAAGAGGTAGTCATTTGAAAGTTATTCCTTGGTTGTGGTTTTGTTTACTGTTCTTGACAGGGCGTTTTCTTCTCCTGTCTCAAAGCAGAATTTCTTCTTGGCTTCAAGCTAATTGAATTGTGTCATGCAAAATTTTGGTTGTAAGTATTTTAATTGTTCCATTTGAACATTGTAAAGCAATGCAGGGTGTACAATGACAGTGACTGGCACCGCAGGCCCACGGCCTCACCTGACCAGGAGGGAGTTCGAGATGCTGACTTTGTTCTCTACGTTAGTGCTCTCACCACTGAAAGGTGTGGCCATGAAAATATCATTGCATATGCAGCCTACTGTCAACTGGAAGCTGAAATGGATAGGCAAGTATTCCCTCTGTTGCAAACTCTCTTTTTCATTAAACTTTCAAACTTTTTAATTGTTCAGATGTGAAATTTGATTGTTTGCCTTCGTTGTATAACAAAGGAGGAGTCGTTATTTAGACAAGCACTGCATTTATGTAAAATCACAAACCCGTCAATTAAAGCTTAACTTGCAAAGTTGAGGCACATGACTCAAAGCTGATCCTCTGCTGTTAATGCCCAAACTTTACCTCAAGATCCTGTTTCTGTTGAGGTGAATGTCCTGATTTCACAAACTTAAAGAATGCAAGTTCCTATTTATGTGGCTTTTGTTTCCATTTCAGTTGCAGTTACTGTCACAGACTTTGTACCTCGCTAGGATCTTACCTAAAATTCAGGTCCCTTGCACTGTTGTCACTGACACCTGTGCAGAATACTGAATATAGAGATTGACTGACCCCATCCCAACCCTGTTCTCTACCTCCACACACCAAGTGTTGCTAAACCACCACACCACCCCATCCCAACAGTAAACTAGCCACTGTATTGTTAACAGATATTTATAAAAGATTAGGAGGGACACATTTTCACAATAGTCTATATCTTCTTTAAATCTTCTGCTGCTTCAAGTGAATAATGATTTGAATTTTGTAGTATTTTACCAAAAACCATTTAATTTTAAAACTATCTTCCAGGCCAATAGCAGGATATGCTAACTTGTGTCCAAACATGATTTCAACGCAAGCTCAGGAATTCGTTGGCATGTTGTCTACAGTGAAACACGAGATAATCCATGCACTGGTAAGGGTTGATAAAATGTTGCCCTGAAGTTGGTGCCTGCTTCCTCACATGCCTCCAGCTTGTTGCCAAAAGAAGGATGTTTGGTGAAGGACAGCTCTTGCTTTGTCTCCTTCAGTTTGTGTTAATTGCCTTGGAGTGTTGTACTTCCAGTGTGTCAGTGGTGGGTGTGGGAGCTCTTTCATGGTGTTTGACTTTGTACATGAATGTCTTACCAAAGGTTTCCATGTGCTTGTTTTTTAACTTGAAGGGTTTCTCTGCCGGACTGTTTGCATTTTATCGTGATGATGATGGAAAACCTTTGACACCAAGATATGCAGATGGACTTCCTCCTTTTAACGAAAGGTATTACGTGTTTTTTGGACCTCTTGGTAGTCGCACTGAAGGATGTTTTCGTGTTGCTTTTTTAGGCTCTATTCTTGCCTGTTGAAAACCCAACTTCATTCCATTATTAGAATGACTTTCCTTTATTATGTTCAAACAGTGGTGTGTGGTGGTTTTCTAGTCTTTCTTTACATTCCCATGGAGCGCTTATGTTATCCACATATCCACAAACTAAGACAGGATTTCATTTATCATAAGGCTTGAAGTTAAGCATTACAATTTCCCGTGCTGTCTAATGTCAGTGCAGTTCATTTTTAAGACTTGTATCGTTCAAGGTTTATGGTTATGCAGAACTGACAATGTGTGTAATCTGCTCTGTGAATTTTCTGATTTTTTACAGAATGAGCAGTTTGCATTCTTTTTTCTTTGTTTAGTTGGTATTGTAGATGTTCTTTTAGGAGGTGGAAGGGTAGAGAGCTTGGTTTTTTTGTGATAGAAATACTGAAGATTTTTATTTAATTTCTTACATTTTTGGTAACTGTAGAAAATACATTTTGAGTCTGTGGACTGTATTTTTAAAAATCTTACTTCACTGTGTTAAATCAGAGTTGTGTGTATAATAAACACATATCTTAAAAAGGAGAAATGCTGCATAATAAAATTTTTAAATTTAGAAAGCATGAGGGAGTATAAAGATTACTCGTGATTCTGTTTCTTGTGGAGATAGATCTTTGCACAGTAACGTGTCTTTGTGGGAAGGATTTGTAACCAAACCTTCCCCTTGCAGCCTAGGTTTGTATCAGTGGAGCAATAAAGTCGTTCATAAAGCGGTGAGGTTGTGGGACATACGCGATGGCAAAATGCTGCGCCATGCTGTTCATCTTCTGGTGACGCCTCGGGTGGTCGTAAGTGTGCATTACCTTTCAAGTTTTGTATGCCAAGGTTGCCAGGACATTCTTGAGTCATAAATATTTCTTATCTTTGAAGAAGTAATATCCTAACACAGAGTATCCTTCCCTGAAAGGGAAGAACCAAAGCCTATGCCATTAAGACAATGTAATTCAGAGGGTAGTCCCAAATAAAGTGGAAAATGGACAGAAGGTATGAAATAAATAAATTGACATAATAAGAGACAATGAAGGGACTGGAAAGTAAATTATTAAAGCTTAGGCAAAACTGATGTTGAAGAAATTCCTTAATCCTACTCTTTAGATGTTTTCCTACAGACTTAAGACATTTCCTGCTCCTTTAATATTAATATTTTGTCATGTTTAAAAAGAAATTCCTTAAGGGTTTTTGGAAATCTTTCTTGCTTCCCACGCCTCAGACTCTCTTTGTGCCCGCAACAGAACATATGCTCAAGTGTAACAAATTAGATTTGGAAATAAGTCTTAGTGTTAATCACATTTGGCCACAAATAATCTTTTTGTTTTGAATCTAACAGAATGTATAGAGAAAACATGGATAAATTACCCCTGGTTTTGCTCATTTCTTTCAAGGAGATGAGTAGATTGTGTGATAGGCTTGCTGTTGGAGTGCTTGCTTAGTCAGCCTCTGAGTAGAAAACAAAATGATAGAAAAAGAAATGCTGAAATACTTTTAAAAGATAATTCTAGAGCACTAGGACTGCATATGGGTATCCATCTCAGTATTTTAAGAGTTGTGTTGAAATGTTTTCTTTTTAGGAAGAAGCCCGAAAACACTTTAATTGTCCAATTCTAGAGGGAATGGAGCTTGAAAATCAAGGTGGCATGGGCACTGAGCTCAATCACTGGGAGAAGAGGTTGTTGGAGGTTTGTGCTGATACTAGGAATGGAAGGGGATGTGGGAATGTCTGCTCCCTGTGCCTTGATTTTTAGGTTTATTGCAGTACCTACTGGAGCCTTGAAAATACAGGGGTATCAAACCTCATTGAGATATATCACGAACAGTACTTAGTACTTAAGTACTTAGATATCCAGTTTCTAGATATATCTGTCTTTTAGCCTTCTTGCTAAGTCTCAGAGAATGAGTTTGAAATCCAGTGATTACTGAAAAGCTAAATGTCTCTTACTTCTGTCTGCCATTTACCATTTTGAGAAGGTTTGCTCCCTTTTTAGGGCAAAGGGGGTATTCCTTTGAGTGAATTGAGTTTTGTTGCCCTCTGCCTCATAAATACTTGATCATTCTATTCATTACCTTGACTTCATCTTTATTCATGTGCCCTGGCTTTAGCTTTTGCCGTGTCTCTTCCAGAACCATGCCTGATTAAGGAAACACTTATTTCCCTCTTGACATTTAAGCTGATTTTTATTTGTAGCTTTGCACTGTGTGGTATTTTTGGCAGAGGTACATTTTCTAGTGGTTGTATTATGCAGTGAGGTAAACAAGAAGGGAAGTGCCTCAGGGCAATCCTTTAATGAAAGAGTGTGGGATTTGATTGTCAATAGTAAAAAGACACCAGAACTAAAATACTTTTTCATAAGAAGCATTTTCTTACAACAATGATTTTGAGCAGCTTACCAATCATAACTGATGACTTTCAGAATGAAGCAATGACTGGATCCCACACTCAGAATCGAGTCTTTTCCAGGATCACCTTAGCATTAATGGAAGACACAGGGTAAGAATTAAAAATGAGTGGGGTGGGTTTTGGTTTATTTGTGTTTGGTTTTCATTATGCTTGGTTTTATTTCAAATTGATGCACTTGTACTTATCCCTGTGCAGCAGAGTAGATGGTCATCATAATTAGCATTACATTTGACAAGGAGTCGTACTTACTATGTTATTTTTTCTTCATGTGTTTCAAAACCCATTCTTAATCTAGCCTTAAAAAGCCAGGCATTGCAATGCAAAGTGCTGTTTATAGTATATGTTTACTTTTTGTTTTAATGTGAGTCTTCTTTCAGTTGGATGCAGTACATATTGATTATTTTCAGCTCTTCTTGCAGGTAGAAAGCAGAAATTGCTCAAAATTTCATCTTTCTGTGTGCATTGTTCCTTTGCAGATCACAAAATTTTCTTCTAGTTCATTGTGACTTGAAAAATAGTGAAATCGTAATATATTTTCTCATAGGCAGAAAGGGATCTAGTTTCCCTTTTTCTTAATTTGAAAACCTTAAGGCATAATGTGGAATTCTTTGAACTGCTGTTTTATCAATCAGAACAGTAATTTTTGAAGTAACTACATTCTCATTTCAAAATGCCTTTACAGATGGTATAAAGCTAATTACAGCATGGCTGAGAAATTAGATTGGGGACGCAATAAAGGCTGTGACTTTGTAATGAAGAGCTGCAAATTCTGGATTGACCAGAAGAGACAAAAGTAAGAATACAGTCTTTTTAAAAAAGGGGGAAACCCTGATGCTTGTTTACATTTGTCCTTCAAACGTAACTCAATGAAAAGAAGTAGAGGTAGGTAGAGATGAGCAAGGCATCCCACCCACTGCCATAAATACAGAGGCAAACATCTTAGGGTGTAAAATGCATTTACACTATGAGAAGGCTGTGCTTTGGAGAGGATGGATAGGATACTTACTCTAAAACTGTTTGCCTTCTTATTTTGTCCCTTTTAACTGGAAATGCAGCCTGTGTCATTTTGCATTACTGGACTGTACTTAAAGCAACTGAAGTAGATGATGGCCATCTTCAAGACAAAGCCTGCCTTGTTTGTTCTTTACAATCCTCATACATTTCCAGGACACAGCTGCATAGTGGGCCTGTTTTGCTTGTATGTTTTCTTCTTTAAAGTTTACAAAGCAGTGTCATTAAAACTGAATAGGTGAATGCATTGTAACTTTGTTTGCTGCCTTGATATTCTTGAAATCAGAAAGATTATAACCAGACAAATAAGAAAAACTAGCCTCCAGAGAAGATGTCGATTCTTCTTTGTATGAGTGACTGAGCATAGGGATGAATGGGAACAAAGTCTTGACAGACTGCTTATGTAAAGCAGTTTAATTGATCTGATGTGATTTTTATTCTTTTTTTGTTTGTTCGTTTTTTGTTTTTGAGGAAGCAATTAATAAGTCCATACTGCGACACTTTGAGGAGTAATCCTTTGCAGTTAACCTGCAGACAGGACCAAAGAGCAGTAGCAGTGTGCAACTTGCAGAAGTTTCCAAAGCAGTTGCCTCAGGAATATCAGGTATAATGGATCCTACTTTACAAATAACTGAAGTGTTTTCATTGTGGAGCTTTGCAGCCTGATTGTTATATTTGTTTTGGTTTTTTTTCTTCTGAACTAGCATATCACAGTAGATACTGTGAAAAATGTCTGCCTAGTTTATTACAAGGAGTCTGAAGACTGATAAAAACCCCTTGTGATCTTTATAAAAGAAAAGGATGTTGCTTAACTATCTAGCCAAATACCAGATAGAAATGTTGCTGAGTAACAGAAATCCCCCAGAACGTCTTGTTTGAGGTATTTCTTCCCCTAGTGTGCTGCCCTTTGTCACTGCACACTAAGAAATCTGTTCTCTTTACATCCCAAAGAATGAAATTATTACAAAGAGGGGAATCAGGGGCAGAAGTTGGGAGTGATACATGCAGATGTGAATCTCTGCATTATTTACGTATTCTTAAATACTCCTGGCTCATCTGGTTTGTGGGTATTGTAAGGTGCTGTTAATAGCATTCCTGAGTAGTAACAACTGATATTCTTGCAGCTGTAGTGATTTGTGTATTTAAAAAACAGTTGTACACTTGCCTTTGCACAAACTGCTTCACTACTATGTTTGGTTTTGCAGTACTTTGACAATCTTGATGGAGTACCAGCGGAAGAATTGCCTTACTATGGTGGCTCAGTAGAAATTGCTGACTATTGTCCCTTTAGTCAGGAATTCAGCTGGCATTTAAGTGGTGAATTTCAACGCAGTTCAGACTGTAGAATAACTGAAAACCAACCAGGTCAGTATTCAGGACTTCGGGGTGGTATTGCAGAGACTGCATTTGTTACCTTGGAAAATGGACTTGCTGCATATTCAAACTAATTGCATGTGAATTTTGTCACTAGTGAAGTTTCACACCACCAGGTGTGTAAACACTGTGCTGTAGTGAGAAGCATAGCACAACTACTCTGTACACCTGAGGCAAACTCACATATCTAATGCAAGAAATGCAAAAGAAATTAACAGATACTTACCCCAAATGATCCAAATATGAGACAAAGGACGGGGGGATTGTTTACTGAGTCTCTGAAACATAATTCCACTTTCCACCATTGTAGGTTTTTTGTTAAAGGCCAGGAGCTTTGCCAATTACCACAACATGGGCTTGTCTCTTAGTAGTGCATGGATGTTCAGTATTGCAGAGCTCCAGAATGCTGTAGGGTATTACCTGTCTGTGCAGTTGTCCCAAAACCAGCCAAACAAATACATTGTGCCCTCAAGCCAGCAATCACAGCAGGCATTCCCTGGGGGCAAACATGATCACATAATTTTAATACAAAGGGCTTATTTGTTGGGGTTTTTTTTGTGGTTAGTTGACTGCTTTGTTTGTTTTTTAAATCTTGTGTTTCTTCCCATGTTATTTTCAAGGTGGTATAATTCCCAAATTGATAATAATTAAGGGTCTGAAATATTCCAGAAGTAAACCTTGAATTGCATGTGGGAACATTGATTAGATAGCCTTTTAATTTGATGTGGGTTTTCTGTTCCTCTAGTTAAGCTGCAATTCAGTATATTCCTTCTACTTTAGATCCTACCAAAAACTATGGTGCAGAGAAATATGGACCAAACTCTGTATGTCTTATTCAGAAATCTGCTTTTGTTATGGAACAGTGCAGGAGGAAACTCAGTTACCCTGACTGGGGTAGTGGATGTTATCAAGTGAGTATGTGTTGGGTTTTGGTGTTTGTTTTTGTTTTTAATAACCGTAAAGAAAAAGTCAGGCTTAAAATGTAGGGTGTGACGGTTAGAACTTTGCACCTGCACACTGGACATTATTTTCTCTGCCTTAAATCTGTAGATCATATAACATACTTTGAAAACAATTATCTTCCAACCATAAGCCCGTAATTTAGATAAGTGTGTGACTGCTGGGATGGCTTCCAGTCTCACTAGGGACATTCTCTGTCTTACCCCTGTGACACTTTATCCTCAGCTAAGAAGGAATACTTCCAGGAAATGTTCTGTTGTTGAAGCTTAATGTTAATTAGTGACTGATTTTTTCAGAGGTGGAAAGCACTGTGCACATATCACTTATTTCTCATTATCCTAATTTTTTTTGGACTATCTCACTAAAGGTGTCATGTTCAGTAACTGCACAACTCTACAAAAGTAGGGATTAGCAGAAGCCAAGTTTTACTCATTCTCAGTTGATGATCTGCGTAATTGCACAAAAAGAGTATAGTCAGTGCTTCAAAGCATTCCTGAATCTCGTAGTTGCTCAGATTGCATTAAAATACTTGCAGTTAATCTGTGCTTATGATAAACCATGATACAGACTTGACTCTTACTCTTTTATTTTAAGGTTTCGTGTTCTCCACAAGGGCTGCATGTGTGGGTCAAGGACACTGCATACTTGTGCAGCCGCTCGGGCCAGGTATTGACTGTGAGCATTCAGATGAATGGCTGGATACACGTTGGCAATCTGATTTGCCCAGCCTGTTCAGACTTCTGTGACTCCTGTCCCCCAGAGAGGGATCCTCCAGCTTCTAACTTAACAAGAGCTGCACCCATTGGTAGGTTGCCTTATTTGCTGAAGTGAAGCTTCAGTGTGAAATATCTGAAAACATCAAAGATTTGTGTCAGTTCTGACTGTCAGGAATAGGAAAGGAAGGCTGTGGTTATTTTAAGATCCCAGGTGTAGGAGGTAAAGGAAAATAGCAAAGGTGCCCTGCTTTTTGTTGTGCAGTCATGCAGAATAGTGACTAACACAGGAGAAATGTGTCTGAAACATAACTCCTTTGTTTCATGTCTCCTTCTGGTAATCATCACAGAAATCTGACTTTAGCCTGGGAACTTAGCAGGAAATCTGACCTGTGTTTTGAAAGCCATATCATTATTATAATCTTAAAAATTATCACCTTGATGGAAAGTGAGTTCTTGCTTGTATAACCTCCTATTGATAATGTTCATGTTGTAATGCAGAAAAATCAGATTCAGTTTTCTTTTTGAGGAAGGTAAAAAGCTTAATTCACTAAATACTGTTTTGTCAAGAAGTTTAACTCTTTGGTGTTTTTTTAGTGTTCTCTTTGTTATTTTATCTTGTCTTTAAATGTAGAATTTATAATCTTGTTTTTTTTAAAATTTTTATTTTATTTTAGACTTGTGCTCCTGCTCGTCCAGCCTGGTTATAACCCTTTGGCTGCTGGTGGCCAACTTAGTTCCCCTGCTAACAGGATTGTTTCTCTGCGCATAGACTTGAGCTTGGGGCAAGAAGTTCTGAGGTGATACCCCTCATGCTGCTCTCCTTGCTGTGGAGCACGGGGCTTTTGTCTCTGCAGGCAGCTCTCTCCTGCTGAACCTCATCTTCCCTGGCAAGTATCACTGCACACGGTAGTCAGGGAGGTGCTGACGAAAGCAGGCAGAGTTTTGAGAGGAGGAAAATTTACCTTGTCATCTCAGTAAGTGCCAGTATTTTCCTGAATTGCAACCTATGTTTTTTTGACGCAGTAACAAGATCCACTTTGCCAACTGTATTAGACTACCTGGCAACTCAGTCAAGATTTGAAATGAGAACTCTTCTGTAATAGAACTGAGGGCTGGTTTTTTTTGTTATGTCTGTTGTGTGATTGGTAGCAAAGCATCCTCAAACTGGAAATATACCTCAGTGGTTTAGTCAAAAGCCATGCAAAAATCAGTTGTCATCACTGCTGATAACCCAGGCCTAAAGGGGCTGGTAATTTGTTTGTTTGTTTTGTCAATTCTTACAGTTTATGGGGGAGGAAAGAATGTAATGGGATAGACCAGTGGTTGGCAGTTGCCTCCACAACTGGATTCTGCAGCTTTGAGCCCCCTCAGAATTCATACTAGGTAAAGCGGCTAATTCTTGGAGTTCATTACATCTTCCTACATGCACAAAATGGAATTTCAGACTGGTAACCAGGACAACTGTCTAGAAATCCCATTTTCATTTAGCATGTGCCAGTTCTACTGTGAAATTTAATACATCATGTTTGAATATTCTTAAGAGTTTGTTAGGCAAATGCATTTCAGTACTGATACTATCCCAAATTTCCAGTTGTAAATTTGGGATAGGATTTATGATTATTTTTTATTTTGTTGGTTTGTTTCTCAAATAATGAGTAATGGCATTATTGTTTCAAAACTAGTTGTGAATATTACTGCAGATGTTCTCACTTGTTATTGAAGAGCAAAGGAGTAGCAATGGCAGCTATAATCTTACAGGATCATGCTGATGTCTTTAGACCAAAAACTATATTAGCTATATTGAATGTGTAAGGAAAGTTTAATCTGTTTTCCTTTTTTTTTCCCCTCTACTTTTTCTTGGACATGTAAATACTATGGATTATTTGAGTATTTGTAATAGGTTGAGAATCAGGTGGTTTGAGCCACGTGAGGGCACACCTTGCTACAAAATTAATGACTTGATGACAAAATATATAAGAGGAAGGAAATGAGCAAAATCTGTCAAGGTAAGGACAGCTGCTCCATAGGACCCTTGTAAGGACATTTTTATTAATTTCTGACTATGTGTAACAAATAATCCTGTTCAGAGGTAAAGAAACTCTTTGTGGTTCAATCCACTGTCTGTCCTTTTAGGACAGTTTTCACTCCTGGAAAAGTGTTAAATTTAAGGGAGCAGACTTGCCCAGTGCACTAAAATATGCAGATATAGGGAGAAAGATGATGTCACTCTGCTGCTTAAATGTTCTGTGATATTAGAATTGTCACTGACTGGGTCCCTTTCCTAAATGGAAGGTAGGGAGATGGAGTAAAACTTATATACCTACAATTACACTTTAATAATAGGACTTCCATCATGATTGTAAGAAATTCTTTGTGCCTACTGGACTTGTTTGTTGTTTTGGTTTTTTTTTAATTTAAATAAACTCTTATGACACTGCTGAGGAAAGTAAGGTGCAACCTTAAACTGTCTGAAGACATCACAGTTGAGAGCACCTTGCACTGGGCTAGTTCTCCTTCTTAACTGCAGGTTAAGTTTGCTGCAAATTACACAAGGCCTGGGCTAGCCTTAAATCAGTGTCTCAGAGAAGCAATACAAGTCAGGACTCAAATGCTTTAAAATTGTACAAATTGATTTATGAAACACTCAGATTGATAAGTGAACACTAATTATTTTAATATATCCACAAAACAGTCAATGTAAGCTGGTACCTGGAAAACATAAAGGTTTGAGAATACATCTTCGGTCCCAGAGGTTGATATTGTATTTTTCGTCTGTTGTGCAATAATACAGTTGAAATGGTATCGCTCAACAACAATGCTTTTGATACTTGAAAAGAAATTACTAGGTATTTTTTTCTTACTGTGAAATGTTTGCACTGTCTGAACTTTCTGGTTAACTTTATAACTGTTAAACTTTTTAACTGGTGTTAATTTATTGTGCACAGTATTTGATATGCTGGTCTCCTGTCTGTCTAAGTGTGAGATTTGTCATATTTAATTGAATATTTTTATCTTCTACACAGTTGTTTATCTTGAGGGCTTTTCTTCTTTTAATCTCTCTTCCTGAGAATTAACTGAAAGATGGTTTAGAAAGTTGATGCTCACCTACTTCTGAATTGTATGCATTAATTAAAGAAAGGGGATGTAGTGCTTTGTATTGACAGGGGAAAATCTATCGGCCTGTTGGAGCTCTTGTGGTCAGGTTCACCAGTATCTGCTGAGTAGCTGCATCAGTGAATCCAGTGAAGTAAAACTGATACTGCCTTAATAATCTGAGATTTCAGTCGTAATTTCTTTGTCATGCAGCCCTTCAGCTGCCTGTGAGCTGCAGAACTGGACATGACTTTGGGGGGTCGGGCGCGGAAGGTACTTCAGTCAGAAAAATGCAACATCTTCTATCCCACCAGTGGGTTAGCAGCTGCTAGCAGCTGTAGCCTTGTGGGAACTGCCAAGGAATGTGTCAACTTAAAGTGGCAATGAATTGGTAGCTGTCATACAGAATATTTGAGTAAAGATGACTACCTCAGTTCTGTTTGTCTTTGCATTCAGCTTTTAGCCTGCTGTGAACTTCCAGATCTTAACATGAATTAAGTAAAATCATGTCTCAGGTTTTTAAGAGTAAAATTACTACAGTAGGAAGCACAAGCCATTTTTGAGTGGAGAACACAGCTAAAATTGTAGCTTAAACAGATCAGAGTTATGTAGCCTTAAGTGTAGTTTCTGCTGTAAAATTCAGAATTCTTTTAAATAAACGCAGAGTTTGCTGTGTTAGGTGTCCTGACCACACAGGGCCAATCCCTCCTATTGCATCTTTTAAGTGTGAAAACTTGGAAATACAGCCCATTTAGGACTTTGTGTTTCCACCAGAGAAAACTGAGCAGCAGGAGCCCTGGAAGTTGTGCTGAGATGCATGAGTTTGCTTGTGTGTAGCAGAAATATTTTCAGTGTATAGTGTCCACAGTTTTAACTTTTTAATATTTTGAAAACATTCCATGTTTGCTTAGGGAAGTAAATTAGTCTTGCAGTGTTTTTTGACCCTGGTAGTTCAAATAATTTCAATTAGAAGTTGAGGCGAGTCATACTTTAGGAACACGTTTTTCTAGTGTTGCAATTATAAAGAGGAAGGATAGCTTTTGACTGGAGAATGCAGCAAGTAAAATCACATTGAAAAGCAGCAATTCATTCCTCCTGAAATGAGTTGAGGTCTTGGGAGACTGTCGTGGCCCTTGATGTAGGTTAATTACTGAAAGAGAATAATATCCCCCATTAATTGACTGTCAGTCCAATGCACATTCTTTCTGCTGAGCGCTAGTAAACTGGGGAGACTGATGTCTGAGAGCAGACATATCCACGATCCCTTATGAGGGCCAGTTGTTTTTAAATCTTCCTGTCCTGCAAATCTTTCTGCTTGATGATATTCAGTAGAGAGGAAGATGTATGTCTTTCCTTCCCTGCATTTCCAAGGAGTGACTTCCAGCCAGCTAAGCAGCTCAAGGTCTTTTCCCTGCAAGATTGAACCCCTGGTTTTTGCTTGTCTGGATGTGTGGGTGCCTGCTTGCATGTATGTGCTGCTCTTCAGGGTCTGGGGCTGTTTGTGCACTGAATAACGTGATCTTACACTACCAGACTTCCAAAGTGCAAATGTTGCCTTTTTAATATGAAGCTTACCTTGCAGATAAAACAACTGTTTTGAGAGAACTGGCTGACCTTGAATATGTGTTTCCTATTTTGGTACAGAATGTAAATATAGAACTAACTATTTTACACAGATTTTGGCTGGACTGAGATATAAGGGCTAATTTGTGTTATTTATGGAGCAAAAATTTCCTTATTTTACTGTTTAAAAAAAGGTATGTCATGCAACAGAAGAAAAAACTGTTCTTCAATAAAATATCTGTAGAAAACTAATTCTTCTTGTCCTTTTCTTTGAGAGCTGATTAACTGCAAGAGTAAGTGCAATAAAGGACCACTATTACAACAGTCATTTATTTTGTCAGAACGTTGAAAAATGAAATTACATCAAGTCTGCATATTGATCACTTTATTAAACTGTTATTTGATACACTTTGAATGTGAAATATTCTATGTAATTATTAGCTCATATATGACTTATCAGAAATTCAGCCTGGTGGTGAAGGAAGGAGGTTCCCTGAATTCTCTGTCCTACCCTCATGTACTTGTGCAATATGTGAGTATTTTTCCACTTCAAATTGAAGATCACAAATTCCCTGCTTTATGTGAAGGATTTGGCCACATGATTCCCATTTCAGTGTGACTGGAGTCTGAGCAGGAGGAGCTGTGCTACCTTTGCTGCTGTTCAGCAGGATCGGGGATGCTGCAGCCACTGGTTTTGGTACCCAAGCTAGCTTTGCTAGCTGTGAGACAGATTTTGAAATATGTTTGTAATTACAATACATTACTATATATATATATTACTCTGGTAAATGTGAAAGACCTATCATTCCTCTAAAATGAGTTGAAACTATTTTATAATTAGCTCATTCTTTTCCTCTAAGTGATATGACAGCGAGTACATAGATTTAAAAAACTTGCCTTCCTCTCTGCTATTTCAGAAAATCAGATAAAGTACAGCAAAAGTAGGTTACTCTTCCTTTTTGTTTGCCTTCTCTCAAAATAGGAGTCTTTCAAAAGGGTATTAAAGCTTATAAAATTCGCCACTGTTCATTTTTAAGATGATTTTAATGCTGAAAAACATCAGGTACATAAAGTTACCCAAATACAACTATGAGATTTAAAAACTTCAGTGTTTCTAAAATTTATGCCACTGGTAGCACAATAAAAAAACCCTGGTCTATGAACCCAGTTTGTGTTTAAAATTCAGAAGTAGATGGAGATCTCTCTCCTGGAGCAGTAAGATGTGCTGCCAGAGCAGGATCAGGACACGGCTCTGCAGTCTGGAAAGGTGCGAGGAGCTGCGCTGGTGTCAGACCAGTGGAGTTTCTCAGTGCAGCTAAAATGCAGCCCGCTTTGAAATGCCAGTTTACAGGAGTTCTGTGCGTCTATAGCGGTCGTTTCCATACATGTATAAAAAGTCAAGTATCACAGAGGGTTTGTCACTGTTACTGGTTGCCCCCTCAAAGTACCAGCAAGTGCACAAGCTGCAAGCTGAACTCTGGGTACATTTCCCTGTCAACCTCCATTTCTCCCCTCTCAGCTGGTACCAATCAATGACGAGAATTTGCTGAGAAAATCTGATGCTAACAAAATTTCTTTGGTATTCCGGATTTTTTTTTTTCTGTATTTTAAAGGAATGCAGTAAGTTTAGTGAAGATCAGATTACTACTGAGGATTCCTAGTGTCCCAGATTTGAAACAAACAATACGCCCATCCCAAACCCCTTCTCCTTTCTCCCACCCCTTAAACTGTTTTATTTATACATCTGATGATCATTGATGTGTGTCTGAGCACAGTAATAGTACCTATTTTTCCACAGAAGCTTATACTGGGAAATGAAATAAAGGAAGGCCTAAATGTCACAAAATACTAAATGTTATTTGTGTTTGAGGGGAATTACAGAAACCCGACATTTGCCTGTGTGATTGCATCTAACTGCTCTTGGATTTTTTTCTTTTACTATAATTTATCCATTTGAATGAGTTATTTGATTTTTCTGCTTTTTGTGCCGTTCTGTAAGTAACACTAGGCAAAATGTTGAGGTTTACATGAGCTATTGAGCTCTGTTGTGGAAATTACAAGGGGAACTTTTTTCAGTCAGCAAGAAAATAATTACAGGGAAACACCCATGTTACTAACTCAAATACTGTTAAGTTTTACATTTGTTTCCTATTCCTTAGGTGTAGTGTTGAAATTAAAGGCAGATTTTTTTACCCCCAGGACAAGGGGAATGAGATACATTCTTTGCTGCTTTTACAGCAGGTGTCACGTGACCTGTTTCTCTACTTCAATTGCCATGGAGTGAACAGAAGTCCCAGGAAGGTGAGAATTCAGCCAGGTGAGGAGAAGGGATCTCTACATGTGCTCTGGGTGGTTCTGCAGGCACGTGATGAAATCCTGGACTGATAGACCCTCGTAGCAGATCTTGTAGATGGTTGTAAATAATGGAAACCTGAAAGAAGCATGTAGCAATTAAAATAGTTTATAAAGTTTATATATACATTTCTATTCCATTTTAATGGAAAGAATTTTTTTTTGTTTTGTTGAAAGTGGAAAAATTTTGTCTCTCTCTGCAACATAATTTTAGCTTGGAGGTGCCTTTACTGGAAGACTACATAGAGCAATGAAGAGGATCTAAAGAGGGGCAAATCATGGGAGCAACAGCAAAGAAAAGCTGTTTTGGAGACAGAAGTCCTATCCAGTATTTTTTTATTTAAAAACAATTTTGAATTGCATATCCTCTTTTCCTGCTGTGTGCAAAATGGATATATTATTTGCAGTCATTACTGGTATCTAAAGGACTAAAAAGAATGAAAATGTCTAATGATTTTCTTTTCTTGGCTTAAAGGATTCTCTTCCTTTTACATGCTGTCTTAGTTATTATGTGGTAAAAAATGAGTCCACTGAATGACTTGGAGCTGAGCATGTAACCAAATGCAATTATAGGATAATTATTAGATCAAGCTGTGATTTAAAGCTGCTGTCAAAATGAGCTTTCCTTTTCTCTCTCATTTTTGAAAGATAATACCACTTGAATCTTCTGTATCTGTTCCAGTTCTAATAAGTTTTAAAATATTCATTTATCAGTGTTTGACTTCTCAGTACTGCTGATGTATGAGATGGAGGGAAGTTTAGCTTTTCTGTTGTGTAAGTTGAGGCAAAGGTTTCAAATTATAAATAATCTTACATCATCCCAAACAATTAGAAGTACTTTTTACCTCAGCAGTATTTGTGGCACTAAAGCATTGATATCCACACGTGTTACCTGTTCAGTGCATGTAAAAATCTTTGATTAGAAATATGATCCCAAAATTTGTACTGAGATAACCAAGTTCAGGTTTGCACTGAGAGCAGGACTGCTGCAAGCTGCAGGGGTGGTATACTGAGAACAAGAAACCCTTAGGCCCGTAAATCATGTCTGCAAGATGATTCTGTGTATGGCCTTCAATGTTGTTTGAGGGATGGGGATGTCTGGGAGGCTTCTTTACATTATAATTTCTTTTGTTTCCTGTGTATGGGCCATTCACTTAAGAGTTGGTGATGATCTCTTTGGTTCCCTTCCAACTCAGAATATTCTGTGACTGTTTTCCCTGCTGTTCCAATATGTGATCTCACATTTCTCTGTCTTCTATTAGGTACTAACAGTATACCCTGAACCCACTCTGTCTGTAGCTTGTTTCTTCTAATACTGCTCCGCCTTCATCCCATTCAACTGACCCTGGCAATGAGGAGTCAGGCCAGGCTCCAGCAGTGGCCCAAGATGTAGAAAACAGTTGTTGCAGAAATGAACAAGATAATTAAACATGAGTACTGCTAAGGAGGTTATGAATCACTCATAATTTGTTGTTGATTTAGGTTTTTTTTTAAATCAAAGCACTTACTTATCGAGCAAATTTTTCTGTTTCAGAATCTTGTAGACTTCGGCTGAGGTCTGAGGACCTTGCAGCTTTTGTCCATTCAGCATCTCATTTTCCAGCTCCTCAATGGACTAGAAGAGAGAAGACCAATTCCTTGGATCAGAGGGGATACTGCTGTGATACCAGCAGTTATCAAGAAGGTAAACAATTAATGATGCCTTTGTAAAACACAGAAGGACTTCTTCATGCATTAGAGTAAAATATTTCCAAATCCTCACTTTTCCTGTGCGAGCAAAGGCTTCCGCCACTTTTCTGTTGCGTCCCCCGTAGCACGTGGTGATGAGATCAGCGACCCCACAGCTTTCCAAAAAAGTGGCTATTGACACGGGTCCCTTGCAGAACATCTTGGCAAAGGCCACCATCTCCATGAGGCCCAGGCGTATCACGGCTGCCTTGGTGTTGTCGCCGAAACTCAGTCCATCGCAGAACCCCGCGCCCACCGCCACGATGTTCTGAAAACGGGCCAGTGCGAAACACACGGGAGGGAAGGAAACGGTCAGCCAGGGTGTGCAGCTCATCAGCGTGCACCAAGCCCTAAGGAAATCCCACAAATCTGTCTGCATCAGAACAAGGGTCAATTTCCTATGGCCATGGGTTTATCTTATGAAGAAACAGGTCAGATAATGTTAAACAAAAGTCACTGGACTTTTAGAACGTTTTTATAAAGTATCTGCATTTACTCCCATGGGCAAAAACCAAAGCAGAAGCTTGTTTTATACTCTAATATTGCAATTTGTCTTGTTTTTCTACTAGTTCCAAGTTGGATCTCACTGACCTTTCTATTTAACTATTTTAAATATCCCACACAGAGTCACACCTTTCTAGGTTTTCTTTGTGGGCCTCTGATTTGAGCAGGCATGGATTCTATGTAGATGCTGCAGTAGATCAGATTTGGGGCTTACCTACAAACATCAGTAGAACTGCCCTTGTCTACAGCTCTAAACAAATCTCTCAGGATCCTAAACATCTTGAGAACTCCTCACCACTGTTCTGCACACTTCCCTTCCCACCTTCCAATTCCCAGCTCCTAAATAAGTCCCTAAATGTGTAGCTCACTGTATATGAACAATATGCTACCTAGTGCTACCATTGGCATGTTTGCTCCAGACGTGTATCTACCCCAGTGCAAATGTTTGTAATTTTTTAGGTTCTTTTAGCAAAGGCAAAACCAAACCAATGATTTCAAAAAGAGCAATGATTTATCACAAAGCAGAAAAAACCTCTCTCCCATCTATTCCTGCTGCCAGTTTTAGTCTGTGGACAAAAGCAAAATCTGCAGGGTTTGGTTTGTTATGTCAGATTTTATTTTTATATGTGAAGTTAAACAGGATGAGTTCTTTCCTAGTCAGTCATCCCACCTTGTCCATGGAAAGGTGAATTATTGAAGTATAAATGACTAAATGTGTAAAGAAGTAGAAAGGACCACAGGCTGAAGTCACTTTCAATTCATGTAAAAGCAAACTCTGAATCTCATTCAGTTGTCCCCTCATTGGAAATTTGGTGACTCTGGTGTCATTTTTGATCCCACTTGTGATCTCGATGTGGGCATTGCTGAATGCCACACAGGTGTGCTGCCAACACAGATCATTGCTCCTGATGTGAATTTTCTAGCAGGTTAGTACTTAAACCATGGACATAATTATTAATTGAGCTACTCTATGCAGTGAGAGTCTTTGTTTCATGTGCTCACAACACGTGGGCAAAGAAAACACAGTGGACTAAATTCTGCTCTCAAAACCAGATATGCCTCTGGTAAAATAAAGATAAAAATACAACTATTTTGAAATGCTTTGTCTGCAGCTACATTTTAAATAAATTTCCCTTTTTTTAACAGGTTGGAAAACTGGCTCATGAACAATGCATCTTGTCTGTGCTCATTCACTCACATGGTGACAGGACTCAAGTGAGACCCCGTGGCTTACAGAGGACTCAGGTGACGTTAGAATTTGGCCCTAATAAAACGTATTGGCTTGAAAACACTCACTTTTAAGGCTCCACAAAGCTCCACTGTATCAGAGTCAAGCACCACAGTAATCCTGAAATTGGGGGTCTGCATTAGTTCTTTAAAGATTTCCCCTTGTGTTGCGTTTTTGCACCCTGCGGGAAGGAAGGATGAAAGAGTGTTTTTACAGTGTTTCAGAGTGCACACAATTAACCTGAAACAAGGTTCCAGAGACCACTTCAGCTTTTGTGATGCCAGTCCCGGGGTGTTGCTAAACCAGAGATTTGTGCAACAGCAGTTCCTGCTGCTGGATGCTGGTGTTAAGTGTAGGCAACTCCAGGACACTGATCAACATTGCTTAATGACACTTTAAGGACCTTAAAAGTGGATACCCCCTAATGAATCTTTCTGCCTGAGAAAGCTTGTACAACCACAGACCTTGAAAAAGACATTATTTGCAAACCATTTCCTGCAGGACAGTGGTGTAATTTCTGCTTTGAAAATGTAAACCTGTGTCACTGCTAAGTACTGTTATGGGGCACAAATGACTGTTGTCCGATTAATTCCCAGTTATAGGGGGATCCACAGATGATGAAATTGAAGGTTGGCACTGCTAAAACCTTTTTCCTACTGATTCTACAGAGGTCATGTATCATGTTGTTACAGTGCTCAGCTGAGTAGAGCCCTTAGTGCTAAAGGGACTGAGGTTTGCCTTGACCCAGAGGGCCCATTGCCAGCTGGGCAAAGACCTTTGAATGGAGTTTCACTTAAGTTTTGTGCAAGGTAGCTTGGTTTCCTTCAGGGGGAGCTCAGCTGTGAGTTTCACTAGCTTGGAGCACCACACTCTGGTAGCTGGGAGGTTTCTCACCATCTCATGAGAAACTTTAGGTTTGCTTCTTGTTCTTCACAATACCAGTTCTCTTTGAGGTGGCTGTTTCTGGGCTGTGTGGATTTCCACGAGGACAAAAGTAAGGGGCAAACCAGGCCAGCAGAAGTTCAGTTCCCCCCAGGAGAATGAATATAGCTCAACTCTCCTAATCATGTCTAGTCCTATTTGTACCTAGTTGCTCTTCCAGTAACTAATGCCCAGCTGGTACAGTTTGCACCATTACTGTAGCATTTGCAAGGCAAAAGAACATTATTGCGACACAATTTATTTTTCTTTTGCCTTCCCTAGCTATGGAAGGATGTAACTTTAATTTTGACTGACTTTAAAAATGTCTGAGTTTTAAAAACTACTGGATGAACTTCCCAAATCAGGTCAGACCCAGTCCTGGGAGGATTTGAGGCCGTGTCTTGGCAAGCAGTCCAAATGGGAGGGAGGAACAGAATGTTACTGGGTTTTCTTTTCCAAACAAAGAAATTTGAAGATGCAGGAATACACCTCTGGGAGTGTGAGCACATAGGAGCTTCTGATTACACTTCTTTATCTGGACTGTATAGTGTATCAACTGCTGATGTACTTCGTGTTGAGCTCTACAGACACAAAAGGTGGCTCTTGCCAACTTCTGCAGAAACAGAATTAAGCTGTGATATTTTCAATGAATTAAATTAACTCTCAGCACTAAAACCCAGTGTCAGTTTGCATCTGACTCTTTCAGCACCAAACTCTCAGAAAATAATCCTGGCTCCCTGAAGGAGCTCAGCAGGCACTGCTCCACTTGAAAACCACCTGGGACCAGTCACATGCCCCTGCTTCTTCCAGAGGTTATCCTGTTGCCCAGCCACAGGTAACATTAAACCCCAGCTCTAACTGGCTCTTTGCAATAGTTACCGATGGTGGTTTCACAGAACTTCTCATCAGCCACTTCTTTGGCTATGTTGGCCCCCATCAGCACACTGATCTCTATGTTCAGTTGCTCTCGAATGAGGTCAGAGATGAGCTTCAGGCCATTAGGACCCTCATCAATCCCCTGAAAATATGATAGTCAAAGGCAGTATTAGAATAGGAAAATGACAGCAGCAGAGCACTGGTAAAGCAGAAAGTGTTCTATTGCCTGCAGCTCTCTGGTTTAAATTGAAAAAAAGAGAGTCTTATAATCAGTAGTGTTAGCCATTAATACAAATGCTCTGGCTTTGTCCTTTGGTAGCTGCAAATTCAAGGCAAGCTCAGGGAAAAGGGGTGACAGTCAAGGTAATCCTGCAAGAGGCCTCACATCCAGTGCTGCTGTCCTGAAGCTTGCTTTCTTTGATGTTGTATTTTTCCTTTCAGTTAAATTTTTGTAGTACAGGATCAGACCTTTAAAATTAAGTCTATAAGAAGTAGCTTTTTTGCAAGATCTAAGTATTAATCAGAGTGCTTTTTTGGTATTAAGGAGTATACTGAAGTCTCTTGGGTTTTTTTAAGCTAAACTTGCAGAAATTTCCTTCCTCTCCCACCTTCCTCTGTTCTGCTTACTGTTGCTTATGAGATAATTTCTATAGGGGGGAAGAACTGGTATTGAAGTCCGAAAACTTGAATTACATTTCTTTCATTACAATTTTAAGTGGGATATTTCCTGTAATGCAATCAAAAGAGGTGATAAGACTATATTCCTATGCTTTGCCTCTGGCTTTTAGTTTGACATTCTCTTAAAATATTAATTTCTTTTAAGATTACGATAATCTGGTACCTCTCTAACCTTAAAAAGAGATTCCTCAGTCCATGCCAGATTGAAATTGCTTCAGTGTTGCAAAATCATTACTGTTATTATGCCATTTTAACGCTGCCAAGAGCAGCTTTAGCATGTACTTGGAAGAGGCACTTTGACTCAGAGTTCTCAGTTTAGAGTTAACTGAGGCTGCAGTCTGCTGAGTATTTTTTCTGGCAGCAGCACCATCTTTATGCATCCCTCTCTCTACCCTTTTTCACCTCCATGCTGGTCCAAGTGGGAACTGATCCAGACTAAACATGACTGGCAAAGACAGATACTCTTAGCCAGGGTAGGTTGCCCCATCCTTCCCTCTCCATGGCTGTGAGAGCAGCAGAAGGGATTGCAGAGCTGGGCAGGTTTTAACTCTTGCAGAAAGAAATGCTCGTGTTTATGCAGAGCATGCAGCTGAGGGCTGCAGCTCCTACCCTTAAGCTGGAGCTGTTTATTTACTCCATATTGACTGGAGACCGTGGAGATAGCAACTTACCTTGATCAGGGAAATCCCAAATGTCCCAGGTTTTATCTGTCCTGCAATCTGCTCACAGATTCGTCCAATAAATTGATGTGGCAGAACAAACACTAAAATATCTGCCCCATTTGCTGCTTCAGCCACATCTGGTACAGCCACCTGGGACAAGAGTGACAACCAAAATGAGCCCCAGGTAGGAATCCTCAGTCCTTGCAAGACACCATCATGCCAAAGCCATGGCAGATGCAATGCAAATGTCCTTAATTTTAACTGGCCCCGTGGCATAGCTTCCAGCTCTCCATGCGAGCAGCTACAGATCTCTCCTGAAATATCCAAAGCAGCTGAACTGTTTTAGGGTTGGATTTTTAATAATTTTTTTATAATTTAACCCTGTGTGGATAATCTGGGGAAGATTATATACTTTATAAATTTTCAGTGTCCTGGGAAGCCCCTTTGCTAGTTCAGCTTCTTGATCTGATTCCTGAAGATAACTGACCAACTCCATATGGTTCCTCTGGAATGAGTGGTAGCACTGGGGAGGACAGGAGAAAACTGGGGTGGTGAGACAGAGGTTCTTCTGGAAGTCTTTGCTTTCCATAGGTCACCAGCTGAGTTACTGAGGAGTAAACTAATCAAAAGGTAGAGATTATCATCATCTTTGGGCAGGTATGTGTCTTTGTTTTAAATATACAGTAATTTTCCTAAGAGTTACAAAAACCTGTACAACATGCTTAAAGACTACTTAGCTGTATCTTCCTCCAAATGCTGGCATTGCTCAGAACAATTCAAGCCAAGCTAGAGAGGCAACAACAGGTGAATTTGAGCCTGCTAGGAGCAGTTTACAATAGGAGAAAGCATCACTCTTGGATGCAGCCTTGGAGCACACAGCCTTAAGCAAGTGGGATTCCAGCAAGAAAACCAGAGCTGCTGCCAGCCAGGCTGCTTCTCTGGGAAAACAGTGAAGTGGGAGCAGGGCAGAGGCTGGTAGCACTGCACAGGCTGTGCTCCTGTCTCTCCAAAATGCTGCTGGGTAATGCAAGGAAAAGCTGAGCTTGTTTGGTTTATTTTTTTTTCCTCAGTTGGAGGTGGCCTGACAGTCCCTCCAGGCTCTGCTGCAACCAGCTGATTTCTGCTGGTGAAGCCTCAGGCTTTGCTCTAGACAGGATGAAGCTGGCCTCAAGGGGTGATGACAAACCTGTTGATCTGCTAGAGAGTTTTAAAAATAACAGTGACAAGTCAGTTGTAACCCAGGAGAACTGTGTGGCAAGTTCAAACACCAGGAGTGCAAATATGCAATCACAGCACAAAATGGAATACTAAATATAACCACTCCCCAAGCAAGGAGACCCACCACATGCAGCATTTTAACTTCCCCTTACAACTGCAACTGTTCCAAAAATGTGGCACTACTCACAAAACAGTGGCATTTGGCAAAATCTTCAACAGCCAAACCCCCTCACCTCACTTGCTTCAGTAGCAGTAAATTATCTGAGACGATTACTTTAAGTAGAGATGTGTAACTTGGTATTTTAAATGTCCATGGAAATAAATACCTTTATATTTTTTGCTGGAATTTAGGACGTTATTAACTACAGCTATCCTGAAATCACCCATGAGCTGAGAGCTCATTATTCATCTCCCTGTAAGCCACAGCCTGTGCTTTTGATTTCTTTTTCAGAAGAAAGGAGAACAGTAGCTTTGCCTGTTTTTCCAGAAGATGCTGTGGGTTTGAAATATCTCAGCTCTGTGTAGACAGATCTCTGCCTGCCATTTCTAGAGTTGTGCTGATCTCTGCCAGGGAGGAGGATGGTGTGATACCAGCACAGACACAGTTGGTGTTTGAAGTTGCGCGTGACATGCGAGACAAGCAGAAATCACAGAATTATATTCCAGGGAGTTATAATGGAGTGAGTTACATGACAAACCAGAACAAAGCAGTGAATTGCTTCCTAATCTTTTTTTTCAGATGTTGCCTCTCTTATTAAAAAAATAAACAAATTCAGTGATTTTTAATTTTTTTTAAACTTACCACATTGTGGGGTATCTTGTATCCAGGCAGATATTTAACATTTTCATGTTCCTGGTTGATGATTTCTGAGAGTTTTCTTCCATTAATGATCTCTTCAAACACCCACATCTTGACAGTGGGATCAAATCTCTTGGAATTCTGGACATTTTTGCCAATGATTCTTGCTATGGCTGATCCCCTTTAAAAATAAAAAAAAAATTAAATAACATAAAGGGAAAAAGTACTTTTATTGTGAATTGGAAACACAAGTTACTTTAAACATCATAACTCATAAAAAGCCTGCGCTATAAAGCTGTCTAGGTGCTTGTGACATTTATCAGAAATCTTTATCCACTAGCCTCCATCAAGAGCCCCTCAAGTTTAAAAACAGAGAAAGCAGAACAGGGGAAAAATGTAATTGCAATAATGGATCTGAAGTAATATCAAAGGTTATAGAGCAGGAGGGTGATGTACCATCAACAGCACTAAAAATACTTTATCTGAGATTAAAATCTCTCTTGCTCCTCAGATGATTCTGTTTTTTATCAAGATCAATAAATGTAAAATAATCCAGGTGGTAAATAAGTGCTGATCAACCTTGCTGTAAAATAATCCAGGTGGTAAATAAGTGTTGATCAACCTTGCTGTGATAGTCTTTGTGCATCTCATGTAAAATAGATGCATCCCACTTTCCTATCCATAACCAAACACTTGCAATAAGGATTTTACATAAGAGCTAAATCCTTGGGAAAAAAACAAACAACCCTTCAACCTGGTGGTTTCTCTTTGCTTATTGTTCTAATTATCATGGTTACAGGACCTGTAATACTTGCAGCCTGAGGATATTTTAACCATCCAGTTTACTCATCTTGAGTCATACTGAGCATTTTTAATTTCAGGTCAGACAATAATTTTATTTCCCCATCATCACTGCAGCCTTGCAAACACTCATACGGCAAGGGAAAATTAAAAACCCCACAGGAAATATTGGAAGTATTGCTTAATGCTCTTTAAATTATTTGGGGAAGAGGGGTGGTTATTTTTACTCTTTTCTTCCTTCTCTCCATTTTAATTCTACTTTAATCTCTCCAGCATTGGCCATTTTATTAACACAAGTGAAAGAGAAGCTCCAGTTGCAGCACTCTTGTCCTCTGACCCACTTATAACAAGGAGCATGAACAGGATTTAGCTGTGGTATGTATTCTGGAACTGATAAAGTTCTTGGGGATATCAAAGACAAAGTCCAGGTAGGTCTGTGCTGTTAATGATTCAAAGGGAAACCACATTGTAACTGACCCTCCTTGGCTCACCCATATTTTTCATGTAACAGGTTTACATAAGTTTAAATTGCTCAAAAACTAATAAGGTCTTCTAAATTGTTAATTAAGGTCTTAATCTTTAGTGATAGAGAAATCCTGCTGAAATCAGGTTTCACTTTGCTCAGTGTTGATTATATGCTACATCCTGAGCTGCTGCACTGCTTTTTTGATTTAGTTATTTAGTTTGGGGTTTTTTTTGGTTGGCTTGTGGTTTTTGTTAGGGGGTTTTGTTTTATTTTGTAAGAGATGATTTGGTTTGGTCCTTTACAATATTTAGGAAAATGTTTTAAGTGTGAACCTTTACAGTAAGAGTTCTGCTGTTTTGAAAGAAAGCCATGCAGTTATATCATACATTCATATTATTTATAAAATCGCTTATATTTTTGGTTCTCTTGCTCTCTTGCCCTATTATCAACAGAGAGCACATTCAAAGCTTGAGCTGAGGATGAATTTTGGCTCCACACAAGAAATGTGTATTAATAAGAAAAAGGTTTGGGTTTTTTTCATAAACTTGAGATCTAAATTTGTTGTCCAGGTTGTCCAGCACAACCTGGATGATGAAATTAGACCTCAAGCCTACCCATAAAGGTAACTTTTCTGGCTGAGTACCAAGAACATATGATTTTCTGTTGAAAGGTGCAGACTCCGGCTCTAATCCCTGAAATCCTGAGTGGGACTTGCAACTCTCAGTAGATAAATCTGATCTTCTGGCAGAGCTGTCATTGCCATTGTGCTTGGATGTTGCCACCCAAATCTTTACCTATTTATAAGTTATCAGTGAAGGCATCTCAGGCATAAAAGTAGCTCCACTAATAGTAGTATTTTCCTTAGGTTTCTCTTTAGATATATGAAGATTTCGGGGAGAAAGGATTTAATGTTTAAAAGGCATTGAGCAGTCATCAGGGAAAATACCTTGCTACAAAACCATCAAACTGTTCAAAACCTGGTGCTCTGTTTTACTCAGTGCATTTAAAATTCAGTCACTGCTGGTCAGCCTTAGGAAGATGAACTGCTTTGTCTGTGACGGCAGTGTTTGATAACTACACAGGCTTGGCAAAAGAGGGCTGTTTCTGCAAGCAAAACCAGGGATGTTTGCATGTAAGGATTTTACCATGATTTGTTTTATTTTTTCCAAAAACCAGTTCAGTGAAGATTACTAGAAGGTAGAGAACTCCACCTAGATCATTTTAAAAAGCAAGTGAAAATTGCCAATCAGATATTTTTTCCCAATTATGTTAATTCATGTTGAAAGGGATCTACATATGGCTAAGGAAAAAAAAAAAAGCTTTTATCTTTATACAGAATAACTCAAATAAGACCCATTATTTACATCTGTGAATATGAAACTTTGTAGCATACATCAGATCTGGTGAAAAATAGAGCTTAGTGGAGCCCAGGAAGCAGCTGGTCTCTTCCCTCTGCAAAAGGCAGGCAAATATGCCATTCCTAATAGCTTTTCTGAGGAGGTCTTAAGCACCTCAGTGGTTGCAGGTCTCCTCCCTTCCCCAGTTTGCCCATCCCAGGACTTTGCTATCCTTAACATTAGGAAGATCCCCCTCAAGTTTAACCCAAGTCTTTCTTACCACAATTAAGCCCATTTCTGTTCACAAAGGATGGAATGTTTTTGTTCTCCTTTAGATGCTTGAAGATGATGTTTTTTTTCAATCTCTTTCTTAGCCAACCACCCGATTTGTAAAAAATTGTAGTATTGCTCAGGTTGGAAGGGTGCATGAGAGGTCTCCAGTGTGGGAACATCACTGAGTTTAGATGGGTTGCTCAGGGCTTTGTTCAGTTGAGTCTTTAAAACTCCCCAAGGACCACCTCTTCTCTGGGCAACCTGCCCCAATGCTTTATTGTTCTCATAGAGATTTTTTTTTTCTCCTCTCTTTATATATTGAGTCAGAACCTCCTGTGGTTCAATTTATGACCACTGGCTCTTGTTTTCCTTCCATGCACCTCCATAGAAAGCCTGGCTATCTGTCCATTTTGAAGCCAAGAACCCAGTTCAGGCTGGATCTTTGCTGAGAACTGCGCAGTCCAAATGAATCTAAGAGTGGGAGAGCTTTTGAATTCTGAGGGGCCAGGCAGTGAATTAAACCTCTGTTTTAAAAAGCAGATAACTCAACCATGATTAATGTAAACACAAACCCTCCTGCACCTACTGGCAACCACAAAATGCAGTGCAGCACTTGCTTCGCTCAACCATATCGCTCATGAGCCTCCTGGCAGTGTTGACTTAGCAAGTCCCCGTGACCTGCTGAACTTCTGCAGCTGACATGAGCTTTTGCAACATTGCTGTGTCACGTGTCAACCACGATTCTGAGCTGCAGGAAAGCCTCAAGAGCACGGGTCTGAACTGCCACCCAAATATTCATGAAGAACATAAGAAAAAAAAATGTTTGCCAAAGGTAAACATTGTATTTCTCTGTAGCACTAAAACAACCTGTTCTGCCACCAAGGCTATGAATAGATGTGATTCAAACATCAGAGCACAATGTTTATGTCCTCACTGAGGATTTTAAAGTTGATGTATATGGTAGGAAGCAAGAGATAGGCCCAGGCAGACAGGCAGTATGAGTAAGTACTGAATGGGCTGGGGTCTCAGTACCTCTGTGGTATTTTTGTATCTCTGTTTGTAGGTACATGTGGAAAAACGGAACTTTCTCGAGTACAGATCTGAATACAACTAAGTGACTTTAAATGATGTCTCATGGGAAGGGGACAGCCTGGGGAAAGCAGGAGGTCCCTGCTTGAGGATGCAGCAAGAGAATGATGAAGTTTGTGACTGTGGGCTGACCAAAGGTTAAAAAAATTGACACCCAAACATGCAGTCATGGCTTTTGACATCTTGGAAGGGACAATGAGCTACCTGCACAGGCAGGTGAGGGAAGAGAAAGTGGCAGGGAGAGGGATGCCTTCCGTGAAAGGACATGGTGAAAGCAGCAGTTGAGGAAACAAATGATGGGCCCAGAGAAAGCCAGAAGTGTGGCAATGAGGTCCAGAAGACTTGGCTGTGCAGTTCTGTGTGAAAGACTGTATCTGAGAGATGTCATGCACAAAGAGAATGCATGTTTTTACAAGGCAGGAAGACAGAGAGCTATGCTTTAACCCTGCTGTGTTCTCAGCAGCTCACAAGCAACCACTCCCTCAGTTATTGACTCTTCTGGCATTACTTCCACCTAGCTGTCAGATATTTTTAAAATCTTAAGGAGCTTGCTTTCATTGAACAAAAACAATTGCCAGAACTACCTGGAGGCTGGGTTTGCTAATCCCAAATGCATGCACATGCATGTTGATCTGTTTGTTTGTGCTCAGCGTACAGAAAGCATAAGAAAAGTAAGATGCAAAGTCCTGTGAGATGGATTTACTGATCTTACTGGGGTCTGTCAGACTCAAGGAGCTCTGGAGACCCACGCTTTTGTCCAGGCTAGAAAGGACTGAGCAGTAGCAAATGCATTCTTAAGAATGAGGATAAATGGGAGACATGAACACAATGCTGTGCCTGCACCAAGATGCAAAAGGACATGCTGAGGAGGATGAAAGTCAAAGGTGCCAATACATCGTGGCTTTAAATGAAGCCTGTGCCCCGGTTACTTCAGAGAAACACAGATAGCATCACCACCCTCCTCACTGCTGAATGCTTCAACCTGAACTGCCGGGGCCCTGCCGCAGGCACACACAGCGACAGCTGCAGCTCCGGGCCTCCCTGGTTCTGTCGCCAGGCTTTAAGGGGCTCACACACCTGGGCTGATGCGGGAGCCTCATGCCTTTCCAGTTCTCACTGACTGGTGCATCTCTCGGGGGCGACGGTCGCTGCCCAGGAGCCCAGAAGCCGCGGCAGGACGGGGCCGGGGTCGCGGTTTCGGGACCATGAAGACGCTC
>VXBT01008723.1:70710-95306 GCA_013400235.1 Oriolus oriolus
ACCTGTTGCGAAGCCCCCGGCCGCCGCGGCGGGAGGAAAAACCGAGGAAGGAAGGGGAGAAAGGGCAGAAAAAGGGAAAGACATGAGGGAAAAAAGGGAGGCGGGCAAAGAGATAGCCCCCCCGCGCTGCGGCACTCACCAGTTCCCCGAGCCGACGATGCAGACGCGGAGCGGCGACATCCTGCGGGCTGCGTCCCGCCCGCGGGGCTCGGCTCGGCGGGCTCGGTCCCTCCCGCCCGGCAGCACCGCCCCTGCCGCCCGGCCCGGCCCCCGGCGATGCGGGAGGGACGGGCGTGAGCGGGCGGCGGCCCCGCCTGCGGCCCCGCGGGATGCTCTGCCCGGGTCGGTCCTTGCGCCGGGGGCTGCCCTGCGAGCGTCGGCTGGGAGCGAGGGGATTCGGTGCCCTGGAAGGGGGAATGGGGAAAATGGTGCCTTCTCCGAAAGGTGCGGGGATAAGGACCTGCGTGGGGTCCTTATCCCCGCACTTCTGGTGGGGTGGGACGTTCCTGCCCACCTGCAGCCCCGAGAGTTTCGGTAGGGTGGGTAACATGGCAGAGTCTGTGAGGGACACAAGCTGGGCCCTTGGGGACTGTGAGGGACATCTCAAAGTCCCACCTGCCCTGTCCCACAAATAGTAATGGTTTAAATCCTTTGGTCACATAAGGAACATACCAAGAAAAGGCTATGAGTGCATTTGCAGAGCCAGATTCAGCAGATAAATCCTGAACTGTATCACAGCTCTTAATATGGGACATCAAATATAAGTTGTCTGCAAGGAAGGACAAAAAGGAGTGTTGGTCCTTTTCTCCTACATTGTTTAATCATGCATAGCACCCTACAAATGACCACATTTTACCTCTCAGCCCTCTAGTACACCGTCTCCTCTTCAAAGCATCCTTCTCTCTCCTTTTTGAGCCAAAGGACTGCATTTGCCACCTTTCCTGCTCTTGGATTCCTGCTTCCCCTCATCCTGCTGTGCTCAGGCTCCCTTCTCTGCCAAGGGGCTGTGGGCTCAGCAGTGACCACATCTGCTGCCCTCGCCCCAGAGTTTGGCTCAGTGGGTTCCTGGCTCTGTGGGATGTGGACACCTGACCCTATGATTCATAGAGGGAAGCTGGCTGCCAGCACTGGAGAAGCCTGTGGGTGTTTCTGGAGGTACACATATGTTCATCTCGCCCGCTGTCAGCTCCACTGGCTCAATTATTTGGTGCATCCTCATAGTGATGACTGTTGGTGGAGTTAACAAAAAAACTAGAGAAAAATCCTGCAAAATAATATTTTGAGAAAATAACCAGAACAGGTTGCTGTAAAGGAAGGTGTTACTGGGACCCTGGGCACGTGTGAAGCCTGATGGGGATTCTGCAAGAAGATGCATTTCCTGCAAGCACAGTTTGAGCATAGCCAAGGCACAAGAGCCTTTTTCTGGTTCCAGGTACATTTCCTTCAGTATCCTGCTTGTTCATCACGATTTGCTTCTTCCTCTGTGTCCCTTCATTCTCTTCTCCCTTTAACTCACCTTCCTCTTGAGAAGAAGATCTAAAGTGGAGGTGAAGAGTAGCCATCATCCTTCTTGCCCTGTTCCTCTGCTTGTTGCAAGCTCTTCTGTCCTGGTGAGTCCCCAGGCCTCGAGAGGGGGACACACTGAAGCACTGGCTCCTGCAACTAATGCACACCACAGAAAACGTCCCTGGTCTGTATAATACGTAAGTATTGCAAATTGTGTAGTGGTTTTTTTCCTAAGTTAATGTGGAAGATTTTAATTACAAAGGAGAACTGTATCAGTTTGGTGGCCTCTGGGCTGATTTATGTGGCCTCCACATTGCGGTTACAATGACCATGTGGTGGGTGCAGATAAACTGGCGGGGGACAAGCGGGCAGATGGATACGGCAGCACTTGTGAAGAGCAGAGGACACAGCCTGGGACTGTGAGTGCACACATTAGCTTATCCATCTGTGACACTAACTGGCTGTGGAAGTATATAAGTTGTGCTGCTGCTGAACTCTCCTCTGGATTTGTGTGCTCACAGCTCCATGGAGATGGATAGGGAAGCATTCACTCCCCAAGGACGGTTTCAGATGGTCTGCAGGCAGTTTTAGGTATGAGGTTCAGCTGTCAAGGCTGTCTCAGTGGCAGTGTTGTGTGGGGCCCTGAGAAATGGGTGCTTTGTCAGATTCCAGAGCCCCGGAGCCACAGAGCACACACTGGCGGGTGCGACAACTGTTGTTTTATCAGGCAATGGGAAGGATCTGCTCTTTCCCATGGAGGCTCCATGTTTGTTTTTCACATAAGCCCAGGAGCGCTAGCTCTGATGTGTGAGTCATCGGTACATAACAGACATAAAAGCTCAGTTGGCATAAAAGGGAGGCTAAAGACAACTCTCTCAAGGCCACCCCCACCCAAGCTCACCTGATCTTCCACCCCTAATGGGTCATGCACAGCACCCAGAGATTATACAGCTGGACCATTTCCCCCTGCAAACAGGAAAACCTCACTGCCGTGCAGCAAAGCCAGGGCAGTGACCGGAGTTTTTGCTAAGCCAGGTGTGGCTCTTCCTATGGTGGCAATGCAGTCTTTGAATGTCCCAAAAACTGTGATTGAGAAATGCCAAACTCAGTATCCACCTGAAGACTGGTTAGGGGTTTTGCACCCTCTTCTCCTACTGAGAAGCTGTTTGAGACCATTGCTCCTCTCACAGTGAGAGCCCTTCTTCCTGTTTCATATCCACCTTATGCCCATCTGCTCTAGCACAAATGCTGTCTATAAATGTGAGTGATTCTTCTTCCCTGGTGCTTCCCTTCTTCTTCCCTGCCTGACTAAAACCTCAAATGTATTTATAGAGAGGAATCAGATCCCATCCCACCCTTCATTTTGCCAAGCTCAGCAAGACATGCTCTCTTATCTATTCCTCTGATTATCTGGATGCCACTTCTTTGTACCTGTTCCAGGATGAATTCAGGCTTGTTGAACAGTGATAACCTGCATGATGCCCAAAAAGTTCAGCTGAATTTTACCCAGTGTTTTGTATCTATTTGTTTATTGTTCCTGAAAACACAGGGCTTGCTACATGTAGGACTCCATTTATCCTTCTAATAACTACACTACACACATGGTTCTTCCTCTTGTTCATAGTGGATAAATTCTAATTTACAGCAGAAATGTTACCAATCTCTCAGTACATGCCCCTCTATTATATGCTGTTACATTTCTTCCTATGTCTATTATTAGGGCATAATAATTACATAAATCTTCCTTTAGGATTTCATCTCTATTGAAAATATCTCCCAACTTTGTTGTTAGCAATTTCATTACCTCACTTGTAATTTTTTGCATCAAGCTAACTAATGAAATTACTCAGATTTACTGATTACTCCAGTCCTATAATTTTGCTCTCAGCCCCATCAGCAGTTTTCACTCCCAATTCTGTTCCTTCATCATTTTATAGTGTTTATGTTAATCCTCATTTTATTGAGTTTAACTAATGATTATGTAGGTAATACCACATCAAATGCTTTACCAAAGTCCAGGTTGATAAGATTTATTATTTTTCCTTTGTTCTGATATGCCATTATCTTACCAATGAAGGACATTGAGGTGGTCTACATATAATGTGCCTAATCTACACTTTAACCTTTCTGCTTCTGTTCATGTCTTTTGTTACTCATGGGTAACATTTGCTCTAAAAAGCCTAAAGATGTCATTGATGGGGATTATTCAGTATTCAGAAGTGAAGGGTAAAGAGCCCTCAAGTTTTGTGGCTGTGTTACACAATAATTTCCATATCCATGCCCTTTCGCCTCTTAAGTGTTCTGCCTCTGCTCTCTGGGGTTAGTTACATTTTTTTCCTTATGGAGTCTGAAGCAATATCTTCCTCTAGCTTTTAGGTATCTGCCCTGCTGCTGTTGTGGGCAATGCTTTTCTTAATTTCCTTTGCAATCATGTTGTAAACCCTTTATGTCCTTGTTTTCCTTCCCTTTGCAGGTCTGGTTTGTTTTGATTTTGAGTCATACCTTTAGTTTTGGATGTTTGAATGACAGTTTTCTCTGCATGTCACTCCTGTCTCCTTTTTTTCACTAGATTTTCTGCATATCCCTGAGATGTCCTGCACTGTCTGCATCACAGTTCACATCCTATGCAGGCATAAAAAGCTGCTGGTAATAGTCAGCCTTATTTTGTCTGATCTCTTTGGAGAGAAGTAAGATTTAAGGAGCCTCTTCTGTCTTGTGACTACTTGAAAGCAAAGCAGAATATGAATTTTGCGCTCCCTGGGGTGATGATCAGATAGCGTTGCTCCTCGGCATCTTAAGGAACGCAGGCTTTGGAGTGTAGGGAAAGAGGAGCTGAAAACTGAGGTTTGTTTTTTTATTTTTCCAAGCCTTGTGGGCCGATGTCAGCAGGACTCACACATTCAGTTTTCTCACCTGTGAAGCTAAAGGTAGAGTTAAGTTTGGGTTAGGTCTGGAGTTTAGAACAAAGGTTCCCAATGTCAGCCTTGGTATGAGAGAGGAGCCCACTTGTCCTGAGTGTCCAGAGAAACCTTCCCCTGGCTGAGGCCTGCAGACCATTAAAAGCCACTTTAGCTGTACCCAAAATGTAAGTGCCATGCCTGACCTTCACCTTACGCTAGACAGCCTGGTGGACTGCACTGGCATCAAATTACTCAGATATCATGGGCCTCTACATTTTCCTCTGGAAAATTTTTGCACATAAGCTCTCCCTGAATTATGTTCTAAACAGATTTGCATGGTTTTAAATGCATCTAGAAGCACTAAATTATTATGCTTAATTACTTTTAATTACTGGTAGTAAATAATAGCCACTTATATTGAGGAAGCATATAATATCTCAAAAAGACTCTTCCAGGATATTGGGTACAAATAAACAATGTCAGTTTGCATCCCTAAAAGCTGACAGCCCAAATTACTTACAGCTTTACAGCTTCCACATGGACTTCTTGCAGTCTGCTTTTAGTCACTCATGCTAGAAAACAAATCAACAGTGAAGTTTTGACTCCATTTATTTAATTTAGTTGAATTTTCTGCTGCAGGTTCTGATAAGATTATATAGGAAGAACTTTCTTTTTTCACACTTAAGTTAGTTCTGCAACAAGGGACTTAGCAGAAAACGAGACTGGATTTTAGCCATAAAGAAATCTACATAATTCCAAGGAATTTAAGGAATTCAAGCAGAACAGACTGAGAGGCCAGTTGTAAACCATCTGTACTCTTTAGGGCTTTCTGTAATCCAACAGAGAAAGTTTCCAGGAGAAGCAATAGGACTACAGCAGAACTGAAAAATGCATTTGACAGAAGAGAAACAGTATTGGTAACTTAGAGTTAATTTTCTATAAAACAGATATCAAACCCCAGGCAACAGACAACAAAGACTTTCCAGAATCCAAATATACGCACTCTGTAGGCAGCACAGGCTGCAATAGAAAGGAAGGATATAATTTGGAAATTAGGAAATAAATTCAGAACTGGCTAGAGTGTGCAGGTAGAAGTAGAAGATCTGGTGATGAGAACAGCTTGGTGTCAGTATCCCTCAAACAGAGATTAAATGGAAACACAGTGGTCAAATTAGGGACTATGTAGGTTTGCCTAAAAAAGTTACCAAGTGCTTTGGCTTGGTTTCCAAACTGAACTTGTTAACATTGATACACCTGGAAATGGCACTTGTGACTGGGATAACAAGCATCTAAACATGATAATGGAGATCTACAGCAGATGGAGAGATACACATGTTGCCATAGAAACCATGCAGGAAAAGTGTGTAGGAGTAAAGCATGGCACAGAAAAGCATCTGGGAGAAAGGGCTGAGGGCTGAACTTACTCAGCAGCTCTTAAGGTTAGATGACACATTAATAAAAACACAGTAGATTTTCAGGATATCGAGACTCACAGAGGAAAGGAGTCCTAACAGTGAGCTGCAGAACAGCTGAAGGCAGCAGTGCTGTGTTGTGCTGTAGTGTGGGGCAGAAAAGGTCTCTAGAGAAAGGCTGGAGATGGCCATGAGATGGATGAAAAAGCTGGGAAGCCCCTCAACCAGAACCACAGCCCCCTGTGCCTGCTGAGCACACCCAGACCCAGTGATAAGGGTGATAAGGGCGATAAGGGTGATAAGGGCACGTGCATTTCTTGGACTCCTCTCCCGGCAGCAAGTCCATGGAAGGTGACCCATCCCGGCTCGTTCGGGGCCTGCTCACTCTCTCCCCTGCAGAGAACCTCTTGTGTGGTCCCACAGTGCTACAGGGCTGACTCCTCTGCGATGCACTCACATGTGACTACATTTCCTGAAGAAATCAGGCCCTAAGCAGACAAATGTGCGGTTTTGAATTCCAGAATTCCCCACACAAAGAGCTTGAGCAGGGGAATATCTGGAGCAAGCTCCTTTTTTACTCTGTTGGGGTGAATGACATTGCAGAAAAGATCTCGAGCTCAGGGAGAGGAGTCACCTGGGGGTTGTTGAGGCAAGGCATAAGGCAAACCCTCCCATGGTGCAGAAGAACCAGACAGAGGTGACAGGGTCCAGCTGCCCTTTGTGCTAGAACAGCCTGCACTCAGCCACAGTGGCCTGTGAGGCAACACCCCGAGCTCCCTTCCTGCTCACAAGCTGGAGAGAAAGGGGCAGGCAGGCAACCCTGTGTGGCTTGAGCAAGCAGAGGGTTGGCACTTGGAAAAGACCAAGGACACACATCCAGCTGTCAGCAGCAGCTCCATCACACTGCCAGATTAAAGCCATGCATGCTGGGAAGGGATTAAAGGGCAGGAAAAGGGGCTGAAACATGGGGATCATCAATGGTGTGGCTGCAGAAATGTCTCGAGCTCTGGTTGTAACATGGTTATCTCCTGCTGCTGCTGCTGAGCTGCACCTCTAGAACAAGCTTTAGTCTGTGTGGGGAATTGGAGTCCTCCAGGAGAGTGTAAGTGCTCTGTGGGTTCCAGGTGGTGGGGCTGGGTGGTGGGCAGAACCAGCGGCTGTTGAGGTCTAAAAGATAAGAGGCACTGTGAGCGTGCTGATCGCAGTTTGCCGGTGTGGAGAGGGATGGTGTGGCGTGGGCTTCGCTCTCGTGTGGTGGCTGCAGAGCAGTGTTGCTTCTGACACTTTTGCAGCTCCATGGCTGCCTGATGAGGATGACAGCTCCAAGCTGTGGCAAGCTGCTCTGCACACAGAAGCATTAAAGAAAAATTACACAGGCAGCAATTCCAAAGAGGCTCTCCGGAGGCAGATGCAGTCCTGTCCTTCACTCCTGTTCTTCACTGAGCTCTCAGGGCACAGTCCTTTCCTCAGAGGGTGTCTCACAGAGCAGAAGCTACTGGGATTTCACTCCCAGTTTCCAGCCAGACCAAGCCTTTGCTGCTGCCCCAGTTTCCATTTCCACGTCAGGATGGTGTAGGGTTGAGGTAACGCTGGACCCTGGAGCATGACTCAGTGTAAAGTCACACTCAGTGCTGCTCAGAATGGTTCCAAATGTGAGTGTGAAGAACGTGAGTGGGTTGTGGACAGGGATGGAAACTTTGCAAGCAATATAAGCTGCTGTTGTGTGAGTGCACTGCTTTCAGCTGGACCTGCATTACAGCAGGATATGACGCATAGGAACTGATAGAGAAAAGCAAGGAAATTAGGGGATAACTGACAGTGATTGAAAAAAGATTTTGACTCCTTAAGACTACAGAAGATCTGATGAGTAACTGTTCAAAGCAAGCACCAGTGCTTCATCCATGTTAAACAGCAAAACCAGAGACCCAGGGACCCAGTGATGCCTCTAAAGCTCCAAAATTAAGACATTCTCTCAAAATATATTCACAGTGTGAAGTGCTCTGGTGGGTGAAATAGTTTGTGTTACATTTACCTGACCTTACTGGCCATTTTCACCTATGGTCAGGAGAATACAGCCATGTGCTCAATGTGTTGAAGGAGAAAGGCTGTTTGTTTCAACCAAATTTCCTTTCTCGTTCTTGTGTTATGGAATCTACAGTTTTAGTAGGTAGATATCGTTAGTACTTAGTAAGAATAGGAAGTTCTTTCGTGTTTATTATCCAGAAGAGACCAGAAACATTGTTTCTCAGGCTATTCATAAAGTATCAGTTGCCTTGAGAAAGAATCTAACCCCAAGAACAATTGCAGGATTAAAAAATGCAGATATGAAGCTCCTTAGATTAGATTACTTTTCTGTCATTCCCTCACTGCCTGGCAGCTCCCCCAGTTCAGCAAAGATTATGAAAAGTTGCAGTTCTCATGCAGTAAAGGCAGGCTGCACTTCTGGCTTTCCTTTCCCAGGACTGATGCCATTCCCCCGTATGCCTGTAGAGGATGTAGTTCCCTTAGCAGACAGGAGCTGTAATAGTTTTGTCTTCTCTGGCCGAGCTACCAGATGTGGATCCAGATTTAAGACTGTTAAACTTGGTCTCATCTTCAGATACTTACTAAGTCAGGAAAAAAATCCTGAATTAGACCAACAAGAGAGTGATAAAAAACTTGTATCATTATATATATTTTTTTTTATTTGCATTTTTATTTTAAGCATGCAGGTGATGAAAACTATGCTGAAATTCAGAGCTTTAACTCTTTGAACCTTGCTGCTCTGAAGACACAATACCCATCTGAAGAAATGGTAAGCATGTTAAGTGCCTTTAAACTGAAAGAGAATAGGTTTAGATTAGATATTAGAAAGAAATTCTTGACTGAGAGAGTAGTGAGACACTGGCACAGGTCGTCTAGAGAAGCTGTGGATGCCCTATCCTTGAAAGTGTCCAAGGCCAGGTTGGATGGAGCTCTGAGCAACCTGATCTGATGGAAGGTGTCCCTGCTCATGGCAGAGGGGTGGAACAAGATATCTTTAAGGTTGCTTCTAACCTAGGTCATTCTATGATTCTATGTATAGCCAGTCTATAAACTTTGAAAGAAATAAACAAGAGTTGTTTTGGCGTTGATCAGATCCTGAGCAGTTTCCTGAAATTAACAGAATGATTAGTTGTGGGAAATTTGCTTGAGTCATGATAAAATACAATCTACTTCAGCTTGTAACCATATTCGGGCCTGCAAGGATTCGATTTGACAAATGTCAGTAAACATTTGCTATCCTATTCACATGTTCCTCCTCCAGATCTGCTGCTCTTCCTCATCTCCTCCTCCAGAGCCAGGAATCCCAGGCAGTGGCGAGGCTCTGGCAGGCTGCAGGCAGGGCACAGCTGTGGAGTCCCAGCACTCACCCTCTGCTGCTCTCCCAAGGGCCAGGGTGGGATCTGGGTCATTTTGAGCCACTAAATTATAACCAGGGAAGGAGACTGAGAGCAATGAACTGAGCACCAGTCATAATTAGTAACACCCTAAACTAAAGAGAAAAGGCAGCTTGAAGTGGGTAAGCCCTTAGCAAACGTGGTTGAGCTGTCAGCCTTTCTGTGCTATTCAGCGTTTTGTCAATGCCATCTTACGAGAGCCTCTGGTACTGCACATGCAGCACCTTTTTTTAAGAGAAAAAAAGCAAATGCATGGGGGAAGCAAACCTGAGTTCACCACGCTCAGGGACCAGATCCTGAGGGGCTGCAGAAATATGCACTAAGGATTGCTGGCCTGTCTGGGTGTTGGAGATGTTCTGGGTGGAGGAACATCCTGCTGATCACCTGTGATGGTTCCAAAGGTCAGGCACAGGTGAAGCTGTGTCTCTGCTGGGACTGGTTGCCCTTGAGCAAGGGGATAATAAAACACACAAGTGGAACTCTTGCCTGAATTGCTTTTGCTTCAAATTTTCCCAGGAAAATTTCAGAGTTATTGGCATACATTATGATACCATGCAATTATATATTTTCAATTAAAATTTCAAGTGATTGGCAGAGCAGGAAGCAATGTATTTGGAGGGCAAGAGAAGTGCAGTTTTGGCCAAAATTTTACTTGATGGATAATGTTACTCTGCTAATCTGTTCACCTGTGGGTTCACAGGAGAAAAATGCAGCTGAAAAAGCCCTTTTTGTGCTTGCAGTGACAAGCATGCTCCTAAAAAGGCAGAAGTGGTGGATTTTACGTCTGTACACTGGTAATATCTCCTGTCCCTCCTCTCTCCCCTAAGAGAGATTCTAGGTGTGGGTGCAACAGGCAGTCCACACTGGTCTGGTGGTAGAGACTGTGTGTGTGCTTGGCAGGGAGGGACAGATATGTGATAATTTAGAACCAGATTAAAGTTTATAAATATATTTTAAAGACACAATGCTCACAATGTGCTGTCACCACTTGCTGGCCAAAGGCAAAGGCGTTTTGAATGTCACTGGGAAAGTGAAACGTGCTGGTAGGAGATAGGAAAGCCAGGGCAGCTTTAATGGGGTAAAAAGCTGCTACCAGAGGAGTACTGTAAGTAAATAAATTATTTGTCTGAAATATGTTCTCCTTTAAATTTTTGCTTCTGTGTATGATTCTCACATAGGGAATTTTTAGCATCTTTTGCAACATGGTTGTTTACAGTATTGTAAGTGTATAATAAGAGCTGGAGAGCGGAGGAGGGAGTTTGGATGAGATGTGGAGTGGCCTCACTAACCACAGCCATGTCTGGTTCTTCCTTCCTCTTCTTCATGTGCAGATTGATTAGGGTTAGAATGAGGATCCTCTGCCCCTGATTTTAAGAAATAACACAGCTGCAGTCGGTGAAGTTGGAGTTGGCCAAAAGTCCTGCCTGGCCTGAAAGATTTCACAGAACCAGACCAATCTCTCCCAGTTAGATATGCTGGCATTCCAGGACAGAAAAACGCAGTAATTGGAGAAAGAATAGGAGGAAAAAAAAGTTTCTTCTCGATGCCATGTTGTGGCATTGCTCAGTGCACGAAGTGCTGGGTTTGACCCTGCTCTGTGGGTCTCTGTGACAGCAAGATCCCAGCTGTCACATCCCTGCTTGTGCATGGCACAGCTCGGATCCCTCACTCCTCTCAACCCGCTGTTATTTTGCAGGGAGAATTCCTGTAGCCCTTCTGTGGGAAGATGACTGGAGATAAGAAGATAACTGTATGGAAATCATAGTGGAAAATATGGTTGCTACTCCCCGGATGGAATGTGGTGAGCATCCCCGATCTCCCACACACAATCTAAGGAGGACTAAGCGCAGGATGGAGGGGAGTGGAGACACCGCAGCCGGGCTCTGGCAAAACCCTTGCAGAGGGCGGAACTCCGTGGTACTCTCTAGCTGAAAACCAAGGGAGATAAAGGAAGGTATCCCACTGTTGAATCAGCAACCGTGGTGAAATCACTCTCCTTGGACTGAAACATTTCTCCATCCCAAGGTTATCGCTGGTGCTCTCCCAATACCCACCCCAAGGTATGACCACCCCTCACTGAGATGTATGACTAAAGTCACTCAAGCTCCACCTGAATGTGAGGAAATAGTGTAAAAGTTATATAAGGTAGAAATATAAGAACATGAAGGTATGGAAGTTAAGAAATGGGGAGAAGTTAGGGAAGACTGCATTGTAACTTCTGGGATCAGTCGATGGATGTACCTGCCTTCACCCCGCCAGGGACACGGGTAAGAACCGTACTCTGTGAGCGCTGAATGATTATCTCGACCCAACTTTTGTTAGAGATTAGAGCTTGTTAGTATGTTGCTTTGAATTAGGGTACTTCTTTGAACATGTTTTTGCAGTCAGGTACCGTCACCGGCAATCCTCGACCCTTAACCTGTTAACGCGAGTCTTCCCACGGCGCTGACAGCCTAATGAATCATTAACGTTTTGAGGAAATCTCCCCTTTTTCACGTGACACGCGAATTTCGGACGGCTCGGAAGGTGTGTGAGCGCTGCCCGCACTAAAGATGGCGGCGGCGCTGACCCGGAAGGGGCGGTGGGGCCGGGCCGGGTGAGGGAGCGGGAGGGCGGGATCGCCCATCCCGGCGCGGCCGTGCGGGAGCTCGGCCAGCCCAGCGCGGCCAGCCCGGCACAGCCGAGCGGGGCGCGGGGGTGCCGGCGGCCGCCGCCATCGCAGCCCGCATGGGGCGGGCTCGCTCGGTGCGCCGGGGCCGGGGGCGCCGCTGAGGGGCGGGAGCCGCGGCGCCATGCAGGGCGCGGACCCCGCGGCGGCCATGAAGGGGCCGGAGGGCGAGGGCAAGACGGAGCCGCNGGGGTGGGCGGCGCGGCTGCCCCGGCTGCAGCAGCGCTGGAACCCCCCCGGCACCGCCGGGGTGCGGCACGGGGGACACGGCTCCTTCTCTCCCTGTGCCCCCCATCCCTGTGGCGCCCGCGGGCGGCTCCCGTTCTCCTGTATCAGCACAAAGCTGCCGGGGGATGATGTGCCTTTCCTCCTGCCTTTCAGATCCTCTTTTCGCCTCACAGAACGTGGAGACCGGTTTGAAGTTGTTGGAGGCGCTTCGCCGCTTTCCAGCCTTTCCAAAAAAAGCCAAACTTTTTGCCGAGTTCTAGATCTTCTTTAAGAACTTAATGGCAGTCATTAATTTTTTTTTATTGATGCTTTCTGTTAGTTGCTGTTAGCAAAACTGAGTGTGCACGGAGTTTCAGTCTTATCTGACTTGTTTTAAGAGCGGCTGTGCTTAGCATAAATCGGGGTGATTACTCAGGTTCAGCAAGTCAGCAGAAGGGAGCAGAGAAAGCCGGAGAAGCTGAGCACACGGCATTAGTTTGAATTATTTGCCTGTGTGTCCGGGAGACTTGAGGGTTTCCATATGGTTTTTTTTTCTGCTGTGCTTTCTGTTTGAACACATTCCCACTCACGCGCTGGTAGCGGGCTCTGCAGCATCACTTGAGAGATTTCTGAGTCTCTGCTCCCGGGTCTCTCCTCCTTGGCTGGAGTTCTGCCATGTTGCTGTTGAAAATGCTGCTGTTCTGTGAAGTTTGCACACTTCTCCTTCAAATGGAGACTCTCCAGAGCCGTCTTCTGCCAGCCCAGATGGACTGGGTTGCTGTTTCGTGCGTGTGGAGACCGCAGAGCCGGAGCGTGCTACAGACGGACGGAGGGACAGGAGATGGCCCGGGGACACGAGCACCCTGGCCCGGGATGTGCAGGCACCGAGCGCCCTGGTGCTTTTAATAGGGAGTGAACAGCTCGGTCATCGCTGAGAATCTGGGTCATGAGTAATTTACTTTTCTGGTGACTAGTGCCGGAAAGAGAAGTGGTGATTTCAGGGTGAATATCTCAGGCTGTTAAGTAGGGAAAGCTAATTGTCAGGTGTGGTTATTGGCTGTTTTAACCACTGTTCCCAGTTGCTTTTTAAACTTTTTTTTAAAACTGTGGATTTAAGTAGAACTGAATTTTCTGATGAAAATTGCTGTTCCTGTAATGAAGCATGCTCTTACTGTCCATGTGTTTTTTGCATGTGAAGCACAGGAGTTAGTTTATGCAATCAAAATGGAAATATTTTATATTTTTATGTGGAATTGGAGGCAGTGGAAGGGATGAGGTGCCTGATTTGCCTGGATGTCTTTTTAGCTATGCTGTGTTTGGGATAGTGGTCACTGGTCAGTGCTGTGCAGTGAAATTCCACTTTTTAAAATTATCCATCCAACTGTTTTGTTTCTTTTTTCAGTGCTGTGGCTTGTATGATGAAAATTGAACTGACCCTGAGTGTTAGCCATTTTGTGGCTTGACAGCTCTAAGTGAGACCTGTCCTTATTATTCCTTGTAGCTATCAATATCTTGTTTAGTTTGCTCTAATACTTTGGTGCAGTTTTTCATTCTAGAGGATTTGGAGAACTTTAATGTACTTATTCTATTATTGTGGACACTTGAGATACCTCACTGTTAATCTCTGCTCTGTTGGGAATCAATTATTTACTCCTACATTTGTCTCTATATCTAATTACCCACAAAATATCACCTTTCCTTCCTAGGAAGCCCTCCTGAACAAGATGCTGTAGCTTAGTTTTCACTTTGTGAATTACTTCTGTGCTAAAATGTATTTGACAAAAGACAGGCTCCCCCACGATGAATCGGTGTCTAACACATGGGTTTTAGAAACAGATTTTCTGGGAACTTTTGGTGGAAGTTTGATCCTTAACTTTCATAGCACAGAGTGTGAGCAACGTGTGGTCCCACAGATTGGCAGGAGTAGGGTCCTGAAGTACTTGCTCTGCACAGACCACATCCTATGCAGAAGTTGAGCTCACTGTTTGGTGAAGCATCTGGTCAAAACAGCTATAGCAGAGTTGTCAGATAGTGAGACAACAGGTACTTGATACTTGAATTCTCCGAGTAGGAAATTAAGATTATTGATAAAAAAATAAACCTCCAAGACTGCTGGAACCTGAAATGATGAAAACTGAATCTCTCAAAGAGGTGCAAGGTCACACAAACTTGGCATAAATTGAGTATTTAGAAAATAAAAAAATGAAGCAGGAAGTCTAACTTTATATTTCTGTAGGGGAATAATAGGGAGATTTTAAAGTAGCTGTGATAGAGTTAGATCAGATATTTATAATAGTGGAGAAGAGACAACCAGAGGCTGCCAGACACTTCAGATGATGTGGAAGATACAGCTGAATCGCCTGTCAGACTTCCTGCTTTTGTAACCTGTGTACTGCTGAGTTTAGGCAGCCACTATAGCAGTGTCTCTTCTGATATTTGTAAGGGTTTGGTTTCTTCTGAGGGTGGGAAGATGTTTTTTGGTTGGTTTGGTTTTTTTTTTAATAGAAGTTAAGAGTTCTTGAGAAACTGTTCTTTTAGCCATCTGACAGGAAATGATCTTGTTTTCTTGTGAATATATGATCAGGTCAGACTGTGTCTGAGAATGACCAACCTTTGGTTTCATTTTCCCCACTGGGATCAGAACAGCCTGACTGTTAACCTACATTTCAGTAGATAAAGAGAGCCTCAGCGGCTGTGCTGCACACTAAATTCTTTAACCTTGTCTTCATTTAGAGAAACAGTTACCAGGAGGTAAGACTATGAATAACTTCAGATTATTAAAAGATTACTTGATAAAGTAGTTTAAGATTGTAACATTTTCATTATTTTCAGCAGCAACAAAGCTGTGAAATAAGTACAGCCTTACTCGTAGAAAGAGTTACTTGCACTCAGCAATTCTGCCTTAACTCATGACCACCTTCATTTGGTTTTTGCCTTGCTCTGGTTTAAATGAACAAGAGTGGTTTCAAAGCAGTGAGAGAAAGGAGACAGGTTGGGCCGGTACCTCTGTGACATGTGATTCGTATTCATTCAAATAACATAAAAATTTCACAACCAGAAAGCAGTATCTCTGTCTATGAATGGAGAGCTGATCAGAATATGTGCCAGAGAAGTGTAACAAGTCCTGTCAGCCTGGCTTGAGGGGCTTTCAGATAATTTTGAGAGAAGTGACTTGCAGTCACTGGTTCTTATTTATCTACAAAATGAAGTATTCAAAGCACTGTGGTTGACTAGAGAAACAAGATTGTCTTTCCCAGTTGGAGACATGCTAATGTGCTGTCCTCTTATGTTTTTCTTAGTGGTTCTGCTCTCAAATACATAAATCAATTCAGCTGCTATTAAAAGTATTCCCAGCATTTCTTCCCCTGCTGGTAGAAATACATGTAAAATGTTCATGAATTTCCCAAATGATTGCTGATTTTGAAGCTTACAAGTTATATTTCAAAACCTATTTGCTTTTTCAGTTCTGCTTGTATTTTTGCAGATAGCTGCCTTTCTTCCTTATTTCTCAAATGGTTTTAGCATCTGTTCACTATGGATTTAGCCATATATAGTCATAAAATGCTACAGATTGTCTTTTACTCTTTGTTTAAGGAAGTGAGTTACTTTTAGTTAGCTGTTCCTGAGACTTTACCTCAGTTCTGCAGGGTTATTCACAATTGTCAGTTAGTATAGAAAAGCATTTGGATGAAAGTAGCTTCAAGGAGTAAACTTCCTAGACTGGTAGTATTTTCTTTCTCCCTTTTTTATTTTCCTTGCTAGGTGTGACAATGGCCAGTAAGAGGGTTCCTCATGCTGGGTGGCTTCTGCTTGTCATTAATTAGCTTATTAAGTTAAGACAGATTCTTCTGCAGAATTACTCCATGTGGCTTTGGGCTGGAGTAAGAGGCTGAGAGGAGCAGAGAGAGAGTTTTGCCAAAGGGTAACACTAAATGTTTTTTGGTATCAAATGCAAGCGGATAACAAATTTTAAACAAGTGAAATGGTTGCCAGTCTTGTGGCTTTTAGAGGATTTTCAGTTGATGCTATGCAAGTGTCTTCATAAATACTAAAAAAAGGAAGTAAACAGTTACTGACCTTAATTCAATCTCCTGTGTTTGAGCAGGCCAGCATGTGACAATGTAGCAGAAGAACTGGTAACTGGAACACATGAATATATTTTAATTCTGCATTTTGAGATGATCGTGAACACTTTTTTCATAAAATGATCCAATAGGAAATGTGTTTAAAGGCAGTGCTCATTTCTAAGTTTGATCCCAGTTACCGTCGAAGATGACTAACGATGCTTTGCACTTCAAACACGCAGAAGCAAAGGATGTGAAACTGAGCTAGGCTGTGGAAGTGTTTGATTTTCATTCGTGCTATCTTGCTAAAATGATCTAATTAGTAGTAGTAAAGGGAAGTGTCTTGAAACAGATACAATACTGATCCTTGTGTTGGGGTTTCACAGTGTCAGTCTTAGCTGCAAGAAGATGAACTGAGTGTTCCACGTTTCTCTGTGTTTGTGGTCACATTCCAAGAAGTGTTTGATCTTGGGAGGATAAACTTTATCTGTTTGGTCTTTAAAGCTGGAACTTACTTGGTAGAAACAGATGCAGGAGGTAATGGCAGCTCAGTGTTCAACAACACTTGCAAACCTCTGCTTTGCTGGTCCTCTGTTCTCGTCCGGGCATCAAATACTTTCTTAGGCTGCAGTAGGGTGTGTGAGCTGACCTAATCAAATGGCTCCTGAGGGCAGGCCAGAATTTAAGCTACACTCCCTGTTGCTTGATAAGTAGAAGAAAAGAAACTTCCCAAACCTTCATGTAAATGTTGGTGTCATCCTAGGACAGTTCTCTCTAACGCTGCTACCCCTAGTGCTTCCTTTTTATTACCCATCTCCCTTGTTCTGGATTTTCTTTTTGCATTGCTTGAAACAAAATTCTTTGGGATTCTAGGTGGAATTTGTGTATATTTGCTGGAATCAATACCTGTAACTCCCTTCTTTGTGGTGCACAGCTGCAGAGGGAGAAAGAGGCTGTAATTTAGTGGTGTCACTCCCAGGTGGGAGGTCTGGCAAGAGCTGCTCCTGTTTTGATTTCCCCCTGCTCTTGCAGCCCACCTCACTTCCTCAGTATCCCACTGTCATAACAACCTACTGGCATTGTCACATTGAGGTGCCAGCTCCCAAGGGAGATGATGTTTGTGCTGGCATCTTTTGGGTTGGCTGGTGGCTCTAATGCCAAACCTGTGTCAAAGTGAGTTGTGATCTTCCTTGCTTCTGTTTCTTGTGATGCATGGAGATACCTCAGCACTGTGTGACATTCAGAAAGCCCATGCTGCTCACTTTCTGACTTGTTGCTGGTCTTTTGAGATGTGATGTGGCGGTGCTGAAAAGATGATTTTCTCAAGTAGTTGCTGTGAAATTCAAAGTTTATTTCTGCAATTTGTGTGTTCCTTTTAATTACTAGAAATCAGGTTAGAAGTGCTGTCACGTTTGTTTGATATGCTGGAGGGAACTGGCTGAAAAACCTGGTGCCTGAATTTCTTTTTCCTCATTTGACTTTTTGCTTAAAGAGTATTTCATGCTCCTAACACTAATTTAGAAATTCTGCACTTCACATAATTTGCTCATTAGAATAGACAAGAAGCTCATATTTAAAATTACCAACCAGTTACATCCATCTCAAGACGCATTCTGTGTTATTAAAATATTAAGGTCATCCTTTACCAAACTGATTTTACAGCTGCTAAAGCCTCAGACACTTCTCAAAAGGCAGGTGAGCCCTTCGTGTTCACACATGTATTTAAACTTGGAACATTGGTCTTGGAGCAGATGTGTCATAAATTCAGAGAAGTAAATCTTGGTGTGAGGGGTAGTAAGTGGATATAGTTGGGGAAATAGGTTTGGGTAATTTAAACAGGAGCTTCATGTTGACTGATGTTCTAGTAGGGAGTGTGAGAATTCCTGAACCAGGTGACAAGGTCTGGGTTCCCTTGTCCAGCCCTGTGGCTCCTCAGTGAGTGACTATCAAGAGCTCTGTCCCTCTCTTGCTTCTCAGAGCCTCTCCATGTTGGACAAACAGGGGTGTCACATGTGGGAGTTGGTTCTGGCATCCAGCATACTGATGTTCATTTAGAGTTCAAATTAAGCTAAAATGAAGAAACACCAGTTTTTGGGTAGTGTCTAAATTACCAAGTAATTTGTGCTGTCCATGGAACAGATTTCTGCTGGAGTTAACGGCTGTTACAAGTATCTATCCTTCACTAAGTGCGAAGAGTATTTTTCAACTTCACCTTTTCTAATGTAATTATGTAGCAGAGAGTTAATTAACTTGAGTACAACATTAACATCCTGCTCTGCCACACACATTCTCTCCCAAGGGAGAAGATGAAAAACAAACTGCATGTGGCTGACCTGATCACATTGCTTAATGCACCAGCAGAAAGTGCCAGCTGCTGCTGTTATGTTACCCTGGGAAGGTTCCTGAGCTGTCCTCACCGTACTGTGAAAATTAAGGCCCAAGTGCAATGACCCCTGTTTACTTACAGATCTTGCCTTGGCGTGCCCTCTGATCACCTGCCAGTGCTAATGAATTCTTGTAGGGGATCGCTGCCTGCTGGCAATGCTGCCGGACAGCTTTCTTCTTAGGGTGCTGTCAAAGCTTGTACCTTTTCAGATTTTCTCTTCTGTGTGTTCAATGCTGAAATGGGAGGGGAGGGCAGGCTGAAGCTGGGTAGGAGAAATGCTGTTTCTTCGTGTGTGTTAAGCTGCCAATCTTGTATTTGACAGCCTGCTTTGGAGCTTTTTGCCATGGGTAAGCATTTCTTCTTTTTTGCTTTCAGTTGTAAATTCCAGAGTTTTCAAGGAGGCTGGAAATCTTCAAAATCTTGGTTAACGTTTAGATATTGTCAAATTAGTTTCCCAAAGAGCCTGGTTTGCACTGAGAAGGTTAGTGACTTTCATTGCATGAAGATGTATCAGAAAGCACGAGATCTGCTGGGCAGAACTGCAGGATGCTGTATAAAGGAGCTGGTTTCTGACCCTGGCTCTGACTTCCTTTGTGGTTATAGTCGTATATTATTCAAACTTGTTTTCCCTCGTGATCACTAACTGTGTTCATCTTTTTCTTGGAGGACTGGTTTTGGAACAGTTGGCTCTGATTTTGCAAAACTTTTGCAGGGTCTCAGTTGCAGCTGAAATCAGCAGAAGCCATGATTTGAATGTATGAATAAAATAAAATAAAAATTGGACTGCATCTCTCTCAGTATTAGAGAGGCAGAAAATTAATTGTGCCTCAGTTCCCTGTATGCAAATAGAATGAAAATGTTTTTGTCCTCTTACTGTTCAGTACATGAGTCCTTCATAAATGTCCATAGCAAGCACAAGAAGACCATGAGGAACTCATTATTAGAGCATGAGTGCCAAATGAGTAATACCTCATACTCATTGCACAATGAAAAGGAGCACTTTTGAAATCCTTGTCTGGGAGTCACTGTTCACTTAAAGCAACAAGAAAGTGGCCCTGCTCTCTTTATATATGGTCATAATCCTATGTGGTGTGTGTGCTTTCTTATTTAGAGTTTAAATCTTTCTGGTGTCTTACACCTCAATTTTAATGTAAGAATATTTTTGCCTAATTTCTCTGTGTCCAAGATTTATAGAATAATTTGCGTTGAGATGGGGCTCTGGGAAGTCTCTAATCCAGCCTCCTGCTCAAAGCTTCAGAGTTAGAAGATGTCATTCAGGTCTGCTGAATTGCACCACTTTTAATTGTTTGCCAGCTAGACTTCAAACTATTGGCCATTGCTTCTTGAGTCTGGTGGTTCACACAGGTTTTTGCTTTTATTTCTGAGTATTTAAATAATGTCAATTGACAACAGCCAATTTAAGTATGTTCTTACTTACTTGAAAGGTGATAATAACTATTTTCCTCAGTATTTAACCTGAAATGTTGCAAAAAATGTTTCAAAAGTAATTACAAAGGAAGAGACTTATCTGAGGTAGCTGATCAGTGTATTTACCTTCCATTTCAGTGTTTTATTGCTGGAGAGTCCAGAATGCCAATGTGTAATTGTTAATATAATCTTTAAAAACTCATAATCACAAATACATCTCAAAACATATCTGCATATTTCTGATAGGATAAGAGCTATGAGACTAGGGGAGCAGAAAGCCTTGGTATGGAACGTGTAGTAAGCTGAACCACATTGGACTGTGCCAAAGAGTAACTAAACAATACAGAGGCTTGCTCTACCAGTCTCTGTGGATAATGCTTACCAGGATCCACTGCTTTCCCAGGTATAACAGGCAGCAGATTGCCCAAAACTGCGAAGATGCTCATCCATCAGCGTTTGCTTTGTGTATCAGTACTGTTCATTGGGCAGAGCAGCTTTAATTTGACTGCTTGAGCTTTCTAAAAGTAGATTTTGAGAGAGTTTTGGGTTTTGTTAACGGTAATGTGTGAAACTGTGCATTATGGTGTGCTGGTGTAAACTGGTAACATAAATGGTAGCAAAGCTGCAGGCAGCCTCTCCAGAGGCATTAAGGGGAGGGTTCAGACCTTTTGGGGTGCTTGTTTTTTGTATGTTACAGCTCTAAGATGTTGTTGGCTAAATCTACAGCTTGTGTTCCACTGATATCATTGCAGCAAAATCTGCTGGGTTGGCTACTGACTCTTGGGTGCAGCTTCGGTTCTGTTCCGCTGACACAAATCCACAAATAAATTGTCCGTGAGTGTAGTTCTTGCTGACTTGAGGTGTTCACCTGTGTGAGAGAGAAAATTGCTGAGCTGAATGTCACTACAATTTTTTCTAGGCAGATGTATTGTGAGAGCTGGAGAGATCTGCAAATTATAAAGTGGTTAAATGATCAGCTTTTTAGTGGTTATGTGAGAACAGTGTTTTGCTACTTATTAAATATTGTCTCTCTTCTACTTGCTACACTGCAAAAGTGCTACAGTAGTTTCATTTGTGTGTAAGTGACCTGTGCCATTAATGCTCAAAAGAGGAGAATGGAATACAAATTTAGTTAAGATGGTTTTTTAAAAAAAACCTGTTAGCTTGATTTATCATTCCCCTTGAGTGTTGATAGAACTTGAGGTGCCTGCACGACTGTTGTGTTGAGAGCTGGGGTTGGGGAGAGTGGGCTGTGGGAGAGCCCTTCACCCCTGGGGTAGGGAGGCTGGGCTGCATCATGCTGGAATCAGGGACAGCTGCTGGGTCATTTTGGCTCTGCTACACCTTTTCTTTGTGGCAAGCCTGTGCTACTCTTCCAATGCTTGTCTGTACTCCCAAGGGTTTACAGGAGTGCATGTGAAGAGAAGTTTTTATATCTAATGAGGGGGTGAGTGTTGCTAGCATACTTGGAGCCAAGTGGTGTTCTTAAGTATCCTTGGGGTCTACTGTTGATGTTCTTGTCATGGTGTTGAACTTCTTTTCCTTGCACTTGTTGTTGGCTTCTAAATTTATAATTGAGTAGTCAAGCACGAGCTGAAGAGCAGGAGCTTTGCTGCGACTTCACAGTTGACTACAGGAACTGCTGGTGAGTTGCACAGCAAGGATAGTTTTTTTCCTTTCTTCCAAAAGCTGTTTGGAAAAGCAGAGGTAATTTATGGATGTAGAGACTCTGTAAGCAACTGATGCTTCTGCCTTACCTTGTTGGGTTTACTGGGGAACCTGCTCCTGCACCACAGAGCTGTGGAACTGGAGTGTGCATAACTTGGTGGTGGTTTCTTGCAGTTGCAGAAGATATGCCTGAAGACATAGCTGTTTGGATTTTTTTTCCCCCTTTCTCTTCTCCCCTGCCTAGCCCTACATGTAAGGAAAAGGGCAATCAGTGCACTGTAGATAAGCACTTTGCGGTGCCCAGTGAGGAAAAAGCAAGCCATTGCCAACAGTGAACCTGTGGGCAAGTAGAGATGAACAAGTTCAGTGAAAATGGTTACTGCTTTTTCCAAACTGTATAGTTGAAATCACTCATTGGTTTGCACTCTTACAATCCTCATTTCTTTATTTTCTTTTTCTTCACGCTTTGCTAGCTTTTACTATGAAGACAGTCTCTTTCACCAGAGGTTTGCATCTTGCTGTGAGCTCAGTAGAAAGGAGCATCTTCCCTTGGCCAGGATCCAAAGGCACTGTCATAACGGTGGTGGCAGCTCTGGAGGCTGAATCTCCCTTCAGGAGCCCTCCCTGACATCTTCATGGGCTCCAGACTCCTGGTCATCCTTCCTGCTGGCGTCAAATCCCCGCATACACAGCTGCCGCTTGAAGTCAGGCCTTACGCAAGTCTGTGGGGAAGCCTTTGGCCGCTGCATTTGCTCTTCAGACAGCTGTTGGGCCTTCAGAGACTTGGCTGCTCAAAGCATCCCACGTGGTGCTGGCTGGTCCCAGCAAAATTGAAATCATCTGAAGGGCAGTCTTGGAACTGTTCCGTAACTGCTTTCCAGATGGGTGTAATTTTGTGGCACTGCTAGCAATGTTTTCTTTTCTGTGGGGCTTTCACGGAGACCTACATGTGAGGGGTATGAAAAAAGAGTGGTGAAGCCTTTTGCATTGCTGCTGCTTCTCAGAGGAAATGTTGGCCCGGCACTTGTCAGGTGTGAGCCTGGGTGTCTTGGCAGAAGCTCCTGAAAGATGTCATTATGGGACTACTGTTCCTCAGTATCTGCGTCCAAGGCTCGGGTGCTGCACGTAAACAGGATACAGGGGAATTTGGCCTGATTGTCACTGTCTTCTTTCTTCCCTGGGACAGGAGACCATCCTGCAAGGCACTTACAGCTGCTGCAGCTTAGGAAAGGACAAGTAAATCTAGAGAAGGATAAACAGGCTAGCAGTGATCCTTTGTGAATCTTCTATTCCTTTTGTTTTTTAGTAGCACGTAGATATGTAGAAATCTGGCTTGTGGTAAACATCCTTGATGCAGGGGTGGGATAATTTTGTGGGAAGAATATGAACTGATATGTAATTGTTCAGACGTCTGTCATTTGCTTACATGGACAGTTTCAGTCCATCTCACAATATTTATAAACTAAAAAATGGTGATAAATGGACAGTCAGCTTCAGTGGTGTTCAGCCTTTGGGAAAAAACCCCAGGTTTTGGGAGGTGGTAGATGTGCTGGGCTAGGGTTTAGATGTTGTACCATGTGTTCTGCATAATTTTTTTCTGGATTGTGACTTGTATAGTATCCTCACTTAAAGTAGTCCAGAAAAAGTTAAAATCAGGGTTTTTTTCTACATCCTTAAGACTGTGATGTGTCTGTTGCAACATTTCCTTTCTTTGACAGGACATGTGAATTTTGACAGAAATAGGGCCTTTAGGGATTGTTGACTCATTGTTGCTGAGCTGTTGCTATTCCTCTGACAATCTGAGACTGTGGCGAGCATTTTAAATAGCAACAACAGCATCTTGGCTATGGAAAGGCACACGTACCCATAGGTACAAGTATGTGCACGTAGGCAGCAGTGTGAATGCAAAGGGATTCTGAAAATCAGGAAAGATCCCAAGGGAGCCAGGCCTCACTGTCAGTGTTAAGTTGCTCAGTGTTTTGTGTCAAGTTCACTTCTGAAGTCTGTTTTCTAGAAGTCAAAAACCCTAATGTGGGAAATTTTGGAGGCGTTTGAAGTACACTGGTGACTTTGGGACAGGTTTTGCCAGAACTGTTTCCAATGAAACAACAGTAAGGGCTTGCTCACATTTTACAAACTTTGGTTATCTGTGAGCAGAGCCAGTGCTTGAACCTCAACCTCTTGTTCTCAAAGTCTACCATTTTACAAGCTTTCTGTAGTGCTTTGTGGAGCTTGTCTGTTAATTCCATACTAGTGAAATATTAATGGGTTTTCTGTGGGTTGGGTTTTTTTTTTGGTTTTTTTTTTAATGTTAACTGCCTTACATCACTGCTTTAGCAACAACAAATATCTTGCTTTAACTCTTGTTGTGGAGGCACTAATCTTAAAATTCTTGAAGGAATGCTTTAGTTACAATCTGTGGCCTTATTCATAAATAATACTGAGAATATTTTTTTGTATTCATACATGCAGAAGAAGATTAGGAGGTTAACTGTAGTTCTGTCATGGGTTTATGTACAGTTATAGAATTTACTTTTTTGTGAATTGCAATTTGCAGAGTGGGTTTAGATTTCTTTAGTGTATATAATTTTCACTTATTTAAAAAGAAACCTTAGTTCAAATGTTGAAATATTAGCTCTCAGTCACTTTCCCAGACTTCCATGGGGTGCTGTTTTCAAAGCCTTTCAGCTGAACCCTCCGACTTCTGGGACTGATGAGGCTAGAGATATGAATTATTGAAGAGGAGGCGTTTGTAGAAGTTTGGGCCTAGACAAAGTGAAAATCCAAGTGGAAAGGAACTTGCAAATCATGGCAAAATGCCATGGTCATTGGACGTGGAACTACATTGCCAGAAGAGCTGCACTCCCTTCTACAGTGCCTTTTTCGGGATGACAAAATCAGCTATTTGATCTGCCACACTCAAAAAAAAAAAAAAAAA